>JAJEJH010000188.1:0-390768 GCA_026122585.1 Anacardium occidentale
CAGATCCCCTGATCCTCTCTGAAACTACATGTCATGTCATGATATGCACATGCAGTTTATTATCTGAATACAGGCTCATCTGATACTTATCTGAAGCACTTGAACCATTTATCTGAATTTCCATTTCGGACACTAATCTCTTGGCTCTCTTGATGGATTGGGAGGTATTGGCTGTTGAATTTTCTCTCTAGGAATGGGAGCTACTAAAATGAAGAGAGAAATTTGCTAAAGAGAAAACTTGGGTGAGAAAAATGACATAAAGCTCACGGCTCCACTTATATACTAGGCCACGCACGGTCGTGCACCCATGATGCACGGGTGTGCACAAGGGAAAATGAACTTAATTCATTTTCCGCTCACTCGCCTGATCGAATCCTTCCGAAAGGATTCCTACGAAAGCCACAGGCTCTAAAAACTTACTAATCACCCCTAAACTTTACCAGACTCCCAACTCTCTCTGAATTCGATTTCTAACCCCGAAACTCTAACCGAAAAAGCTTTCGGAAACTAGGATGCTACATATTTATAGTGTTTTAGGGGTGAAAATGACTATTTTACTTTTATTATGTGCATATTTCAAAATCGTGAGTTCTTAGTGTTGTTATACAGGTAAAGACAAAAATCATGATACATTGAGAGAAAAGGAGCAAAAAGATGCTTAGATACAACCAATCGGTGTTATAGGTCAAGTTTAGAATGAATTAAGCCAATCTAATAAAGAAATGGCTAAGGCAAGTGCCTATGTCACAACACCAACCTAAGAACAAATTTCATGCTATGGAATGACACCATAAAAACTTGTTGTTGTGACACATATATGCCATTGTGACACATCAAGAAGCTAACCTTAGGGTCCTATGACATGAAACCAAGACTAATTCTAGTGTCATGGTATTAATAGAGAAATTCGTGATATATTAATAATGTTTTAGGGGTGAAAATGATTATTTTACTCCTATCATACGCACATTTCAGAGTCATGAGTTCTTTATCTTGTTGTTCAAGTAAAGATAGAAATCACAATATATCAAGAGAAAAAGAGCAAAAAATGAGAAGGTACAACCAATCAGTGATATGAATCAAGTCTGGCGCGAAATGAACCAATCTAATAAAAAAATGGAAATGGCAAGTGCACATGCAATGACACCAACCGAAGAGTACATTCCATGTTGTGGCATGGCACCATGGATGCTAGGTGTTACAACATAGATATATTGTTGCGACATAGTGGAAAGCTAATCTTAAGGTGCTGTGGCATGAAGCCAAGGCCAATTTCGGTGCCCTGACCCCAAAAAAGAAAATCAGAAATTTTTTTCCAATTAGGAAAAGGACTCCTACTCTAATATAAAAAGAAGAAACAAAAGAAAGGTCGTTTTCTTCACACTTATTTTGCAATTTTAGACTAAGAAAGTTTTTTGGTGAAGGAATTAAAGCAAAGACTTAAAGATAATCAATCTAAGTGAATGTTTTGAAGATTCAAGGTCAAGATTAAAATTAGAACACGACATAAATGAGATTTTAAGGTAATATTTTTTCTACAATCTTTTAATTGTTAGTAAACTTTCTATGAATATTCTTGATAGTGTTTTTTATGGTTTCAAGCTATCAACTACACCCTGCAATGGTATATTAGGTGGAATCTCTCTACTCCTGCCTCGAAACGCACATCATGGGCATTGGGCTTCTTCTTCTTAGCTCTTGATGTTGATCTCTAAAAATACTTCAATTTTTTTATCAATTCAAATATCAAAACAAATAAAGGGTAAAAGCACTTATCTAAAAAAAATTAACAACCATACTTTATTACAATAAAAAAAAAAAGAAGCTAAAATGAAAATATAAATTTATCCCTACTAAAAAAACCAATCTAGACCCTTTGTGGAAAACATCACAAACCCTTACTAAGTGTTAAACCTAACAGTTTCAAGCCAAAAATTGCATCATAGACTACCCGAAGACAGTTTTCAATCAACTAACAACCAATTTCAAATTAAAAAACATGACATTCATAAAATGAAATTCCCAAAACTTAAACAAAAACAAAATGCAACAATAAACTTTAAAATAATCGATTAAAACATTTCATACTAACCTTTGAACCCATTTAAAGCAAATTTTGGGGAAGATGTTGAATAATTTCTAATCGAAATTAATAGATAAATTTCATCAGCAGGTGATTTTTTTACTTATTAGAGAATGTGGTCAATTGTCGTTAAGCCTCCTTTATTTGTTCGGAAAAATTTAACAAATTACACTTATTTAGCTATATTCGTATAATCCTCAAAGTGTTAGTTAAAATTATATAGACCTACAGTTTAGTTAATTAAACTTATTACTCCAATATATTAATTATTATTTCATAGTCCTGTAATAATATGGCAAAATAATATTAAAATTGCTATGTTTAACATTTATTTGCTTGGTTTTTTTAAATTTCTGTAATTTTTATTTTAAAAATTGTTTCGTATAAATAATTGTGTGTGAACATTAATGTTTTCTTTTTACTTTCTTTTTTTTTTTTAATCAATATTGGTCTCCATATCATATGGATTATGGAGTTCCTTTCATCGAGTGAAAGCTGACAATAGTCCATTTAGGTAGGCTAAGTTACCCTGTGATCAAGACTAATTCGTCAAATCTTCAGGTTAAATTTTCTTAACATTCCCAACTGCCGCAAAGATTTAAAGACAAATTGCATTTCATTTTTACAAGCATACGATGATTCTTGTGATGTAGATGTAAATCTTGGAATTGGTAATATGTCAGGTGAGAGGTTGAGCTACCATTTTCTCTCTATCAAAGGCAAAGGAGGAATTTGTTTTTTTATTCGATATTTGGTCTACCAAACATCGCCTGTTCTTCACTTCCCACATCTATAAAAGGCTCCCTCTATTTCACATAAATTATCACTTCATAACCAAAAACTCATCAGTTAAGCCACTTTTGCAACTCAAGCATTAATCTACTATTTTCCACAATCAATTTCAACAATGGCCAATCTCCGTATCCTACCGTTTATCTTGCCAATTCTGCTCATCACTTTGTCTTCCTTAAGCTACAATGCTAGCTTGGTGGGTGCTCGTCAACTTTTGGAGACACCATTGCCGGAGATACCTAAGCCTAAATTGCCAGAACTACCACCATTACCTAAGGTTGAGTTGCCACCAAAACCTGAGCTTCCGAAGCCTGAGTTGTCCAAAATTCCTGAGCTCCCCAAAGTGCCTGAGCTGCCCAAAGTTCCTGAGCTTCCTAAAGTCCCTGAGCTCCCCAAGGTACCAGAGTTACCAGCAGTTCCCCATTTGCCAGACCTGGACAAGCCCACATTGCCCAAGGACTTCCCTGTGATCCCTACCCGCTCCAACAGCAATCCCTGAATTAGTCTCTATAATATCTGATCAACTTCATGTGGATGACTTATGTACCTTATTTATATTGTTTGAGTGTTCTTCATTGAGCTTGTTGGTTTCAGTATCGGGAGGGCTATTCACTGTAGTTTCTCTCATAAATATTATATATTATATTGTGTTATTTATATTACATTTATTATTAATTTGTTGGTGATTTATGGCTGGCAAAGAGCACGCAAACCCTTCTAATTTTGATAGCGAAAATGTTAAATGATTTCGAGGTTAATTAAATAAGTTTAAAAGAATAAAACTTTCTTCTATAGTAAATTATTTTTCCACCTAGTTTTGGTACTCAACTCTTTGTTCTTTAAAAAAAAAAATTACTTCTTCTCACCTAAAATCTGATCCTATTTTATATATATAAAAAAAAAATTAATAGTACAAAAATAGAACAGTAATTTTACCATTTACAAATTTTGAAAAAAAATTAAAAATAACCATTTTATAGATTAAACCTAAACATTTTAGGCATGACAGTCTAACTCTTAGGGAGTTTTGAAAGCATATAAATTTATCCCTAAAATATTTTGAAATCCCTATTGTTGGTGCCACTTATTCACTATTACCACGATCCTACTGTCGTCACTCTCCAAGGTTTAAAATATTATAATGGCATCCTTTCAGATCAAATTGCAAATAAAAAGGGCTTTTATAAAATTAGTAACCAAGATCAAATAAGTTATTTTAGTTTGAAATAAGCAAAATTATCATGACACAAACGTAAAAATATTTTCATTGGTGTGGTTCATGTATAATTAGCATAAAATATAAGTTTAATAATAAATTATGAACAAATATATTATTAGTCAATATAGAAATATTTATATAGTATAGTAAACTTTGATAATATGTAATAATGTTTTTCTAATGACTATGTAAGACTAATCTCTTTATCCATTATATGATTAAAAAATAATGTATCATCAATTGCATTCACAATTAATGTTTACGGGATAAAAAATAAAGTTTTCTTTAACATTCAAGTCTTTGCTCGATAATCAAGCCAAAATGCTTTATCAAATTACAAGTAGAATCAAATACATTTTAATTCATTTAACTTTGTGACAATTGTGACTTTGAATTTGTTAGGAGTAGAATTAGAGCAAGTTTAAAGTTAATAGAATTCAAGAATATATTTATATAAATATAAAGAATTATATTGATTTGATGTACATTAAAAGATACATATTGTTTTGCATTTTTATATGTATCTATAGTATAGATTCTTGAATTATATTATTTAGTATTATTTTGATGGCTAAACGGCATGTTGCCACCCAAGGCTTCCTTAACTGACTCCCCTATCTATAAAAATTTAAAAAATCAAATACCTACCATTTCTCTTCGGAAAGAGTAAAATACTCTTCGTAAAAATCAATAATATTAAAAATAAATTTAAAATAAAATAATAATAAAATTTAAAAATATAAAAGTTTCAAAAAAAAGTCACCACCGTCCGTGATGCTATGACCAACGTTAA
The DNA here is from genome assembly GCA_026122585.1 of Anacardium occidentale. Classification (NCBI taxonomy): domain Eukaryota; kingdom Viridiplantae; phylum Streptophyta; class Magnoliopsida; order Sapindales; family Anacardiaceae; genus Anacardium; species Anacardium occidentale. The sequence goes on from JAJEJH010000188.1 coordinate 4,888, forward strand.
CCTCATCAGGTGGTCGAAAACGACCACCTGATTCTATTGGCGGCCGAATCTAGCTACTTGATGGCAGATGAAACTAGCTGCTAGATTTTTAGCAACCAGATTTGGTTACCTCAACCGTCAAACGGCTAAATCTAACCATCAATAGAACTAGATGACTGTTTTTTACCACTTGATGAGATTAACGTTAGTCATCACCGTTGGCGACGCTGCCAGTGGAGATAGCTGCTTTTTTAAACTTTTATTTTATTTTGTAATTTTATTAAAATTTATTATTATTTTAAATTTATTTTTCAATATTTTTTAAAATCTATTTTTTAATTTTTATTTAAAAAAACAAAAATACACTTCTGACTTTGGTCAATAGGTAGATATTTAACTTTTTAAACTTTTCTGGGTGGGAGGTTTTCATTTAAGGAAACCTTGGGTAGGAATATGTCGTTTGACCTATTTTGATTGATTACTTGCTCTAATTTTAATAATGTAAGCTTACAAATAATATTAAAGTCATGTTATAAAACTTTCAATTCCATTATATAGATCAAGTGATGTTAAGTTAGTGTTTTTATAGAACTAGATTCAATTAAGATTTAATAGACTTTAACGGCTAAGATTTGGGGTTTACATGCCACGACATCAGAAATTATGTGTCGTGGCGGACTGCATGTCATGGCATGTTAATTAAATGCCAAAGGACCTATTCCCACCCATAATTTGAGGCGGGGACAGTTTTCCTCCCACCAAGTTTCAAAATTCAAGTCTCCTACCCTTGGATCAAATTTTATATTAAATATAATAGTAAACAGTAACCATTCAGGGGTAATTCTGTCATTTGAAGATTAAAATTTTATAAAATAATAAAATAAATTTATATAAATATAAAATATTAAAAAAATTTAATAAAGTAAACCAACCTTGGCCATCAGTGTTGGCGGCAGTGGCAGCCGCTAACCGAGCCAGGTGGCCGTTTCCGACCACTTGGTTCCAGGGGAGGTTGATCAATATTGGTAGCCCTTAAACCTCTTAAGTTGATATCAAACACAAAAACAAACAATTTTTCAAGTAAAAACAACTCCAAATTCAAGCACATTCAACTCTAAAATTAGTCACAACTTCAATCAACTTCCAGCATATCAATAGTCCACCCATTAATCCTCATTCATCCAACACATTGAAAGGAAGAAAGATGATATTCAAGTTACAAACACAAATGGAATACTTACTTGGTATAAAACTTTGCAAGAAAATAATCCTCAAGTCTAAAGGAAGAAAATCCACCAACTTGAAGTTGATTCAAGCTTAAAGAATCTTTGACACAAGCTTAAAGGAAGATCCACCCACTTGTTTCAAAGCTCACCCACTTGAATCTCCACCACCAATTCTTCCTTGCCACAAGAATTGGATAAAGGAAATAAAATGAGATAAGAACCAACAAGTTTTATGTCCCAAGGAAAAGCATAAAGCTTTGGTTTTTTATTTCAATATTCAAGTCTGAATACAAAAATGAGAGAAACATGCTTTATATAGGTTTTACAAACTATGGTTTGAGTAGTTAACCCTAGTTTACTTTGTATCATGTTACAAGCTACATGAAATGATAAAATAAATACAATAGAATAAAATAAATAATTACAACATATGGCTAAAGCTTAAATAATTAATAAAATGAAGCAACTTGCATGTCCATGTCTTTCTTTATCCATGAGAAGGCCTCTAAGGTTTTGAATTGTAATTCGATTCGATCTTCAATTTGATTGATTGAATTTGATTTGAAAGATTGTTGGCATTCGAATTCTTATTGACAAATCATTAAGAACTCAAAAACTTCAAAGAGAATGAATTGGAGACGTTCTTGATCCAAAAGCATGCAAAATCAGCTTGAAATTGTAGAAAATTGGTTGGAAGGCAGAATGTAGATGGCGCAGACATCCTGCGTGCAGCAGGGTACAAGTGTGCACGCATTGCGCACAACAAGTGCTTGCTTGCGCTACAAGGTAGCGCGCGCGTGTTGTGCGATAGGCCAACAGGCGTAGGTGTGCAAGGCAGAAGCACGCATGTGGGGCGCACAAGTGTGCGTGTTGGTTGTGCGCTCAGCATGCATTCCCTTCTTTCATGTTTTTTCGATCCGATTGTTATCCGAATTGATTCATGTTTTTTTTCTTGGATTCGTATGAAGCCATTTGATAAAATCATACTCTTTGATGTGCCATTTTTTATAGTTTTTGAGCCTCAACATGATCCGAAAGCTTTGGCGAGAATTATGAGATGGTACGAAATTTGTTTTGAATGCTTTAATCAAACCTAAAGAAGCTTGTTTTTTTTTTTTTTTTTTTTTTGATGGCTTAGAAAGGCTTGTATTAGCTTGAGAGATAGTCTGGAGGCATCAATGCTTGAATCGGTGATTACGTGTCTGAAATCATACTTGGATTCAAATTTGGATATATATCAGAAGCCAAATCTGGCCTCCTCGTTTGATGGAGGCGGCTAGATCTGGCCACCTCCATCAAAATAAGTAGTCGGAAATGGCCGACCTTGGTCCCATTGATCGTTTCTGACTTTTTTTTCTAGCGAAGGTGGCCAGATCTTAGCCCCTCCACCAAACAGAGAGGCCAGAACCAGGTGGCTGGAAATGGCCACCTAGCTTCGTTATGGCGGCCACTGTCGCCAGCATCGGCAGCGATGGCCACATTATTTTTTAAAATTTTTAAAATTTTTTTATATATTTTTTGAAATTATTTATACTTAAAATTTATTTTATAATTTTATTATAAATTTTTATTTTTTAAAATGATATTTTAGTAATTTTATTATAAAAATAATAAAAAATAGCTTCAAAGGTGGAAGATTGGAATTTTGAAACCTGAGAGGCGGGAAACTGTCCCCGCCTCATACTATAGGTGGGACTAAGTTATTTGGCCTTAATTAAATCGCAGAATGCAAGTTGAACGACATGTGAATCCAAAGTTGTAAAAGTTTAAACGTGACATACGAGTGAATTCGTTCAAAGTTTGTAATAATTTGCCGCGGGATTGCTTCTTGTCATTAATACTTCTCACATGTCGCCATTCTGAAAATCCACGTCAAGGATGTAATTTAAAGAATAAAATCTAGGTCAAGGGACTAATTTTCTTCCAAAGTTTTATTTAAAATAAGAATAATATTGATTAATTTTTAAAACTTTAAATATTTGTCGAATGATCAAAATTAATAGTTGAATTTAATAATCAATAAATAAATTTTAATGATAAAAGATATTTTTATATTTTTGATAAAAAGAATTTAAAATATAATTTATAAAAATAATAAAAATATAAAATATTATTTAAATATTTAAAATAAAATATATTAAAATAAAAAAATTTTAAAAATAATCCACTAAATAGTTAAAAACAATCACATAGTTCACGAGACGACCATTGGCAGCCAAATGTGATTATCTTCTTTATTGGCAGGTCATTGCATCCTTTATTGATTGGTTGTCTTAGTTATCAATAGTGGTTGAAAACGACCAAAAAGAATATATTGGATCATTTTTATTATCATTAATGACAAAGACGACTATATCTAGTTACTTTTATAAATATCAATGATTTAAGAGCATTTTGACCTAGTAGAAGAAAATGTAGTTGTAAATTAGTTTGACGTACAATGCAGTCATTGTGGTTCTTACTTAACATAAGTAAGTTCAAAGGGCATTGACATCTTCATCGACATATCAATGAACATTATAAGAAAATGTCACATCACTTTAAAAGGTAACAACAAATTGTTTTCATAAGATCAAGATCAGTATGTGAAATATTTAATAAGTAATCCATTCAATTCCGCAACAGAAGAAATGTTCAAATTCACATATAGTCAACAGGTTATGCGAGACTATATGGATAGGTACATTATTGTAGCTGATCAACATTTTTTATATGCTAATGATACTATAGAAGAATAATTTACACAAAATAGTGTTCAATTAACATTTAAAAGTATTCCTAGGAGGACATTAAGATATCATATAATTATAAATTTTAAATTGATGAAAATAAAAACTGTAAATGAACTATGTAATTTTAGTCGTGTTATTTCAATGACTTCAGATTTATGGACATCTAGTAATCAAGATTTATAGTATATTTGTACAACATTTCATTTGATTAATTCACATTGACAATTACAAAAAATAAATAAATAAATAAATTGTATTTAGAGTATTAAAATATAGGCATAGTGATGTGACCTATTTTAAATCATGAATAACCTTTTTAATAAATATCAAATAAATAGAAGTATTTTTGTTATTACGGTTATGCTAAATCAAACGATAAAATTATTGAATCAATGATGAATTATTAAAGTTTATATTTTGATAATAAATTGTTTTATATTAGATGTGTATATCATATAATGAATTTAATGTATAAAATAGAATGGGTTTAGCAAATAAATAAATAGGAACAATAAGATAACTCTATTTAACTTAGGGTCAATATTTATCAGAGCTCATTCAAACCAACCACGGCTAAATTTAACATTTTCCTAATGCAGCTTGTACGATTGGATGAGACGGTTAACTAATTATAGTCTCATAGTCTTTCAAAACAAAGTCTTTTGAACCACAGATTATGCCTAATTACGATTGCCAATCTCATTCGCCTATCTTCACAGGTTTATACGATAAATTGCAATACAATTCCTTTGCTCTCACAACTCAAATCTCTGAAAAAAAACACAAAGTCGTTCTTTGACAACTCAGATGGCCTCCAAGGAATTCATCTTATCTATTTTTGCTGCTTCGACAATACTTGCTTCCATGGACGTGGGGCTGGCAGCTCGTCATCTATTTCAATTGTCGCCATTGCCCACCTTGCCAGCTTTGTCTAAACCATCAATATTGTCACCTTTGCCTTTAATGTCTTCGCTACCACAACCCACGTTGCCAACATTACCACCCACATCTTCGCCAAATCCCTCGTTGCCACCACCTCCCTCTATGCCAAACCTTTTATCTCTCCCAAAGCTCACTCTACCTCCTCTACCAAGAATGCCTTCAATTGTAACTACAGTTCCCTCTAATATTCCATTCCTCACACAACCTCCTTCAAATTAATCACAGCTCTTTGAACTCTGTGCGCCCTAGCAATATATTGGCATAGTATGTTAAGCATATCTTATCCCACAGAAAGGTTTCTTTCTGTTTCGCCGGTGAATCACATATTTCATTTGTTTGAATTGAAAAAAAAAAAAAAAAAACTTGTCTGGAGGTAATGATTTTTATTTATTATTTGTTATTAGGTTTACAGTAGAGTAAGTTCATTCCTTCTACCATAAAAGAATGGGAATTTAAAGATTGAATGTTGCTTGTATAATATATTTAAGTTATTACTTGAAAAAGTTGTTTACCTTACATATTGAGTTTGCAATTCCGCGAGAGGTTTTCTTAAACAACAATTACACCCTGATATTGGGCATATCAATTTGCCCCTTATTGTATGATAATTACATGGTGTTGACTATTGACAATCCGGAGACATTGATGTGCAGTGGAAATAGACAAATTCGTCCCGAAATCCCCAGTGATAGCAAGGACAAAGATTGAATGCATATATTCTATATGACAAAACCAAAATCTTTGGATGGATATATTCTTGTATTTGGCGGCTCCTTCTCTTTGATTTATTCTCCACATACATCTATAAATCCACCAAGGAGAGGTGCCTGCTTGTCCACAAGGAGCAGTGTGGATCAACCACAAACGTAAAGAGGCCAAAACAAAACTCTAATTGGGTGCTAGCATAATCAAAGGTTGGATTAAAAGAAAGGTAGGAGAGATGGGGCCTTTGACTTCCAATATATTTCATGAGTCCAACCAACCAATCACGGCTTTGACAAAAGGTTGTTTAAATAATAATAGTAGGGAACAACCTTTCTTTATATTAGAATGATCATTCATATTCAAATTTTCCCTAGGTCAAACCTTACTCAAACTCTCATGCCCATGCATAGAACAAATTTTCCATTAAATGGAAACATTCCTAAATGCAAGAACATAGATGGCCGTACCTTAAGATGGAGCCGGTGATCCTCTATTATAATTTATAATCTCATATCCATTTTATTTGGCTTTTAACCAATCGGTTCCTTATGTAAGCATTCAACTCATCTTAGTCTAACAAAGATTAAAATTACCATTTTTATGTGACTAAAAGTGATTCACTTTATTGAACCCTTAAGTGTTTTGATGATAATAAAAACAGTGTTAAAATTATTAGTTTATTCTTGGCATGATTGAATTTATGACACAAATTGTTTAATGTTTTTCATGGTTCATGTATGACTGTGACAAAATGATGTGCACCCATACCTCTTTGTTTTTGGTCTTGTATATGTTCCCCATACATGCTTCTTTGTTTTGAGGATTTGAAAATATGCCAATAAGTAATTAATTGCAAGCCAATCACAGAGAAGTTTTTCTCATGAATGCATGCCCTGTACATGGTCAAAGGAAGTTAGCAATAGTCTAAGTCAACTAATCATGTATGCTTATGATCCTAAGCTTTCACGCCTGTGAAGAAAGTGATGATGAGATGGTCATGTTCACAATCTCCCATGCATGATCAAAGGGAACAAAGTCAAAAAAAAGATGCATGCCAATGAGCTTATAGTCTTCACGTTTGTTACTATGTAGAAGGATGCCATGTAATAGCCTAGGGGTAGAATTGTCTTTTAGGCTTTGAAACCGAGGGTAAAAGAGAGATTTCCAGTTCGAAAGTAGAATTGAGAGAGTTCGAGGGTAGAAGAGTCATTTAGAAGCTTTTTGTGGCTTATACATAGGAAGAATATTCCATGTATGGCACGAGGAGAGAGAAATTTGAGTTTTAAGAAGGCGCACCACCATGTGTCTTAGACTCACGCCCATGTGTCAAGTAAGAGAGCCATGAAATGTTTCATTTTGCCACATTTTCGCTCAACTTATTTTCCTTCAGCTTCTCTTCCCCATTTTTCTAGCGAACCCTATGCAATAAATCGTCCAACACATAGTTGATAATCTGGTTAGAGATCCAAGAGCACCAAGAGAGAGAGATTCAAACACAATGGCAAGAGGTAAGTATTTCCTTACCTCTTTCATTTGGGTTTTCTCATGATTTGTTGTTTGAGTTCTTCCTATGTGTTTGTTACATGTTAGAAATGTATTTGAATATGTTTTTGATGTTAAGAATGATGCTTTGGATGATGATTCATGGTTTGTGTTGAGAAATGTTTGAGATTATGTGTTTGGTATGTATTTATGAGAAAAGATGAGATTTTTACGTGCCTTATGATGAATAAGTGGAATAAGCATGCTTATGAGATGATATAGTTGAAATGTGTATACTTGATTGAGTTTTGGTTGAGTTTGGAAGAGATTTGAGTGGGATTTCTAGATTTCTAGATGTTTTTTGTGGAATCTGGATTGAGCACACGACCGTGCGCCCACGGGCGCACACCCGTATAACCTAATTTCTGCATGAACACGGCCTTGTATGGCACCCGTACGTGTATGAAAATCCAGACACACGCCCGTGTAGTCGATGCACATGCCTGTGTGCATAATCCTAATTTTATGCGCCCGTGTAGGTAAGACACGAGATGTTGTTGAGGTAGTTACACACCCGTGCAGTGTGATACACGACCCTGTGCCTTAGATGCACACTCGTGTATTCATACCACATGCCCGTGTGGCTAACCAAAGTTTATTGAATGTTTATAGGAGCTAGCACAACCAAGGGCACGGCTTGAGCACGGTCTCGTGTGCCAAGCATAGTACACCCGTGCACCTTAAGAAAATGAGAGAAACAGTTTCAAAGCATAATTAAAGCAAAGATAAGCACACTTAATCAACTTTAAGTCATTCCTAAGCATGAGAAACTCAAGAATAATAAGATATAATAGCATATCATGCATGATTATTAAAGTATTGAGTACGACATGCCATATGAGATGTTTTTAGAAATGGATCTAAAGATCCAAAAGCATGATTTTAAAAGTATAGATATACGATATTTGGAACATCAGTTAGGGGTGGATACGAGAGGGCACCTATGAGTTCACATGCCCACCAGAGAGGGAAACCATCATCCACTAGAGAGGACATGGTCATGCACGAGTAGTTTCATTATAGGTTTGAGCTCACACGACCAAAGTGTCGAATCCCTGTATTCATCAATCTAGCAGGCATAGCAAAGATATTTTTCAGATACAATACTTTTTGATACAGGTTTTAACTTATACTATAGGTATATATATATGAGGATCTATAAATTAGAGTTTTTATATCAGAAAGAGTTTTCAGAAAATCAGGCCCAAGGGCAAGTTTTATGACTAATGAGTATTTACATGACATCAAGGCATGCATATCATGTCATGTACAACAATGAGTCTATGACATTGACTAGAGGTTCTTAACTATGGAGCTCACTGTTATATGTGCACTTATTAGCAACAAACACTGATACTTCCTTATCAGTCCAAGTACATAAGACAAGTTGTTTATGATATGTATTTATATGATATTAATATATAAACATGTTTACACATGTATTAAATGTTCTTTATCTTCATATGATATCAACATTGGCCTCTTTTTTATTTAAAAGCTAGAGCAGGCTAGGATGATCCTTAATAGTATTTTGATGCATAGTCAAAAGCAAACATTGTTTAGGTGATTGTTAAGTAAGGGTTAGTATTAACAAAGTCCCTTCAAGAACCCCTTTAAACATTGAAGACAAGAGGAAGATACATAAGACAACTAACCCATAGCAAAGGAAATATTTCTTGTATGGTATGAATCAACCAAGGGGAAAGAGACATAATATGTTATAAGGGTTAGGCAAGCACAAAAGGGAACTTTTTGGAAAAGTTTTATGGAATCAAAAGAATGGTTAGATGATATGGTATGAGTTTTTCTTCTTAACTTTAATGTTTGGTAAATTTTTTTTTGTATTTTAGATGTTAATTATTTTGATATATATTCATTTTGACACAAAATATCAATAACTACCTTTTGTTGTTGTGTCAGTTGGCTCTCAAGGCTAACTAGACAATGGTAGATACCACTTTTATTAAACTCCTAAGACTAAAAGTTAGCTCCTAAGCCTATTAGATCTAATAGAGGAGACCATGGATGAGAATGAATGTTTCCACGCATGAAGCACCATAAACAAGGTATATGTGGTTTTGGTCATTTTCTATGATAATTTTAAAGAAGTACATAAAATGTCATTGATATAGTTTTAAAATTGAATCATGATAGGTGTACCTCTCAGTCAACTTTGATAACCAACATTGGATGTGTGTAGAAATTGATTTATAGAGTTGGAACATGACAATATATGACTCTTTTAAAGGGTTTACCTCTAACCCATAATAATTTAAGGAATAGATGACCCTGTACACATACATCATAGTTATTATCTCTTGCTCATAGTTTTGGTCATGGATAGGGTATATACCCATACGAACATATTCACACTTTATAGGTGTGAAGAAGTTCCAAAGAAAATTCTTATATTCAGAGAATATAGGGTTTTCACGTTAATGTTCATTAAGTACCTTAGTCAAGGACATCAACTTGATTTTACTAGTAAGGCTCATTTATATGAGATTGTTTCATGAGTATCTATAGGCATGTAGTACCCACAAGTGTGTCTCAAAGGTATTTCTATCTTTTTGCAAGTTCTATGATTATATAGGTTAGTGCCTTAGGCGATAATAGTTTAAGTTGATTGTTCAAGTTATTGAATGTTCTCCTTCATTATAATGTCTTTCTTATCTAGAGAAATAAGTAATCATGATTGCAAGGGTTAAATGGCAGAGGGGCATTCTAGTCATTAATTATCTTTGTAAATAAATAACATTTATTCATTTGTTGTATTGATGTCTTTGCATTTTGAAATTGGTTGCAATCATGCCTTTGTTATGAATGATTTCATTTATGATTATCTCACTAATATTGAAACATTTAATAAAGGATATTATTATCATTTTAAATAATTGATAGTATTCAATTTCATTTGTGATTCATTATTATTTTGTTTCATATCAAAAAAAAAAAATTTATTCATTTTTCCACACAATTCTTCTCCATAATTAAAGATTCTATTGTCTACACCTGATCATGGAACTATAATAACAGTGTAACTATTGAAAGATATTTGATTAATAAAAACCACTAACATCTACAATAAAACTAAAGTAGTAATATAATACAATTGAAATCACAACAAAAATCACAATACAACTAATGTCATAGAAATAAGAACTAAAATCATTGTTCATACACTATGAGTAAAATTGTAATACAATTGAAATGAAAAAAATATTAACATATATAATACAACTAAAAAAAAAAAAAAAAAAAACTACTCTTAATCTATAACTAATTCATATCCACCTCGAACCAAGTCTACTATATGTTAAAGAACCATGACTAGTACATGATGGTGTACACTTAGTACCCATACAAAATACGGACTATGAGAAGATACTGGGTAATAGGCCTGGACTCCAATAGTTGGCATGTCCTTGTTGCTAGCATCGACTGTAGAAACGTTCTTTAACTTTCTCTCCTTAACATGGTCGTCTAACCCGACTAAATGGTTAGCCCAAGTATTGTTAATCTATAAAAGGTAGATATATTATAAGTAGGTTACCTAATCGAATCTAATTTGATTGATCACCCAAAGGATTTACATTTTTTATGTATACTGTCCACCAATAATCGATCAAGTAGTATCAACCTACCTATTGCTAATAGTCAAATAAAATAATGAAATGTGCTATCACTACAACATGTATAAAGGATATTAGAAAGTTGAAACTTTCTACAACTACATGTCTTTTCTATAACTACAGGTGTGTGGCTAAAAGTTAACTTGTTTTGTTTTTTAGTTAATTAATATAAGAAGATTTTCTCCTTTTGTAGGACCACATGTTATAGACCAATACAAATGCCCAACCAATAAATAAGGATGCACTCTTCTTCTAGGTGGTAGTAGGACAAAAGAAAAGCAAAGTGTATGGATTGCATTCTTAGTGATCAACTTACTTCAAGGATTCTATAAAGAGTTCTCCATCTACAACCTTGACATATGTCATGGATTTTAAGGATCATCTTACTTCCCTACATCAAAAAATGGAAGATGAAAATAAAGTTGAACTTTCACAAATAGAAGTAGAAAGGATACCGTTAAAGAAGTAAATGGATAAAGAGTGATCAACAATGAGAAACAAAATGCATCAAGGGTTACAAAAATAGCTTTAAACTTTATTAGCCCCTCTTACAGACACATCGAGATACTCTTTCTCATTATTAGATTTACCTTCTACCCCCTTGAAAGCCCTACAGAATAAGACCCTACATCTTGAAATGGGGATAACGAACTATTAATTATTATACTGTTTTTTTAACATAGTATTTGATATTTTGTAACAGATTTGTATATTTCTTTAAGTGATCAATTGTGAGTTTATTATTGTACATTGTCGCATATTTTTACTTTGTCATGAACTTTAATAGACTTTAAGATCATTTATATTTCTTTAAATAAAAACCAAATTAAATTTTTAGATAAAAAGTACATTTAAATATATTAGCATTGTAACAGTAAAAAATTATCATCAGAATAGTATTGGATTCATATTAGAAATTATTATTAGATTAGAATCAAAATTGCCTTAGACTATGATATAATTAGCTTTGAAGAAAATTAGCATCAAAGTTACATGGGACATAATTAGCATCAGATTACAATTTACTGACATTAAAAACTTAGCATCAGAATAGAATCGAACGTAATTAGCATCAAATTAGCATTGGTTTACCATAAGAAATTAGCATCATAAAAGAATCAAAATAAAAGCAAACCTATTTAATATCACATTTCCATCGAAAATTAGAATCAGATCTAAGTCAAACAAATTAGCTTTGGCTTTGTATTAGAAATTTATTTTAAGAAAGATTTTTATATTAAATTAGAATTGGGTTTTTTTATGCTAATTAGAATTGGCAAAAATTTAATGCTAATATGATGCTAATTAGTGTTAGAGTTTCTTCCGATAAATTTTTTCTTTTAGCATTAAGCTAAATAACATTGACCAAGATCTGATGCTATTAATCTTTAGCATCAGATTATGTTTGATGCTAATCAAAGTATTTGTAGTGATACTTATTCACACTGATTAGTTTGACAACCATGTAGGCTATTTTATAGACGTGTAAAAACTTTTTCTTCAATCCAAGGTGTAAGCAGATGTGTATGACCTTCTACAAGATAATACATTACATGTTAGAACATATTAGATCATATAAGCAAAAGAAGAGTTGGCTAGGATTTTACCTACCAGATTTTGTCTATTGTAAAACTAATTTCATAAAATCCCCTAGATAAACTTAGATAATGTGGTGATAGACAAACTATGAGCATGGCACACCAAGACATTCAAAGACTCGACAAGATTAATTTTGATGATATCATATCCACTAAAATCAGCACGTGCCTATCTATGGTACCCAATCTGTGTTAAGTATATAATAATGTTTTGATTTGCCTTATAAATCATCCTCATGGCACTCTAAAATTTAAAGAGTCAATACTGCCTTTTTATACTTAACTGGCATGTCACCTTTAATATAATGGTTGCAATAACCATGGTAGGTATTAAAAAAAAATGTTGGTGATTGCAACATTGATTGCATTGTGTTAATCTACAATACTAGACAAGTATGAAATGTCACTAATACAGTTATGTAATCCCCTAATGAATAAAGTACATTTATTCATTTCTTTTTTCCCTCCAACACTAAAAGTCAGTGAATATATCTTAATATTCCAATCTTTGTCGATGGCTATAAAAAGGGTGTCATGGTACTTCCTTTTCAAAAATATATCATCAATGCAAATCAGTAGACAATTGTATTTTTGAAATGCTCTTATTGAGCACCTTAAAATCATGAATAAAACTTAAACCAATTATCTATCTCAATCTTGATATATGTTACTATGTTAGGGTTTTGTAACTCTATATTATAATCATACTCTAGTAAAAGCATTAAAGGCTCTTCTAATAAAGCCCTTTGAGAATTTAAATTCTAAGTCTTCACATGCCAAGCTTGTGTATATGAGATATCAATCTTGTATCGATCAACCATGTCAATGATGATCCCTTTTGGCCTATAAATATGATCAACCCCAATAAACATTAATATTAAAATTTTACCAAGCGGTCATGCACCAATCCACTTATGATGGGACAGTATTTTATCCAAAGGAAATGTGTGGTCTAACATGACGTAACTTAAAAAAATCATTAGTCCCAATCTTTTTTGTTTATGCCCACCATTGATATTCATTATGCACATATTGGATCACTTACTAGTCCTCAACTGACCATGTAACTTTATACTGATGGCAACTTTCTAATGCATGCCTCTAAAATGCAAGTAGTAGCCCTTCTGTATTTGCATAAATATACCCAACTTTAAACCCTTTCTCCCTAAGCCCATATGCATTATCAATACTTTGATTCTAAATATCCAATATAAGGTTTGGAATCTAATGGAATAGATTATCAACATTTACCAAAGTTGTTTACCGATGAACTAAAACTTCACACCTTGCCCTAAATTGTACTCCACCAACACTTAACATTTGTGCTTGTTGTTTGCTTATGAACCAAACCTTCTCATCACGCACTAATCTTAACTCCACCATTACATTCAATGTCATCAATATCATCAAACTTAGATTCTTTATCTAAAATTTCATTTCTGTCATCTTGTCAATCGTATAAACCCTAAGTTGATTCTTTATCCTTTCAACCACGTATTGATTCTTTTGCCTCCACAAACAATTCCATAGCAAACTCATCCCACTCAAGACCAACATTGACATTCACATTGCACCTATTTTCTTCCTTTTCTTGGTCACATTATGTCTATGCCAATTCCACATTACACATTTATTCCTCTTCTTTTAGATTCTTATTATAATAAAATTTATTTTTCCCAGACTTAAGACTCACCGTTACATAAGGAACTATAGATTCTCTTCTTCTTACAGTAGATAAAACCATTATAGCATGAAAATAATAATTGTCTCTAACCTCATAAGGTAGTACACTAGGTATGCTTTGATACTTTACATTTGTTATAATTTTTTATTTTTTATCAAGGTACTTTTGTCATTTCACAAAACTATTAACTAAATTGAATAGAAAATGTTTCATTAGTATGTGTTTGACTTTTATAAAATTTAAAAATCAAACTTTGTTAATTAAAGAAACCTTGGGTATGATTAATTTTTTTGACCTATAATTTATTAATAAACATTATAAATACATTTAAATTGTCAATATAATCATACTAAATACAATTATAAATATTCATTTATTAATAAATATTTTAAATACTTTTATGTTTCTAATATATTCATAATAAACATATGTTATAAACCGGCTCAACCACCTATCCACCTATACATTCATCTATCTACCATTATAAATATACATTAAAAATATACATACAATTAATTTTATTATAATATAGAGTCAAATTACTATCTACCTACACATTCATTATCATTATAAATAAATCATCCACTGATCATCATGTATATATGACGCTGAACTAACAACAACGAACTCAAAAAAAAAAAAAAAGAAACATGCAGACTTTTCTCAACCATACGTGTATGTTGATGGCCAATTCACCCACTTGATTGAGACCCTGCTTGTATAGCTTCTTAATCTTCGCTATAAAAAGCCAATATTAATTCTGTTTTCACCATCAAACCTCAATTAGCGATTAATTATTAGCCATTTTATATCACACTCGAGCTCCTCTAACAATGGCCTCTAGCAAGTGTTCCGTCGCAGCTTTCTTTGTTGCTTTAACAATATTTTCGTCCATGAATGTTGGCCTAGCAGCTCGCCATCTATTGCAATTGCCTCCTTTGCCTACGTTGCCAAATTTGCCAAACCCATCAGCACTTCCGCCTTTGCCTTCGGTGACGACGCTGCCACAGCCCACGCTTCCAACATTGCCGACCACACAACCATCTTTGCCCAACCCTGCATTGCCTACCATTCCTAATTCTATTCCACAACTCACTCTCCCACCTCTTCCAAGCTTTCCTTCCATCCCAACAAATATTCCCTCTATTCCGTTGCCATTCCTTTCTCCACCTCCTTCAAATTAATTAACCATAATTCCCTCTATTTGTTTATGCTCCGTATCACTGGTGTTATTTCGCAGTTTCTTATATAGGAAAGCCTTCTTTTTGTGTCTCGTCATGGTGAATCTCTGAGGCTTTCAGTGTCAGTTGTTTGTATTTGATATTATGTTTGTAGAAGAATTACTTCATGTCTTCTACCATGTATGTTTGTTTCTATAAGAATAGGAGTTTAGGGTTGTGTTAAATATCGCTTGTATACTTTGAGTTGTTGCTAAATAAAAGTTGATCTTCATAATGTCGTATGCAATTTTATCCTATATTGTATATACTATAAAAATTTAATGGGGCTATTATAAGTATATAAAGTAAGGAAGGTATTAACTTGGAAATAAGTCTTATACCTCAAGCTAATTATTTAATTATTCAAGAGGTGACATCTTAAAGCTCAATTCTATGTCTATACAAATGCAAAATTTAATAATAAATAATGAAAAAAACACTTCATATATATGTGAGTGTGTGTGTGTGTGTTCCAATCTCTCAAACCACACGTTAAACACACATCCGCACAACCAGGCTTTTAAAATCATGTGAAGAAAGAATTTTTCTCCATTTCCGTTAGTCCGTTACTTGAAGCTGAAGACTTGTTCCAACTCTCATGAACAAAATTAAAACCTATCTCATTTGAGTTGTTCTGTGAATATCAAGTTGAGTTTTTGTTTGTTTGGCTTACTATGGATGAAGAGTATGATGTTATAGTGCTTGGAACTGGCCTCAAGGAGTGCATTCTCAGTGGTCTTCTCTCTGTAGATGGCCTCAGAGTATTTCTTCTCCTTCTTCTTCTTCATTATTGTTATTGTTAGCTTTTGGGAGTTTCTTAGTGAACATTTTCATTGTTTGATTTGTGATCTGAAAACGAAATAACTATCATAAACTCTGATTCTATTCAGATGTTAAATAGTAAAAAAAGATGTTTATGTTTCTTTTTTATTCGGAAATTAGATTGGATTCTAAGTTTAAAGATAAAAAAATTATTGTTTAAATTGAAAATCAGACATTATTGATTGCCTTCTTTCTATTTTCTTAGTCATTTACGTCCAAAAGCTAATGTTATATATTACAAATATTAAATTTCGAATTACAATTTTGGATTCTTTATGAAAAGACGTTTTGGAAAGATCGCGGACAATCACATTTGGTTTTTAAAGGAAGAAAATCATATGTTGATGAATAGTGTTTCGCTGTGTAATTTTCTTTCATACTTTACGTTAGAAATGTACACGCTGCAAGTTTCAATAGAATCAAGCTGCTAGGAAGGATTCGATGAATTAATCTTTTTTTTTTTTTTTTTTTTTTGATGAATTAAGGGATTCAACGATATTCAAAGTATAAAATTAATCAGTGATTTTCACGTCAAACAGGTGCTTCACATGGACAGAAATGACTATTATGGAGGAGAATCGACTTCTCTCAATCTTAAACAGGTACCTCCTCGTATCTGAATTGCTTAATTTTTTACCTGAGATCCCATTTTCATAACTTTTTGTTTTTTCCTTTTTTTTAAATGCCGGTTTGTAGCTGTGGAAACGTTTCAAAGGAGATGAGCAGCCTCCAGAAGGACTAGGTTCCAGCAAAGATTATAATGTTGACATGATTCCCAAGGTATGCACTATAAATTCACCAAATCATATATGGCTATCTTTTTGTGTTAAAGTTTTTTGAACATCTACATGTGTACTTGTTCGATTATGCCACAACTCTTTAAAATATTTTATCTGACACTGATGGAATGGCAAAATAGTTTAAGTTCATTGGTTCATCTCTATGTAATAATTTTAGTGCATAAATATTTAGTCTAGTTTGTTGATAAAACAACTTCTTGAGAACTGGAATTTGAATTTCATCAGTAAATTTTACATTCTTGCACATTCATGCATAGGTTGCTATTTTGAAACCAGTAATTCTACTAAGTTTACCATATCCTTCCTTTTCTTCATCAAATGAATCTCATACCCAACTCATTTTAGTTTTGTGGCTTTTGCTTAAAAAGCTAACTTCAAAGTGACACCTCTAGTTTGTGTCATGTACAAACCCAAGCTTCCTTAGTGACTTTTCCCTTCAGAATGATCCCTTTTAGGATTGCAAATGCGAGGAATTATTTATAGAGTAAGAGAATGTTGCACTGAACACAGGGATATCTCTCTAATAATTGAAAGAACACCTCTTACTCTTATGACTATTGGTAATCCAGCAGATATCAAGATTTGAGCTTTTTTGCTGATGCTCTTAGGAACTCTGCAGTTGGAAAAATAAAAAATTCACATCAAAGATAAAGATGTATAATATAATCTGAAATAATAGACTGCTTTTATATATGTAACTCTAGTACTTACGACAAAATAATAGGTATTCGTCCTTGTTGAACTGGAAAGATGAGGAAATTCACTTGATGCTGTCTCTATGGTGGTTGTTTGAATTGTAGCTTCTTGCTGCATGTTGATGTATTTCCTTTGTTTTAATTCAGTTAATACGTTTCTACAAAAATGTGGAGCAAAGTTTGAGAATTAGATATGTTGAACCGGGCATTCTGGTGTCAAGACTAAATGCTAACTCGTTTTCTTTGTGTAAAGGATGTAACTGTGACTGCTTGTTTCTTTTTCTCAATAAAAAGGCAATATTTACATAGTTCATATCGCATACCATAATTAAAACTTTCCAATTATGCCTACCTATAGAATAAACTGTCAGTATGATGTTGTATGCATAATAGGATTAATTTGTTTTTGTAGTTTATGATGGCCAATGGTGCTTTGGTCCGTGTTCTCATCCACACAGATGTTACCAAATATCTTAACTTCAAAGCTGTTGATGGTAGTTTTGTGTACAACAAGGGGAAGGTGAGTATATTATAGCATTATGAGTTTATATACTAGTTAGTCATTCAAACTTATAACTAGTCTCTTATGTCTGCATTCAATTGGAACATTTTTATATGGTTTGTTATAACTTACAAGAGTTATCCCTACTCATTTTCAGATCTATAAAGTTCCGGCAACTGATGTTGAAGCACTGAAATCACCTTTGATGGGACTATTTGAGAAGCGCCGTGCTCGAAAATTTTTCATTTATGTCCAAGAATATGAAGATAATGATCCAAAATCTCATGAAGGCCTGGACTTGAACAAAGTTACAGCAAGAGAGATAATCTCGTATATAGCCTTTCACCACTTTGCCCATCTTGCTATAACAATTGAGAATACATAACACTAGGATTTACAATAGTTACAAATTCTATGCTTACATTTTCTACAGTTCTATTTTTGAAGTTGCCAACCTTCCTCAAGTATTAACAATGAAACAAAAAAATTAACTGGTATCAGAACTGGACTCACCATCTGATAGTCCTCTTTTGGTGAATCTCACACAAAAAGAGATAGGAACTCATGTAAGCGTGAGATTTATCCATTTGATGTCATTTCTTATACCATTTTCCATCACTCTGCTTCTCTAATAAAGATTTGAAGCAGTTGATGCAAATAATTTAAGTTTTGTTATAACATTTTTTTTTCTGATGAAAGATACACGCAAGATTAGATCCCAACGTTTGCATGAACGAAACATCTCTGCCTATCATGTCATTTCCCCTTCCTCTCATCTTTGTAATGAAAAATTATTAGTTTATTGCTTTGTTGAATTATCATTGTTAATTATGTATCACATACCTTGATTTCTGTTTTTGTAGGAAGTATGGACTTGAAGATGATACAATTGACTTCATTGGTCATGCCTTAGCACTTCATCTTGATGACAGTTACTTGGATCAGCCTGCTATGGATTTCGTGAAGAGAATTAAGGTGAAATTATGTTTCTTTTGCTAGAATTAAAATGTTTGCATTTGCAATGAGTATGCCCTTCAGAATATTTCTTTCTGCCTTTCTAAAGCTTCTAGAAATTGAATGCCAAGGATTTGATGACTCCAAAGATTAGAAAGATATTTTTGACTTTGCATTATCTGTCGATCTCTAGCTACCGCCTGGATGTTGGGTGATTGAGATCTTGCAAGCTTTTCAAATTCCACATTCTTATAGTTCTATTACTTTATATTCAAGTGATTACGAGATCACATGTAATGAATGAAAATTTGTTTCCAATGGTTCAAGTTCACATTCAAGAAAAATAAAAACATATCAAATTCACAGAATTCCTCTAGGTCTTTATGCTATACTGTGTGCCTATTGCTTCAAGTAGCTACGTGAAGATAAGATAGATCTTCAGAAATTTAACCTTCCGCGCTAAGCAACCAAAACTTTAAACCATTTTTTTTTTTCTTCTGTAAAGCTTTACGCAGAGTCATTAGCACGTTTCCAAGGAGGTTCTCCATATCTTTACCCTCTATATGGACTGGGGGAGCTGCCACAGGTGATTTGTTTTTTTATATTTCGTATATGTGGGGAAAAAATTTAGTTCAGTTTAACCTTTTATCATTCATTACTGGCAGGCATTTGCACGTTTAAGTGCTGTTTATGGCGGAACTTACATGCTCAACAAGCCGGACTGTAAGGTAACTCTTTCAGTATGGTTTCTTATCCAGAAAGTTTTTTACCGTTTTCCAGTTAGAGGTGCAAGAATATTATGAAGCTTAAGTCACGGTTCCTTACTAGACATAAACTCAAGAAAAATTGCCTTGAGCCCCGCCTTATGAAACTCTACAAGAGTAGGCATTTATGAAGTATAATAGTGTATGCTTCCTAAACGTATCCTAAGTTTCTTAAGTGAAAACTTTAACCAGCCCCTATTATATTTCTATTATATTTGTCGTCTGTACTGATCTTTTGTTTCACTTAATGTACTTGGAATTCACCATCTTCATGTTCCAATATTGTGGAGTTCCCTTGTTGCCAGTGATCAGCCAATAACCTGTGCCCTTTATAGGTTGCCTATTTAGACTGCCCCTTTTAAACATCAAACACTATTCCACAGCCATCCTCTCTTTTAGAGTCTCATTTATGGTAGCTGATATCTGAGGTGGTCTAATTGCATCCCATTACATGGCAACAATTTATCTGTAATTGTCACTCCCTAGTTTCTGCAATTTCTGAAGAGTGCAGCTAAATTTGTGCAATCCTGCATATTGTTGTGGATGATAGGTAGAGTTTGATGGTGATGGAAAAGCTATTGGTGTGACATCCGAAGGAGAAACTGCTAAATGTAAAAAGGTTGTTTGTGATCCGTCATATTTGGCTGATAAGGTAACCTCTGGAAATGTTTTTGACACTATAAATTACATTTTTCAGCTCAATTGGCTGATATATTAAAAAAGCAGCTGCATGTGTTCAAAATCAAAGCCAACTAGAATACTCTTCCTTGATAGAAAATATGCATTTTTCAGCACTATTTATATGGTCATCCTCTGCTGTTTCTTTTGCAACAGGTTGAAAAGGTTGGAAAGGTTGCTCGTGCAATATGTATAATGAACCATCCAATTCCAGACACAAATGATTCTCATTCATGCCAGGTTATTCTGCCACAGAAGCAAATCGGTCGTAAGTCAGACATGTATGTTGGGCTAAATTTCATTTCAGAGTTTTTATTGTTCATTTTTTGATACATTAGAACAATAGAAAAAGTGACAATGCACATGTAGTACAAATGTTCATATTTTCAATTTAGGTTTCATATACCCTTCTTAGTTTCCTATTAGGTTTAAGGTAATCAATCATATGCTTCAAGGTAACGTTAGTCGAAAGCATGATCTTAATCATAGCTCACTTTCCCTCACAGCACCATTTTTTCTCAAGTGCATAGAACTGGATGTGTAGGTAGACAAAGAACACACATTTGAGACACAAACTTCTAGCTTCAGCCTCCTCTTATCATAGCTGGAAGTTTCAACTATGTTAATTTCTGCAGGTACCTTTTCTGCTGTTCATATGCTCACAATGTAGCTTCAAAAGGACAATACATTGCTTTTGTTACAACAGAAGCTGAAACTGAAAACCCTGAAGCTGAACTGAAGCCTGGCATTGATCTACTTGGACCTGTAGAGGAGATATTCTTCGACACTTACGAAAGATTTGTGCCAATTAACAACCATGAAACTGATAACTGTTTCATATCTACTGTGAGAAGCCATTCATATTTACATATAGCATATTCTTAAAGAAAATCTTGATTGATCTTCCTTTCGATTCCCTAATTTTGCCTTAATTTTGAATGGTTCAAGTTTAAACTTGTTGCAGAGTTACGATGCTACAACACACTTTGAGACCACAGTAAAAGATGTGCTTCAGATGTACAACAAGATTACTGGAAAGGTAACATTTAGTGGCCATACCTGAAGGATGAAATTGTTAATTTTTCCTGTCACTATTGACAGGTTCACTTGTCATTTGCTTTTATGGTTCAGGAACTTGATCTGTCTGTGGACCTGAGTGCTGCAAGTGCTACTGATGGTCAATGAAATTATTAAAGCTTCTTCACCTGCCAAGTATTAGCAGAAGGGAAGATTGCTTCTTTTTGCAACATGTTTAAATTAATTTCACTGCAAGCTCATCGTATTTTCGTAGCCTTCTTCCAAACAGATTTGTTTTAATGATCCCTTTTTTTTTTTTTTTTTTTTTTTTTGTTTATGCTAATTCTTAGTTGAAAACCGCAATTCAACACTAAGACTTATTTATTGAAAAGACTTTTATCTCTTCAACAAATAAATTGAAAAGACGATTCATAAGATAAGGGTACTCGTTCGTATGTAAGTTTTTTAAAGTAAATCCCCTTGCTACCCTTCGATAACACAAACACATACTACATACAAATTTTCCACGTAACTATATGCACCTTATATACTCAAATGTGATGTATTATCTCACATGACTGAGTGATATTAAATTAAAAATAAATTAATATTTAATCTTTTGATGACATATAATTTGATACATTTATAGATACTTGAAAGTATGTTGTTTAATTTGATTTCTTTATAATACTTCTTGTTATATGAATAGGTTTAACAAGAGAGGGTAGATACCGAGATTTAGGCCCAAGGAAAAAACCAAACGAATCACAAGCCCAATTGTTGAGATTTGGCTAAAAGTAAAATTAGAGGAAAAAGGGAAAATATAACATAATCTATGTTTAAAGTAAAAAATGAATTTCAACTTTTTTTTTTTTTCATTAAACATACTTGATTTAATTTTTATGCATACTCAATATGTGTTGCATTGTTTTGTCGTCAAAACTTGAAAAAAATTGCGTGTGATGACAAAGTTTCTCTTGGTTTTCATCATCAACACATGTTATGATGAATTCTAGTGATTAATGGTGACATAATTTGTTAACAAAACAATCGTTATCATATATACTTGAATTTAATGTAAAGATCTAAGTGTTTTGAGATGGATTTACGATAGTTTTCACATTCACAATCATAATATAAAAAATCAATCATTCATGAAGTGGCTAATATTACCTTACAAATAGCTAATTCGTTCCCTGGGTTTCTTTATACTCTCCTATTGTAGCAAGAGGAATCCATATAGCTTATGCATCTAAGCTTGGAGTTTATGTGATACCCATAGGTGTATAGTAATGTCATTTTTATTATTTCATGTTAAGTTGGATCATATTGATTGGCAAAATTTTTACTAAGTTAAAAAGTTTATGAAATTAAGCAACTGAATGATCATTCATAAAGATGAATTGTTGGACTTTTATTGAGAAATCCAAGAAGCTTTGGAGTGAGGTTTTATATGACTTGTAATTTGGCAATCGTCAAAACATATGAGATAAAAGTAAGTAAAAGTCTTCTATGCAATACCTCAAAGGGAGTGTTTTGGTCAAAGAATGTATGCTAGTACTGTAACAATACTTTGCCCTAATTTGGTCTTTCACTTGTGAAAGCAATGACGGTACATCCTAATAGTATGATTCACCAATTCAATTTGCCTACTTATTTAAGGGTGATAAGTAAAGTTGAAGTTAAAATATGTCCCTTGCAATTCGAATAGTTCAGGTTAAAATACACTTCTAAATAGGATCCATATCACACACAATTGATTGGGGCATTCCCTGTAACTTGAAGATGTTATTAAATAACAACATATGAGCGATGATTATTGTTGCTTAAGGATGAGACATAAACGGGAAATATGTAAGGCACATATACAAGCATGTTATCATATGATAACCAAAACAAAAGGATTTACAAAATCAAAAGTGTACCTTCTGCCATGGACATGTTCTAAGTTCTTGAAATCGATAGCTGCAATTGGTCTCCAAGCAAATCATCTTCTTTAATGTTGAAAGCTAATGCTTCTAAAATTCATACTGAAACCTTAGATAGGATTGGTACAATTTGTTCAGTGGATTTTAGGGATCAGTTTTCTACATTCTTGAAAGTTTAATAATGTGCCCATCAAACACAAAAGGATGTTTTATATACAAATTGTCAAATGAAAATTTTACCCTTATTTATAAAGTGTGAAAACCATTATAACTAGCCATATAAAATATTAGAATTTTACTTTAAATTAAATAATTCTAACATTTTTTCACTTGGTTTTACAATTTATAACTTTATATATGACACTATTTATATTTAAGTAGAAATTAAAATTATGTGAATCATAGCAATAGGTCCCTTTAAACAGGTATTACCTTTTATGTATCATAAAACAATTTCTTTTTCTAAATAAACTCAAATCTGGGTTCAAACTTTATTAATAAAGCTCAAATGTTTGTTCTTAGTTCTACATTATATTTGTTTTCTCAACAAAAAGGTATACAACTCAATGAGAAATAAATCAACAAAGTAAATTACATAAATATGTAAAATACAACTCATAAATATAAATTATTACGAAGTCCCAAAAGTATAATATGATAACTGAAGACTTTAGGTGGCATGCCTTTGGTAAGAGGATCAGCAATCATATGTTAAGTTCGAATGTGTTCCATGAGCACTTCTTTAGCTTTTATGTGTTATATGATTGTTAAATACTTAATGTCGATATGTTTATTTTGACTTCCACTTTTATTGTTTTTAACAAATAACATAACAGCAAAGTTGTCATAATACAACTTTATTGGCTTCAAAATGGACTCAATAATTTTCAGTCTAGAAATGAAACTTCATAACCAGATACCCTGTGCAATAGCCTTGAAACAAGCAATACAACTAATGAAGTCTAAATCTGAATATCCAACAACTTTTAAATTATCAAATCTCATGTATGTAAGCATTAGATTCTTTGTTCCTTTAAGGTACCTTATAGCCTTCTTTGCAACTCTCCAGTGATCGAGGCCAAGATTATTTTGATATCTTCCCAACACTTCAACTGTAAATGCAATGTCAGGTCAGGTACAAACCTAAGCATACATCAAACTTCTTACAACTGAAGAGTATGAAATGTTTATCATTTATTCCTTTTCATTATCAAGTTTGGACATTGTCCAAGTTGAATTTGTCACCCTTGACAATGGTGCAACACTTGGTGAATAGTTTTCATCCTCAATCTCTCAAAAACTTTATTGATATAGACTTCTTAAAATAACCCTAAAATATGATAGGATTTTTCCTTATATATCTTAATACCAATGACATAAGACGTCTCACTCATATATTTTATATCAATATTTTGAGAAAGGAACTATATCATCCCATGCAACAATCCCAAATCATTAGTTGCAAGTAAAATATCATCGATGTATAACACAAGGTAGATGATTTTTCTCCTACTAACCTTGTGATATATATATATATTAATCCATGATATTTTATGTGAAGCTAATAAATAAATAACATCATGAAACCTTAAATACCACTATTAAGAGCCTTTTTTAAGCTCATATATGGACTCCTTCAACTTACAAACCAATTTCTCATCACTACTCAAAACAAACCCATCAGGTTGTTTCATATAGACTTTTTCATGCAAATCCTCATTAAGATATGTTGTTTTCACATCTATCGAGTGTAAATCAAAATCAAAATAAGTAATCAAAGCCATTATGATGTGGAAGGAATCTTTCTTAAAAACAAGAGAAAAAGTCTCTTTATAATCAATTCCCTTCTTTAGAGTGAACCTTCTAACAATGAGACAGGCCTTGTATTGTTCAATATTGCTTTTGGAATCATTTTTTGTTTTAAAACTCATTTACAACTTATAGGTTTCTTTTCAACAAGTAATTCAACAAAATCCCAAACTTGATTATGTGTTATCAAATTCATTTAATATTTTATAACATCATACTACAAATCAGATTTATCAACTTCAATAGCCTATGAAAAAGTCTCAAGATCATTTTTAGTAGTGGTATCTGTAGGACTCGCCGCCCCGAGTACCCCTGCTGCTGAACAATAAATCTCTTTCTATTAAATAAACTGGAAATTGGGTACCCAAGACGGGAATCCTACGAAAAAGAAAACCCTACTGCTGCTACTGTACATAAGCGGAAGCTGAAACTGAAAATGATATACAATGAGCCCAACTGGCTTTTCATATATACATCTGTTCTGAATAACTGAAAATGTAAATAATACGTTTACAAGACCACACAGGCCAAACTGAAATAAAATACATCTGGAAAGTGTGTGTGGGGTCCCCTCTCGCAAGCCTCGGTCCACCCGCTCCTCGCCAGCAGCAAACTAACCTGAAAAGGAAGGAGGAAGGAAAGGGATGAGTGATAAAGATCACCCAGTAAGCATTCCTTACTTCCCCCGCCCAAACAAGCGACAAACACACACAAACACACACTGAATCTTGGCCTTGGCCCTATCCATACATCTAATCGCTTGCTGGCGCTGAAACTGATTATTCTGCTGTTATCTGGATTACTGTTATCTGATTACTGATTACCTGCTTATTAATGAGTCATGGCATGATGGATGTCATGACATGCTGAACTGAAACTGAAACTGTATGCTGATGCATGCATCTGAATCTATCTGACTGTACCTGAAGGTACCTGCTGCTGATCAGGCTGATGAACACAGGGATTCGGCATCCTGGCCAAGTGGGCTGAACATTCTAGCTACTGGCTAGAAAACTGAATACTGAATACTAAATACTGCTGAGCTGACTGACTGGTGTCAGAAAGCTGGGTCCCACAGATGCCCCCTCGAGTTCACCCCAAAACTGAAACCCATAACTTGGGTTCTGACTGCTGAAATCTACTGAATTTGGATCCCTGAATCCTCATTCAGGCTACATGCTGTGTCATGCTATGCATATGCTGCATTATTATCTGAATTCGCTGTTATCTGATGTCATTTAGGCCTTGGATGGATTACCAAACCTTTAATCATTCATTTCTGCTCATTTTCTGGAAAAACTGGCGGACGCACGGGCGTGTGGGCCAAGCACACGGTCGTGCAGGAGAGACACACGACCGTGCCAAGCAAAGCACACGGACGTGTGCCCAGACACACGGGACCGTGCCCCGGTCATGTGTCTGGCCGTGCTCTCCTCTGGAAAAGATGGGCTGAAACACGTAAAGAAGGGGCACACGGTCGTGTCCCTCAGGACACACGGTCGTGTCCCTTGCAATCCTGGTCGTGTGCACGAGGTGCACACGGGCGTGCTCTTGCAGAAATCCAGCCACACGGGCGTGCTCAAGCGAACACACGGGCGTGTGTCTGGTTCTGCAACACGAGCACCCACTTGGAGAAAGCAGGAAACCCATCCAAACACACATAATCCTCAACCAAACTGAAATTAACTGGAAACATGCATTCAAGGCACTTCCATATACACATAGCATGCATCAATTTCATCATCCATCTATCTCTACTGAATCCACCATGAAAATCTATATTTCTCTCACTAACACACACAAGCAAAGCAAGCATGCATTTTGGGTGGAAAATAAGCATCTCAATCAACATATAATTATCATCTCATCATCATATACACATACAAGCATAGCATCTCAACTGGAATTGGAAACACACGTTTCCAATCATCATCAATCAAGCTGGGAAACTGAAAGAGAGAGTAAGAAACACTTACCTCTCGCCATGGCTACTGGAAACTATCTCTCAAGCTAATCTCTGATCTCTCTAGCTGGATTGAGAGCTGCTGAAAGCTGGAAATCTGATCTAGGGCTGGGAGCAACTGAAACAAAAGAAGCTGAGCTGAAGAAATGGGAAAAGCTGGGTGAGAAGCTAATAAATCTCCCGTCTCTCTCTCCTGCTACCCACCTGCACGGGCATGCAGGGCACTGTGCACGGGAGTGCACCAGGGAAAATGAATAAAAATCCATTTCCCGCGCTCCGCATGATTAAAACCTCCCTAAAGGCATCATACGAAGGCCACTCAGCTCTGAAAGGCTACCATCTCACCCCTGAACTCTTCAAGACCCCCACCCTATTCCTAGTTATATTTCTAACCCTAGAACTCTATCCCTAAGGGCTTTTCTAGAAAAACCCGGGATGCTACAGTATCATAGTCAGTTCTTGTAAATACACTATATAATTAATAGGAATTATCGATTTTCTAACTATAATAAATCTCTTTAAAGTTGGTTCAACAACCTCTAGTTGAGATTAATGTATAACTGGTTGATCCTCTTCCAAAGGATGCTCACCATGATCTTTTAAAGTTATTTAAGGAAGATGTGGTTCAAGTATAGTAGGTTCCTTTATGTTCACCCTAGTAAGACAAACAACCAACAACCTACTCAAAGAAGGAGTATTACTATTAATGATAGTGTCATTGATTGGATCAGAATCTTTAGAGTTCAATATTTGAGTCGATCATTCTCACGAACCATGTCATTCTCCAAAAACTTAGCATTTTTCGATTTGACAATCTTACTAGAATGGTTTGGATAATAAAATCTATATCCCTCAGACTTCTCAACATATTCACTAAAAAGCACACTAATGTTTTTAGATCTAATTTTCTCTCATCTAAATTATAAAATTTGACCTTAATAAGGCAACCCCAAATGCATAGATATTTTAAACTTGGTTTCCATCATTTCCATAATTCAAATGGCATTTTGGGAATAGCTTTGGTTGGAACTTTGTTCAAAATATATATTGATATTTTAAGAGCTTCAAGCCACAAAGAGTAAGGTAATCTAGTGTTACTCAACATACTCTTTATTGTATCTAATAACATCTTATTTCTTCTTTCTACTATACTATTCTGTGATGATATGTCAAATAAGGTGTATTGGGCAATAATATCTTGCTCCTAAAGAAATTTCGCAAATAGCCCAAGTACTTGTCCAGAACTAGTGTATCTCTCTTAATATTGACCACCTTGGTCAGATCTCACTATTATTTCTCTACTTCTAATTTATAAAATTTAAAAGCATCTAATGTTTCATCTTTGTTATGAAACATGTAGAGATACATAAATCTAGTGTGATCATCAATGAAAGTAATAAAATATTTCTGACATACAGAACTTATGTAAGGGCAACAGATATTTGTAGGTATAATTTCAATATCTCACTACTCTTATGGCATCTTTCTTTGACTTTTTAGTCTACTTGCCTTTAATATATTTTATACAAGTATCAAAATTAATAAAGTTAAGATTTTCAAGAATGCATGAATTTACTAATATATTAATTTTATTAATAGAAATATGTCTTAATCTCTTATGCCATAAGAGTGAAGAATTCTTTGTTATAATGCAATGTTTAATACCAGTTGATTCTTATGAAGCTACTAAACTATATGAAACATTATTCAAATTTAATTTAAACAAACCATTACAATGTTCTGTCTAAAATTAAAACATGTCTTGAATCTGAAATCAATTTACAAGTTCCAATCGCTTCTATATATGAAGGCATCTGATTTCCTAAATAGATGCAGCTTTTACTTCCCAATGGTTTCTTTTGGTTTAGAAAACAGATTGTGGAACTAAAATCAATCCACTAGTCATTATGAGAAACACAAATATTAAATTCATAACAAGCCAAAGATAAGAGATTACCTTTCTTTTCCAGCCAACCTGTTTTTTAGGATAGTCCTTCCTCACATGCTCCTTTCTTTACAAAAGAAACAATACAAACCATCTTTCTTAATGATAAGAGCAAGCACATGCATCTTCATTTTCCTTTTAGATTTCTTACTAGAAGATGTCTTACTCACTCTAGTTGCTAAATGCATAGCCTCAATCTCCTCTTATAATAGTTTTCCCTTCTATTGCACATACATGGTCAAAAGTTTATTAACAGTCTATTTATCCTTATGTCTGTTGTAAGAGATTTTGAATAGGTTGTATTGGTATAGGAGAGTGTTGTGCATGTAATACACCTAGAAATCATCATCTATCTCTATCCTCAAAGACTTAAGTTTGGAAAAAATGTCCTTCAACTATATAATATGCTTATGAACTCCCTTAATGCCTGTGAGTCTTAGAGAAGTAACGTAAGACCTATTATTATATATACTAATGTTTCTGTGTATATCTATAATTATCATAATATTTAATATTTTAGTGAAATTTTTTATGAATATATATAGCAATAATCCTACCCAAATTGACTTAAATCTTGCAAATGGAAGGAGAAAACATGAATTTAAATAGTGGTGGGATTGAAAACTTTGCATTATATACATATATACTAAAAACCACAATATATTATTATTTAACAAGGTACTATACATATACAAAATGTGCAAAATGTAGGCATGAACTTCATGCAATATGCCTGAAGACTATATAAGCATGTAAGCCATTGAAATGCTCTCTGATCAAAACTGAATCTATCCCTACAACCATAGCCAGTTCACCTCTATTCAATGCCAACTCACTAACCTACAATGATAGTAAACATAAAGTGAGTGACAAATCACTCAACAAGCATTTCCTAACTTTCTACCACAAGTCGATTCTCATTCTTTATATCTGCAACTGATTAAACTTATATTCTAACTTTGCATGTTAAACTATGTCTGATATTTTATTTGTTTAATGGTCTAAATTTGTATATCATGCCATGAAATGAATGTCATGATATGGATTATGCTAAAAACATGTTTTTTTACCCTTGTGTCTAGTTTTTGAAAACACTTAGCTGTTTGAAATCATTTGTATTGACCCGAAGGTCTTAAAATAAAAGTATAATTGAAAATACTATAATTGAAATTTTGTTATACTGATTAGACTAATAAATACAAGGATTTGACACCCTAACTATGTGAATTTTAACATCTCGACACTCGATCAGATAGTTAAAATTTGATAATTGATGTATACTAGTGTATATCCCTAAACTGTAACTGACATTAGCTCCCTCTCTAACAAGCGTGTAACTTACAGGTGCTCCCTTGTATTCATTTCTAAAATGATGTTTGTAGCATCACATTTATATTATAAAAAACATGTATTTGGATTCTTGGATCCCTTTCTGAAATCACTGATAAGGCATGTCATATCATGAAATGCTTATACTATGTAATCTCTTATTAATTTAACTTATATTGGTGCTACATGGTTGTTATATAGAAATTTATATGTTATATGCTTCATTCTAAGTTATATCTATGACTTTCACTTAATGTATACTCTTACATACCTAGACGCACGGGCATACATACCTAGATGCACAATTGTGCAAAAGTTACATAATCGAATGTCTAGTTGTGCATGAAATTATGCAAGCTCTTGTAAACTTAGCTAATTTCCTGACTTCTTACATACGCACAGTTGTGACCTTTACCTGTACGATCATGACCTTGCTTCAGATCTTGTCATGCATGTTTTACGTATATGAATGTAACCCTACAAAGCATGACTACATGGGTTTGTATCCAATAGGCACACAATCGTACATGTTGCTTTGTTTTAACAAAACCATGGCTGAAACATGCATAATCCCATCCAATCTTAATCAAAACACAAATCAATTTACATCATCCATTTTTCATGCTCAAAACACTTCCATATGCACACATTAATCATCTTAATAACACCAAATTCCACATATCAAGCATAAAAAATTCTTTAAACACATAAACGTAAACATGTATACAAAAACATGTTTCTAAGCAACAAACATCATCATCATCACTTCATGTCATCATTTTTTCATTCAATCATACCATAAAAATCATAAACACACTGAAATCATCATCATAGCTTAACCAAAGAATGAATACTTATATATAAAATAAGGGGAAAAGGCAAAGAAACACTTATCTCTTGCCATGGCTGACTTTCTTCTCTTTATAAACAACATTTCACTCTTTAGCTTGGTTTGGAACCTCTGGATGATGATCTTCTCTTTTAAGGTTAGGATTATTTAAGATAAAGATGAAAACATTAGGTGAAATATACTCTAAAATAGATAATAACGACTTTAAAACATGGCGGCTATAATCCAATAGGATGCACAGTCATGCACCTTAGGGGTGCACAATCCTGCATGGTGGGAAAATAAGAATGTTTCCATATTCTCATGCTCTACATGAAAAGGTCTCCCAATGAGACTCGTGCACATGCTACATAAACTCTAAAAATGACTATTTCACCCCTAAACTCTCTAAACTTTATATTTTTATCGTAAAATCTCACTTCTAACCCCAAATTTCAACCTAAGAAGACAATTCTAACCTTGGAATGTTATAAGTAAGCCTACTTATCAGGGTGGATCCAAATGCCTTATTAAAAATTGAGCCTTAATGTCTTTCATTAACTCATTGATATTTGCACACTTCTGAATCAAATCACAAATACTAGTCATAATATGAGATTTAATAAACATCATACTTAATTAGTTGGATTGCTAGCATCGTTCGTATAATGCTACCTATGTCTCAATACTAGTATATAATGACATAAGCAGTTCATCCTTATAGAATGCATAATCAATGTTCATAAACCCTAAATACATCAAAACTTACTTCTTCTAAGTGGTGTCATTATCATCATTTAGCATATGAACATTATCACTCATATATAAAATTGATTGCTTAACTATAATTAAAAATCATAAATATGATTACAATCAATAAGAGGCATAACCTATCAAACATTAATGATTAATCTACCAATGCAAATTAATTTAAATCAAACAAGAATCGCATATCATGGTATCATGGCATCTCCTTGTAAATAAAGACATTACATATAATGATTCTTAACAGATAATAATAAAACTATAAATTACTAATATTCTTTAATACTTATGGGCTGATAAAGGAATAAAATTAATTTAAATTTCATCTTAATTAATTATGAAATGCAATATTTCCTATGGATAGAACATTGTATTAACATGTTTAATTAGAATTTAGATGTCATTAGTAACATAATGCATATATATATCAATAATAAAGATGTTGTGACTGCTCTAAATTATCGAAATATACATCGATATACAAAAAAATGTGAAAAAACAACATATATAAGCACGTTTCAGCATATAAACCCATAGAAAACATGAAATTAGATATCTAGAAGCACATACGTGTAAAGAACACGCTATCAGAGTCACGTACTGATAGAGTTTGTCACGTGCCTCCATGCACGACTTATGCACTATCGTGTGCTCACATCTACCTTCATATGTACGTTAACCCTT
Source organism: Anacardium occidentale (assembly GCA_026122585.1). NCBI lineage: Eukaryota > Viridiplantae > Streptophyta > Magnoliopsida > Sapindales > Anacardiaceae > Anacardium > Anacardium occidentale. The sequence goes on from JAJEJH010000188.1 coordinate 37,632, forward strand.
AGTCAATGGTTAATGTTGATTGTTAATGGTCATTGATTGACCAATCAATAGTCTGACCAAACAGGTCAATCATATTGGATTGGCCTAATTGATCGAGTTAGGTTGACCTGATTCAACCGTAATAGATTAGATTGACTTGTCAAGCATATGAGTTGACTCGTCAAGTCAACTCAATGTTTTAACTCATTTAGTAATCAAGCCAACTCGCTCTAATATAATTGATAAGTGTCAATTACATGTATAATTTCATAGTCAATTTATAGAGTTTTAGGGGATGATTTGACCATTTTACCCTTATTATGTGCATATTTTAGGATCATAGGTTTTTATGTTTTGTTTTGTAGAAAATATTCATTTTTATTTGATTTTAATGGAAATCAAGCCAAAAAAACACTTATAAAGAACTAGTTGGTAGTTCGAATTTATTCTAAAGAAGAATAAGCGACCAAAGCATAAAAAGGGGAAAGAGAGCATTGTGCGCCACAATGGAAAATAAGGATTTTCAATAAATTTGAGCTTTATATTGAAAAGTAGTCATCATCAAATTTGTAGTGGACATCTTAAGCTTTTTAGAAAGTTATTATGCAAAAAAAATCTGAGTTTATTTGGGCCTTCAACTGTTGCCGTAAATTTAAGTCTTCTTGGTGAAATTTTATATCTAACCATTGAAAACTAAAATTGTCATAACTTGAGATTCCAAAGTCTAAATGAGGTGATTCAAAATCCAATTGAAACTACATGTTCATGGCTATAACTTTCATGTTTAGATTCTAGAAACTTTCTACTATAGTGTCGCACTACACTACTAGATGCAGCAAAAATTGAATCTCAGCGTCACGACATGGTGTCCCAATGCTTAAGCATGCAAAAAGGTCAGAAACTCGGCACTAGCAGCATGCAAAAGAGTTTTGGTTTTTCAAAAGTCCTTCCTAACCCTAGTTATATATATTACTTATACTTATTTTTGGAAGAGGGAAAGTCATATTCGAACAACTTTTGAGACATTTTTCATACAATTTTGAAGGATTCTTGATTTTTTTTATTTTTTTTTTTTGAAGATTCAATTGAAAGCAAAGCGGATTGTTATTGTGAGATGATTTTTCATCAAATTTTAATAAAAGATTCAATGATTCATCAAGTTCTGTTCTTGTTTTCTATTATTTTTGCTTAAATCTAATTATTTATTTTTATTTGATGATGAATTAAATAATTTTTTATAAGACTAGGACTGACTAATTCATGAATGTGTAGGGTTTTTCGATTATAAATTATAAGTATATTATTTTATGTGAGTTTGTGATTGAGACAGAGAGGTGATATTCCATCAAAGCTGCGAAAATACAAACTGTGGATTAATCGAATATAGATATATATTTGGTAATGCATGCAATAGTCATAGGCACAATAGACTTGTACTGAAAACTAATGCATTCCACAAAATTTAATGTTTTTTCATTTAATTAAACATACATAGAGATATTTAGATTATTAGATTATGAAATATGATTAATATTGTTTGAGAGCGAATATTGATTAGCATAGGGAGTTCTGTTGTCATATAAATAACATGATATATTAAGTCATATAGAAAACCTACCATGAAATGAATTAGTGAACGTGAAGTCTTAGCATCATCAAACACATTGTCATCCAATTTACGTAGGTGTAGTTATTAATTATTTATTTTCAGTTTTTATTTTAGTTTTAGATTTATTCCTTCAAATAAGGTTAATTTCAATAAGGTTTAAATTCCTTCAAATAAGGTTAATCTAATTAATTATCCAACCCAAATCCATAGTCTAATAAAATTAAATATTAAAATGTATTGGATTGTAGCCATTCTTAGTTTCAATAATAATAATAAAATTACATGTACATAACTTTTATACTTATTTAAATGATGCATTATTATATAAGCGAATAATTTTAAATTAAAGATAAATTAATACATAATCAATAATGACATATGATTTAAGTACATAAAATATATATATAAATTATATATACAAAACATTATTCCTTGAATAATACTACTATTTAAAATGGTAATTTCAATTTACTTTTTCTCTTCCTATTTGAATTCATTTCAATGTGGTTTTTATTGTTTTAGTATTAATTATTCATCAAACAAACAAAAACTTAAAATAAAATAAAACAATGCAATTTCAACTTGGATTTTTAAAATTTAGAAATGGAATTTATATAAAAATTTACTATTAAAGATAAAAATTAAATTTATAAAATTTATAATATTATTTTAAGATAATTAAATTAAGATTAAAATTGTTAAAATAAAAAATAAATTTAAAATCAGGGATGAAGATGTATTAAATATAAAAGAATTTGTTCAAATTCTCTAAATCGAGTCAACCAATTTATAAATCGGATTTTGTTTAGATTGATTTTTAATAGCCCAAAAATCATATTTAAATTGTATCGTATTGCATTAAAATAGATCAATCTAGGATCATATTTATCTGAAAAAAAACATAAAACTTAAGGTTTCAAGTTAAAATATGTCATTTTGAATCAAAACATGTTAAATGGACAGTGGATTATATTTTGATACAATACAAATTAAAAAATTTCAGTATAAATTTGGTTCAATTCGAATTTAAATTGAAGGCTACATAAAATCCAAATATCAGAGCACCCAAAACGCAGAGGCCGGGTCTTAGTTTAGGTGAGTTTTAGAAATAGAAACCACTTCTCTTTACAGAATTCTAAACGCCAGACCCGGCCCCAGCCCATTTATACTGTTGAATAGTGTTATTGAATGGTAGATCAGTGGAAAACTTGTGACGCAAGGTGATGAACAAACCATGAAGAAGAAGTATCGAGTGTTTGATTTCAACGAAGACGACGGGCGCGTGGAGAAGATCTCTAAGAAGTTACTTGGAAAGTTCTCTCCCAAAAGCAACCACACTTCTCCGCTTAACAAGTACAAGTTTCTTCAGTGCTGTCAGTCTCTCTCTATCTTTCTTAAAATTTTAATTTATTTTACTTTGTTTTATGTCAAGCTTTTGTTTGTTTGGTTTCAGAGGAAGTGTGGGAATTCGTAATTTGAAATTTTGAATTTCGAAATTTGAGGGCTATGATTTCTTTTAGGATTTTAGACCGTAAGAAAATGTAGTTATTATGATCATTAGGGACTTGTGCTAATGATTTGCTTATGTTTGTTTTGAGAGAAATTGGGATGTGGAAGTAGAATTTGAAATTTGAACCTTGAAGCGTATGGTTGTTTAGGATTTTCTTTGTTTCTCCTTTTTTGGTAAGACGCTAGAAAAATTATTATTAAAGAAGAATGCAGAATTTTCTAAAATTTCTTAAATAAACAATAAAAGCCATGGAGAATTTCTAGCTAACACTAGAGCCAAAATTATTGTTTGGGAATTGGGATAAATTTGCATGAAGCTTAATGCTAGAGGTTGGCGAAATATTTTGTTGTTAATCCTTGTGTTTCTGATTGTGAAGTGTGAATAAAATGTTACAATTTGATTAGTTTAGAAGTGGAGGGAGTTTCAATTTAAAATTGATGGGTGTTGGACAGGATTATGTTCAGGTTGGATGATGGCAAGAAGGACGGAAAATTTGGAAATTAGAAAAGGGCTTTTAGAAAATATAAAGATATTCAATCATTTTGGTAATTTGAAAATAAAATAAGGGGAAATTTTTAATGAAGTCAACTTAGGTCCGTGGAAGTTATCTTTGGCTGAATTCACCCATGACCTTGCTCAAGTGTTGTGTTTAAATTTTGGTGCTATAACTTACTTGGTTCCTAGCTGGTTCAGTCTTTTGTTGTTGGTTGAGAAATTTGGGTAAAGAAACTGAAGGAAAGTTCTCGTTTGTAGAATTACAATTTGTTGGGTCTGAGAATTTTAGAAAAGTAGTTGTTGAGCAGAAAAAGACTATCAACCTATGGCCATTAACTGTGAAACGAAGCTTGTTCAAGTGGCCAAGTAATTTGAATTAAGAAGTCTTAGGTTATGGTTTTGGCAATTTAGGACCTGAATGATTTCAATTTTCTTTATTAGAAAATAGAGGAATCTCATGTCCATTTACATTTTCCTGGAATGATGAAGATCCATGTCTCTTCACTTTAAGCAATCCTTCCATGACTGTTCCTGGAATGATGTGGTGCTTTTGCGGCAACCAGCTATGAGGAAATACTTCAATTCTTGCTTCTTTAAACAGTTAATAAACGTTTTATTCTTTCACACTGTTCTTGTCACATCTTTTCCTATTTTGTGGTTTATCTACTAGAGAATGTTGTGCTCTACTTAACATTAAAAATAGAAGTTTTATTTTTAATTAAAATACAAGGTTTCTCTGCATAACAACAAGATAATGGGACTGTTTAACTTGAATTTTTGTTATCCCAGTTTCCAACAATAAGAATGCTGATATTTCCTTTGTACCTTTTGCATGGGGATGGTTGTATCAGCCTATACTGCTTACTTGATTTAAATTTGTCAAAAACTAAAAAAGAATTTGGTTAGATGCACATTCCCAAATCCCGGTTCCTGTTATAAGCCATTTAGCTTATCGATCATGGAAATTTTGTTGTTTATTACCTTAAAAATGTTTTCCATTATTGTATTGTTAACCATGTAGTACCCAGCCGTGGCTTGTATCTGTATAGAATGGCTCAAGCCTGGGCTTGAATCTAGTCTGAGTTAACCTGGCCTAGGAAGTCCAAAAAAAAAAATCAACAATTAGATTATCTGATTTTTCTATTGAGGTTATTCACTGCTTAAGATCTCTCTCATATAATGCTCTTACACTACTTCACTCTTCTCTATTTTTGTTTCTCTTTGTTGCCTTCTTGGCTGTTATTGTGCTATTAAACCTGGTATCATTGCTTCTTTCCTGTATCTATGTTTCATTGAGTACATACATGGTAATCTTCTTCTATCTTCTTCCTATGTAGTTTCACAAGGTACCTATAATCAGCAAAAGGAAGTTAGATGTGAGATAATTGACATTGATGCTGAAGGTATGAGGAATTAGTGCACATTTTTACTTGAAGTCTCAGATATCTAAAACTCTCTACCACACCAACATTGTTGTTTCTCAAATTTTTTTTTCAGGGTTTCTTTCCTTTAGAGTACTTATGTTAGGCCAAGAACCGCTGCTTTGCAGTTGTATAATTTTTGGTTTATATAAAGTTCATTTTTCAATTTCTTTACATACAGCTGCACAAAGTGAAAAATCTGAACAGATGGAAATCAGCAATGAACCTATTATTGTAGATGATGGAGGTACTGAAAACAAATACTCAGATCTACTGTGATGCAGAAATTTGTAATTGTCTCTAAATTTTTCCTTTATAGTTACACAAGGGGAAACCATTCATCAAAAGGAGATTATGGAGAAGTTGTTGGATGTTGGTCTTAGTAGTATGGATAATCATTGGACATATTCTGTATCTTATCCAAAGGGCAAACCAAGAAAAGCTTACACTTTAGGAGAGGCTTCCGGGTTGGATAACTCTTTGTTCTCATGTTCTTCAGATTATGAGGTAGTGCTGATGCTTCTCCTATTTATCTTTTGCCTAGAAGTCATCTTTATTTTTGCTTTCAAGATGAGTTTTAGATCAGTTTAATTGGCAGTAAATGTGATAAGCTTCATCGGGTTTTTTCCTAATGTTTTACAATACTCATTCGGATCATTTTTATGTGAAAGGCCTCTTGTAGATGTTGAATGCCCTTTGTACTTTTTCAAATGAATTTGTTTCAGAATGAGCAAGTTAGTGTGATTTCAGATGATGACAACTGTATTGAAATGAGTTCATCAAATTCATCATCTCCTCAAGATGATGAAGGTACTTGGTATTTTTTCTTTTGTTGCACTTGATTCACTCACTTTATGATATGATCATATATGATAACTTCTTTGTTTCAATTTTATTAGATGAATGGGTGGCAGAGCAAAGTTTCTGTGGACATGAAACTGTAAGTGTTCAACCATGGTTATTATTATGTAATTTGTGGTCATTGAAGAGACATTTACTGAAGACTTGGAGGCCCCAATTAGAAATTAACCATCATCTTGGAAAGTACGTGAAGAAACTAGATATTATGTATTGAAGTTCCTGTTTTCAGAAAGTACACACTTTAATTAGAAAATGTGTTGCTGTTGTTAGCTTTGTGCAATAGAATTTTAAAAGTAAAGCGGTTGACATTACAATTTGTTTTAAACTTGTACTTGATCAGTAAGGCATTGAGTCCTCTTCTTTCTGTGAATTTGAAGATTAATTTAAAAGGCATATCTTGATAATATAGTTCCCGTGTAGTGTGGGTGGTGAAAACCAACGAAAGTACCTATCATTTTAGAATAAGCCATATTATATCAAACCTACTTGGTGTATCTGCTAAAAACAAATAGAGAAGGGGCAAAGTCAACAATATGGTCCGCAATTTTAGTGTAAAATTGCATTGTATATGTATTTTCAAGGAACTATTACGACAACTGGAATGCTTCATTAAGTCTTTTTTTCCCTCGCTCCTTTCCAATGCACTTTAGACACTCAAATTATTACAAATTTGAAATAAATGTGAGACCATTTCATTCTGGCCACAAAATTTTGCTGCTTATCCTATGTTGCTTGGAAAATCTCGAGAGAGACAATTTGCAGTTTCCATATTTAATGTTAAGTTTGAGTTTATTGTGGATGTCTCGTTCTTTTTTTCAAATGAAAAACAATCATTAGGAAAGAAATTCCTATTTTATGGTGCCAAATGAATTAAATTCAACATTATAATTTAAGAAACCTTAAGCTTCTCCCTCATTCTTATTTTTACAAGGACCTAAAATGGTGATGTTACCTGCTTTGTCCTTAAGATTTAGATGTTTGCAAGTTGCATTGAGTGGCATCAAGTTAATTATCTTCTTTATTGGTAACCCATTGTTTCTTTGTATTCACTTAACTATGAGTTACATCATTTATAATGTAATTGCATTAATTCACACTTTCTTTCAATGAAATCTTCTCAGATGTTGATTTCTTGTATTGCTTAATTTAAGTTGTTGGTTTGCAATTATGGTAAACCTTCATTTTGTTCTTATTTTCAGGATCTTGTGAAAAAGAAAGTGATTGTTTGCCCTGATTTCATTCTATATAGAGAGGTTTATTGTACGAAGTCTCGAATAACATTTTCGTGTAGCTCTATTAAAGTTGAAGGTTCAACTGTAAACGGGACCAATGGAACCTTAAGCCTTGAATGTAATGTTGGGGATATTATCAAAATTCAGTCAGCATGGCATGGGAGAGTGAGTAACACCATCCTTCCCTTCAATTATGCTTCATATAAGTACTTTATGTTAATATAAGGCATTTCTATCTCTGGTTGTAGGTTGAAACGGCTATAATTAATCTCACGTTTAAATCAAATGATTCTTTTGGAGTAGAAAAAGCAGATGAAATTTCAGGTTGGCATAGTTCCATTGAAAAGTTTCTTTCAAGCTATGTCTTTCTGGTATATAGTAATGGATCATGATTTGGATTATTAGCTATTTCATTTACATTCTACCCTTAAATTTATGCCAAGTCTCCAATCTTCCCCAACACTGAGTTGCAGTTTAATGATGTTGTATGGTTCATTGCAACCTTGTACAAATGATAATTATGCTCCATGCCTAAAAAGATCAACCTTGCTAGGTTCTCACAACAGGTTGTATTAATCCTAGTCTAGGTTACAATCGACTAATAGTTCAAAATACAATAAAACAATAATTGTAACAAGACAATTGCATGACATTCTAGAGGCCAACTCTCTCCATTTGCCACCCTTTTTCCCAATTTTCTACTTGCTTCCTCTTGGTTCAATTCCAACCTTTATTTTACCCAAAATCATACCTCTCACAGCCTACCACATTCCCCATCACTTCCTTGTGGTCCTTCCTTGGTTCCTTTGTGTCTGCCACATGTATTTCCCATTTCTTTCCACTTGTATTCCTCCTTCTCTTGCTTTCAGCTTATTGTTTCGTCTTGCAGAAAATATAAACATGAGTCCTCACATTTCCCCACCCATCCAAAGCCACCTTGTTTTTAAGGTGGAAATGAGCAAAAAGTGCTTAAAAGTTCGATATAGCTCTCAAGCATTCTCAAGAGTCTTGTAGTTTTTGCCACTCCTAAGGTCTCTAATTCCCCTTGCTATGAGTAGTAGTAATCCATCACTTTTAGTGGTTGGACTTTAAGTTCTCTTTCCTAGGTCAAACATTCCTATAAAGGTTGACTAAAGATGGATGGACCAATCTGCTTTTTCAACTGTGACACATGAAAACCGAGGTGAGTTTTAGTCGTTGAAGGTAAGGCTAGTTTATAAGCAACGATTCCCATTTGCTCTAAGATCTCGTAAGTCCTATAAAAAAGTGAGTTTAGTTTTTCGTTTGGGCAGGAGGTTGATGATCAAAAGCAAGACGGTTAGCAAATACATAATCCCCCACTTCAAATTGTACTTCCCTCCTACAATTGTTTGCAAGTCTCTTTATCCTTTACTAAGTTTTGTTGAGATTGTCTTTTTGTTCATTAGGATAGTGTTCCTTGCCTTAATCAACACTTAACTTCTTCCACTTCAAAACCTTCGTCCACTAGTCGAAAAAAAATGGGGGAGGAAGATTGTCATGCCTATAGCATTATGAAAAGTGGTATTGTACCAAAACTCCACTTATGACAACCATTTTGACCATTGATGAGGCTACCTAAAACAAAAACACTGAAGATACAGTCCAAACCCTGATTTATCATTTTGGTTTGGCCACGTGTTTATGGGTGATAAGTTGAATTGAGTTTTAATGTGGTTCCCACCAGTTTGAAGATTTTAGTCCAAAATTTTCTAAAAAGCACTTTGTCTCTATTTAAAATTATAGTGCATGGATATCAATGAAGATACATTATCGTCTTAACAAAAACCCCAACTACATAGTTAGTTGTGAATGGGTGTCAAAGGGCAATAAAGTTGGTGTACTTGGTTAATCTATTGACAACAACCAATTGGTGTTAACCCTTGATGCCTGAGGTGACCCCACACTAAAATCCAATAAAATATCTTCCCAAACTCTAGATGGAATTGGAAGCGGTTGAAGTAATCTCATTGGAGCCATGACCTTGTATTTGGCTTTCTAAAAATCTCACTCTCTGCTACATATCCCTTCATATCCCTTTCATCCCTTTCCATGGTAACACCCAATGCCTTCCTCTTATATGTTTGGAAAAACCTCAAATGTTCTCCATGAGGGGAAGAATGAAACTTGGCTAAAATTGGGGAATGTAACAAATGTGGGTTATTATTAAAATTGGTTTGGTTTTGGTTGGGCTAGTTGAGTTATATGGGTTTTGGTTTGGTTTGTTTCGGGCTGGGTTGAACTTCGTTTGCATGATTAAGTTGGGTTGAGTTACGAATTGTGAGTGGGCTAAGTGTGAGTGGAAGTGAGCTGGATGTGTTTGACTGGTGTTTGGGCTGGAACCGTAGGTGGGATATGCTATACAGGTTGGGTTGGAAGGCTGTGCTTTTGGGTAGAATCCGTTGGGTCTGAATCTGAGTTAAGTGTCTATCACCTAGTTCTTCTCTTCAATTTTTGAGCTCTCCATGGCTTCTTGTAAATTTCTCGAACCAAACAGCTTCACCTCTGCTTTGATATAATCACTCAACCCATTCATGAAGGCTCCAATTAAAATTTCATTTGAAGCATCATTCAGAAGTGTTGAAATCTATTCAAAACAATATTGGAATTCATTGACCGTCTCAATTTGTCGAGATGATAACAATTCTTGATATGGAGAGCCATTTTGTGATGGTCATAAACATTGAAGCAAACTTTGCTTCAAGTTGTTCCAACCGATAAAAGGTTGTTGGGAATCTTACCATTGCAGTCAATTCAATGCAATTCCTTCCATGTACACTGCTGCAGTTGTTAATTCTCTTGTTCCAACAGTTTACGTTGAAATAGCGCTCCACTAGTAAGACCCATCTTATTGGGTTGTCTTCAATGAAAACTGGAACTTCTAGCCAACAGTGGGGTGTGTCCTGTTGACGGCCTGTTTGGTTCCCTTTAGCCTTATGGTCTCTGCTCTTTGCTAAAATCTCCTCTCTTTCAAGTGGATCCTCATGTCTTACTAGTAGAGGTGGAGTAACCTTCCTTATTGGCGATGAGTGCGATGAGAAGGATTGATGTTCCAGCAATGCCTTTCCCCTATCACCGAACTAAACTCTTAATGATTCACTATCATCTCTCCTAGTTTCTGAAGGTAATCCTTCATTTTTTCAAAACCCTTTTCCGTATTTTCCATTCTAGAAATCATGTTTTTCAGTTTTTCATCCACTCCATCCATCCTTCCCTTGGTCGATTCTAAATCTTTCTCCAATCCATTAACCTTGGTCTCCATTCTAGTCATACTCTGATACGAAGTAGATAGATACCTAGGATTTCCTCTGGCAATGGTTCACTCTCTCCCATTGATACCTTCGATCCAACCTCCCTGCACTCAATCTAAACTTGTTCACACACAAGCACATAAACAAAACAATAACAATTGCAAAGTTAAGCACGACAAGTTGTATTAATTTCAATCAAGGTTACAATCAACTAACAGCTCAAAGTAAAATGGAATAATAAATCGTAAAAGGATAAATTGCATGGTATTCAAAAGGCCAGCTCTCTCCCTCTACGACTCTTCTTCCCAATTCTTTGCTTGATTCCCCTTGATTCAGTTCGGCCTTTATTCTTCCCATAACTGTCATACCTTTCACAGCGCACCACATTTCCCCTCACTTCCTTTTGGTCCTTCCTTTCTTCCTTTATGTCTGCCACCTGCATTTTCCATTTTCCTGCCACTTGTATTCTCCCCTCTCTAGCCTTGAGCTTGTTGTTTCATCTTGCAGAAAATGTAAGCATGAGTCCTAACAGAAACTTTATCATTATCCTTGATAATAGATGTAGCAAAACAGATGGATGTGTTATATAATAGTTAGTATATAGTACAGCATGACCTGTTTAAATAAGCTTTGATCAATCTCTACCAGCCCATTTAATTATTTGTGAGAAGGGTTTAAACAATAATATGATTTATATAGTAGTCAGTATAACAGGACCTGTTAACCAGTAGTGTTGAGTCAAATGTTCCACATATGCCCAATTTGAGAAATCACGTGGTTATGATAATATTGCTGTTTTTTGAATAATTTTCCTGTCTTTAATTTTTTTCTTAGATTAAAAATAATGAAATTGCATGCAGGCATTCAGTTGTTGAAGTTTGCGGTTTATGACCCTCATTGGTCCGAACGACAAGAAGCAATCAAGTTATTGGATGTGAGATATGGGGAAGTGTGGGATGTTGTTTTTGAGTAAGTTTTTATTTGCATAATTTGTTTTATAATTATTTTCCAATTGGCAGTATTTAAATTTTTGGTCATTTTTACAAGAGAAATAGATCTTGGGTTCATTAATTGAAAAGAAATTTCAGATTGTTTTAGATCATTAGATGTTTGGAAGGATTATTGTTTTTTTATGAGGACAACTATCTCGGGTGACCCTGATCTTTGTTTTTATTACAGATATTCAGAGTTCTTTTGCTAGAAAATTGTTAAATTGTTAGATGAATCCTTTCTTTTTCTTAAGATTTATTCTTGCTTTACATGTATAATATTAGTTGATTGTTGTTTCGCCTTTCGTAAATCATCAGCTTGTTCATAATGATTTTTTTTTAAATTTTTGCTTCGTGGTAATTATCTCGTTGATACAAAGAAAGTATCATTTGATATATATCTCTTTCTTGGTGTCTCATATGTAAAACAGTTTAAAGACTGCTAATCATCTCTCATTATTCTCTGGTTTCAAAATCATCGACTACGTTATGTAAAGAATCTAATATACAAGATAAATCCCACATATCTTGACTAACTGAAGCAATTATGGGTTCTTTTCACAACCTAGCTCCACAAATAAGTCTGTTAACAGTAATGAAAAAGATGGTTCGGAGTTCAATTTTCTTACATGTTACAAATAAAGAAGGCTAGAGAATTCTTGGATACTTTGTTTTGATTTTAGGGCAAACTTTATTTTTCCAAATAAATTGAAGGACTTAAATGGCTTCTTCCATTGTTAGTTAATTATCCACCACTCTAGTTATGATTTGCAAGAGTAGTTAGTTCCCTCAGCTGTCTTGCTTGCCAGTTGTTCTATCTCAAGCTCTTCTATCAATAGAAACACCGTTTGTCATCTTTCAAGATCTTCAAACTATAGTTTAATAAAAAAAAGACAATTAGGAAATAAATGATTAAAGCTTTCAAGATCCTTTCTACACAAACTTCACTAATTAAGTATAAGAGTCAGGTCACCATTTCTGAATAACATAACTGTATTGACATTGTCATGAGCCACTGATTTTGATTCTTTTTTACCTTTTTTTAGTAAGAAACTATAAAAAGATGTATTGATCAAAATAGGTAACAAAAGTGAACAAGCAGTCCACTAAAGCGCAAGCTTTAGAAAACAGGAAAATGCTATACATAGTGTATACCAGACAAAACCCAAGAATGACCAAAAACCAGTAGAAACTCCCAACAATCCATATGGAACATATGGCCCAGAACCACCTCTTATAACATTTATCAATGAAAAAACCACCTACTAGGATAGGGACAAGACTTTGCAAGTGTCTTTATCACTTAAGTTGCTTTTAAGAAATTTCATCAATAAGCCAATCCAATCAAGATCTATGAGTAAAATAGGCCAAAGGTTCAAACTTCTAAACCTCATTTTCTTCTTTCAAACAATCTAAATTGAACCTTAATGAAATAAGAAGATAATGTAACTCATTGAATTCATAACCTTTTGAATTGTTATCTAGTCAAAACATTACGTCGAAAAGAATCTTTACAAGAGACCAACTTACGATTTTTAAAATGTTACGAGTTGTGCATAAAAGATAAATTATTTTATGATAATTGAAAATGCCAGTTTGTCAAATTGGAATTTACTACCATTACCCTCCACTTTCTTCAAATTGATAATAGAAAATTGTATAAGTTGGAGATATATCCTTCTGGGGCCTTCTCAAATAACCCATAACTGACTTTCTTTTGTTTCCTATTTTTATTTCATTTTTATTACTTTTTTTTTTTTTTTTTTTGTGTGCTTCAATTGGAGAAAATAAATTATTCATACTGATTTATTTAAGTCATGAAAATGTTTTTATTATTTTCTTGCAGTTGTGATAGAGAAAATGAAGTGAATACCTTCTTGGGACTAAAAAACAAGGTGTCAGACCGATATCTTTTTGAGTACGTCAGTGGAAGTTAGAGTGCTTTCTTCTAATGTTTCTCCATTTATCTGTGATGCAGTTTTTCTTATTAAAATGCATTTGAATGTAGTTGATTTTGTTAATCATGTATGCTCTTATGTGTTTTCTATTCCTTGACATCTGAATTGTGATTCTTTTTTTTTTTTCTTTTTTCTGTATGTTACTTATATTGTAATACTTCTGGTATTTATTATTCGGTTTGTGTCCCTTAGGTTTTCTTTGGAATGTTATTGTTATGTGCAGTACATCATAGAGACAGGCAAACATTGCAGAACCATTAGTTGCCTGGTCTAGAAGGTCGCAGCTAAATTTGTGGTGGGTAAGACAATGAATTAAAAGAAAATAAGTATTAAAAAAGTGTGCTCATATAAAACACGTTCATATATAGTAACAAGACTCATATGGGCGAATATTTAACCACACCTTGGAGTCTAATCCTTGCTCCATGTCTATAATTTGGCAAATTAGCAATAATAATTTTAAAATTTATGCTGTGCAGGAGGAAGTTACTTCTCCTCTATACTTTGTGTTTAATGCATCCATTTCCAAAGTAGTTTATAATGCTTGAACAAGTACTTTCTGGATTCTATGAGACTTGCTGCTTATTTTTGTCTGCTGAATCACAGTTGTGATTTTCTCTTCCATGACATCTCTTGATTAAAGTTCATACATTCCAGGTTTGATGAGCCTTTTGAAGATGTTATATATCCTAAAGGTGATCCTGATGCTGTTTTAGTTAGTAAGAAAGATGTGGAGCTTCTACAGCCTGAGACATTCATCAATGATACCATCATTGACTTTTATATTCAGTGAGTTCAATATGATAACCTACAGTTTTGTGGACCTATTAATTTCTATAAGCTTCAGGTTCTTTAGTTATCTGATGAGATTGTCTTGAAGATATTCTCTTTCTGTGTATGTATTTTTAATTACGTTACATACATACATACATACATACATACATATGTACATATATACATGTGCTAGTCAAACTTATTTGTTTGATGAAATTTCTTATTTCATCCTCTATATATATATATATAGGATGAAATAAGAAATTTCATCAAATAAATAAGTTTGACTAGCACATGGACTGGTAATGTAGAGAAAAAGGGGATGAAGTCAGCAATTTAGGACATGATCCAGTTTCCAACACCTTTTTGGGCCTTGATTTTGGAGGGTTTCAAGAATTTTGTCTTTATTCTACTCACCTTGGAAAGGGTATTTTAATCATTAGTTTTACTTTTTTTGGGTGAGTTCTCCTTGTTTATCTATAAGTTCAAATTAGTCTCAGATGCCAAAGGTTTAAACATGTTTTTTTTTTTTCGTTTTTGCCCTTAAGGGCTGTTTTTTTCCTTTTGTGGACATTTGGTTCATGACACTCGGTCTGTTTTTGTATATCTTTTTCTGCAATGATACAACCTTTTATTTCCTATGGAAAAGTTCTCATTTAAACAGGATCATTATTTTCATATATTAGTATGGGCACTTGGCTACTTACATGTGCTATATATATCTGAAATTCTTTTTATCTTTAGTCATTTTGTCTAACTGTTGCAGCAAACTTACTGTAGTTCATGATGATTTTTATAACACATTTTAAGGCAGAAAACTTGCAGTTTTCCATTCTAAAAATATTTAATGCTTCTTATTTGGTCATTGTGCTCTGGTATTACACGATTATGATTTCAAATTTTCTACTAAGAGGACATCAAGCTAGCTCCAAAGTTTTTAATAGGAAAGGGAACATTAGTCACTATCTTCTATAGATTTGTCTCATTGGTTTTTTTTAATGTTTTTGTGGATCTTTGGTCCATTGGTGTACCTAGGAATGCTAATAAGGCGAGCTGAGCTAAGTAGTGCTTGGTTCGAGCTCAGTTTAATGACTTGTATGTAGAGCTTGAGCTTGCCAGGCCACTAACATCTTGGCTCGAGCTTGATCTCAAGGCGAAAATTGCTGAGTTGAGATCAGCTCAAAAATTATATTTTAACTCCTTAGTTTTCAAGAAATTATATTTAAACACTATAACTTATATATTTGTTAATTACCTTCTAAATTCAAAATTAAGAAATAAAATTTTAAGGGTGTAGATGCAAGATTTGAAATTTTTTGGGGTTTATTAATGTTTACTCAAGTTGACCATAAGCTTGTAAGCTCATCGAGCCAGCCAATATCAAGCTCAAGCTTGGCTTGAGGGTCAAATTCAAGCGGCTCAGCTCCAGGGGCCGAATTCAAAAAACTCAACTCATTTGTAGCCCTAAGTGTACCTAACTCAATCTGTTTTTTAAATTTACATATAATTTTATGGTTTCCAAAAGTTAGCTACTAATTATGACATTGACATTAGATAAATGAGTTATGTTGAGAAAATTCAATTCTTAAAAGTGAAGATATAAGTTCTAGCTCTTTGTTGACCGCTTGACTAGATGATACCACACTAGTAATCACCACGTATACTAGTTCTTGAACTCTAAGCTTGGCTCCTTTTTAATGCTATTTCACTTCTAATAGATTTCCAATATGTGTTCTTTGAAGATTTTTCTTTTTGCTTTACTATAAATCTTGTGCTTTCTTCTGGGTAAATTATAAGAAAACTCACAAAGATGTTGTGAGGTAGAACTTGCTTTGAAAACCAAACTGATGTAGAACAAATTGACAAATGGATTTCGATCGACACACGATCCAAGAAAACAATCAACAAATGATTGGAGATCGACGAACGATCAAGATCGACACACGATTCAAAAAAATAATTGACTAATGATTGAAAAGAGAACTAATCTCAGTTTTGTATTTAAACATTAATATATGAAATAATTGAGTTATTGTAAATGTTTAAGCCTTATATAGGATATTAATACCTATCACAAAAAGGATCAAAACCTAATTAAAATTCTTAAATAAAATAATCTAAAAATTTCCTAAATGAAATAGTGTGAATCAAATAAGAAAATAGCCCAAAAATAATTAATTCTAAATTTCTTTAGGATCCACATCATGTTGATTTGAAATTCTGATGTTCTTCCAACAACCACTGGTTGAGGAAGGTTTGTTCAATTGACTCTCTTTTTGAAAGCAAGATTAAATTATGTGTTAGTCTGTACTCAAGTTGTTCTTTTTGGTATAAGTTCTTTTCGTTTTTCTCATCAATGTGGCTTCAACACTTGCATCTCTTGAAGGATTAATTTTTTCAAAACCTGACCTCTTGCTAGATACTTGAAGAAGAAATTACAACCCGAGGAGCAGCCTCGTTTTCATTTTTTTAATAGTTTTTTCTTTCGGAAGCTTGCTGATCTAGATAAAGATCCATGTGCTTGTGAAGGCAAGGCAGCATTTCAACGTGTTCGTAAATGGACAAAAAATGTAAATCTTTTTGAGAAAGATTACGTGTTTATTCCTGTAAATTACAGGTCAGAAAATAATTATGTTTTTTTTTCTTACTGGATTGCTGGAGAATAATCTTAAATTGCATTGTTGTTTGATATCAATATAATTGCATTCTGATGACAGTCTTCATTGGAGTTTGATTGTCATCTGTCATCCTGGTGAAGTGGCTTATTTTAAAGGCAAGATGCTTATTGGCTAGTTTTTGTTCATTGTTTTTGTTGGATTATACTGACTGTTTTTAACCATCTGGCAGATGATGAAATTGAAAAGTCAACCAAGGTTCCATCCATCTTGCACATGGATTCTATTAAAGGAAGTCATAGAGGCCTTAAGGATCTTGTTCAAAGGTAACTTTTGTAGTTTCCATGTTCATGAATGGTTACTTTGTTACCAAAACCAGAATTGTTATATCTCATTGGAGTTATGTCGATTTGTGTTTGCCTTTTCTTTTGTTTCTCTTTTCCTTGGGTTGCCATTATTGAGCAAAAAAAAAAAAAAATTAACAGAAAAGTTTGTGTGTGTGAGAGAGAGTGTGTGCATTGATCTGCTGGCTGTGGGTTCATGATGTGACTGATTGGATTTTATAGTGGAAGAATTGTTTAGGGTTCTGATCTGCTGTAACAAAGGAAGGCTTTAGAGAGGCAAAGTAGCATAATTTGGAAGGTTGGCAGTTGGGTTACATGACAATATATAGTTTAGTCAGGATTGGGTTGGGGATAGAGCACAATATTATTGCATTTCTATACATCCAGGCTAAATGAATCAGCATGGCCCAATTGATAACCATACTAATAACCTCATGTCAAAGTGAATCTTTTTCTGAAGGGAATCTTGAAAATCATTATGCTAGAGGAGATATAATTTTCTTTTTCAAGTTTCCAATAATGAATCCACCTTTATTTTTTGGCCTTGAGGCATTGTAATGAGAGTAGAGCCACTTCTATCCTTATTACTTCCCCATTAGAAATTGTCATTCTTTTAGTATCACCACTTGGGAGTTTGAATAGTGAAAGGAAATAAATTGGAATGGTGGTCAAGACAGGCAGATTTAAAGGATTCTTCTCAGTTTTGAAAGATAGGCTTTCTTCCATCCTCCAGGACCTCTTCTTTTTTCTTTTTGATTTTCTCCTCTATTGGATTCCAAAATCTTGTAAGTTCTTGGATTATTTTCTAAAGTTATCCCAAGATACTTTGGAGTCTGACTCTCCTGGTTGTCTGGAGGGGAGCATTCTCATTGAAGTAGCCAAAATCTCTTAATACCCAGAACCCCGTATTATTTGAGAACATAAACTTCACCTTCCAGAGATCACATTCCTCGGACCAAATAGAGTTTTGAATCCACCCTTAACCAACTTAACTGAAATTAGGGCCAAAAGTTGATCTGAAAACTTTGTATGAATACAGATAGAATTGTAGATCTAAATTTTGTATTGAGTTGTAGTGTTTGTTTCAGTGCTGTACCTATAAGATAGGTAGTGAAAGATACTGCATGAGAGTGACATCATGAAACATTAAAATTTTGATGGAGTTGTCAGCCAGAAATACTTGTATAGGTTCTTAAAGTGCAAATATATTGGATTGGGAGGAATTTGCTGAAGGTAGTTGCTGTTTACAATGAGAATATAGAACTTTTGGTCTTCCACATTGTTTCTTATCTTTCCTTTTACGCCCCCTTTACATGCTTTTAGTATTGGAGTGAAATTAGTATCTGTGGCTTTTACTTTGCGATGTTGATTAGAGTTAAATCTCTTGAGATTGCAGTTATTTATGTGAAGAGTGGAAAGAGAAGCATACCAATACAAGCGATGATGTTCCTTCAAAATTCTTACAATTACGATTTGTTCCTCTTGAGGTACTTGCTCGCATTTTAATGTACCCATTCTAGAGAAATGAGTAATCTATATTGTGAATCTTTTTTCCACCTTTCTCTTTTCATTTTCAAATCTAAATTGGTACTAGAGCATAATAGGTGACACTTCAGCTTTTCATTCTTTTCTCATATGTTTTTTGCCTCTCCTCTCATGCAAGTAATTAGTAAATTGGTGTTTATAGGTTGGCTGGTACATAAGTCAGGCCTCTTTTCTGAATAGATAAATTACTACTATTCTCATTCTAATTTTTTTCTTTTTTTTTTCTTTTGAAAATCAAAGATGCTTCATAGCCTTATAGCTTAAATACTCTTGTTGGGTAGTTTATACTGAAAAGATGGTCTGATGCTTGCCTTAATCCAAAATTGTTAGAGATGTCTTGTTTTGGCTCTGCGTGGGTGGTTAATTGGTGTCAATAGAATAAAAGAATTTTTGAAAAATGAAAGGGAGAAGGTGTGAATTTGCTTTCAGTAGAATTCGTGTTCTTGCTTCTATCTATGGGAAAATTGTAATGCTTTTATCTATTTATACTTTTGGTGGACCCCTGGTTCACTCTAGCTATGATGATTTTCTTTGTTTGATAATTTTTTCTTTTGTTTATATAAATATCAAGGATATGGGGACGTTCTTTAATCTGGACTCCTACAACCTAATTAATGTCTGGACTTAAGATATTAGCCATTAATTGCATCCAACAGTTGAATCTGTTTTATCTAAAAAAGGCTGATAGAAGTCTTGGGCCCCTTAAACTTGGAGTGTAGATCAAAGTCTTTATTGATTATGAGTTTTTAACATCTTTTAGGTTTCAATTGTTAAAATAACTTAAGTCAGTCTAGCATGGATACCAATTATATTGTGTACCCTTTCTTTTTTATGTTTTCTTCCCAGTATGAGACTTTTATATTCCAACAAAGGCTGAAAACAGCTTGACTACTTTATAAATTGATCAATAATAACAACAATATTTATAAATTTTACTTTCTTATTTCCTTTTAGCTCATCCTTCTTAATTTACCATGCCTGTGATGTCCTCTTGTTGTCTACCATTCTATCAGCTTTCATCTGGATGTTTCCTTTGCTTTTCTTCTATTCCCAAATCAAGCATTGTTTTTTAAATTTTAATCACATCTTCTGATAATAATAAATTGAATAAAATTGTTTATGTTTGTTTATTCTCATATCAGTTCTGAGATTTGATTTTCTCTTATGGAAGAGTGAAAGAACCAAACCGTTATGATTATCCCCATAAAATTAGAGGACTAAAAATAAAAAAGAATGATTGGATGCTTGTATTAATGTTCCAAATTTAGACTTTTTTTCTTTTTCTTATTTCTGAATTTTGTCTTGTGTATGATGCCATTGGGTTATTAGAAAAAAGAAAATTCAAACCTAGGTAGGTTTATACTGTATTTGAAAAATTCTCAATTATCTTTGCTAGGTTTAATTTTAAGTTTTGTTAGTGGGGTAAAGAGAAATACTGCCAATTAACTGGTTTCTTTAGTGGGTTCAGTGAAACCACTGCTTTTAACAGCCATTTTTCTTTTCATTTTGATTTAGCTGCCTCAGCAAGAAAATTCATTTGACTGTGGCCTCTTTTTGCTCCATTATGCGGAACTTTTTATCGCACAAGCTCCTGCTAGCTTCAATCCTTTTAAGAAAACAGGATTTTCCAACTTTGTAAGTGATTCTATCTTCATAACCGAGCTTTCTACCAACAAAATTTTACATTGGTTTGCTTGTAATTTAGTAGAGAGAGTATGCAAATTTTTTTCTTTAACATATTAATGATCTTGAATTTGAGTAAATTTTTGTAAAAGCCTGTCAAATGTATGATTTTATGCTATTATATGTTGTTAGTTTTGGCGATTAACCTTTATGATTTTTATGAACTCATCCTTGTGCCATCTGGGCTTTAGCGAAAGCTGATTACAGTGATGATTGAGGAGTTAGGTTTCACACATATATGGATTTAAATCTGCTCTTAACTTGTCAATTTATTTTTGTATCAGGATGTAGCCGAGTTTATTTTTGTCAATTTATTTTTGTACATTATTATGTACACTACTTTTGCATTGCCTAGTTAAAAGACTGATTTGTAGGTTCCAGAGTTTTGAGAATTTAGAGAAAAGGATGGATGATGTCCTAAGACTGAATGGCAGTTCTTTTTGGATGATCATGCACACTGTGTAATAAGTATAACAATATCATTTCATAAGACAGTAAAATTTATGTATTCAGTCCCTGCATTGGTGTCTTTTCTGAACAAATTTCCACCAGCTTAAATAATGTAAAAGAGATATGTCATTTTTGGTGTTTTGCAGCATATTTGTGGAATTTATCATAGAGATGTAATTGATTAGAGTTTATAATCTGAAAACAATACTGTATAAGATGTGATCTCCCGTTTATATTAGACATTTTAATGTCCAAAATATAAAAGCTGACTGTTGGCTATACTAGGGTAACATGACCAGTCCTTTAACTGATTATAAAGGGTATGGACTGTTGATCTGAAGAATAGGACCAAAATGTACCAAAATGTCACCTCCCGAATCTTGCTGACCCATTCTAAATAAGAGCAGGACTGTAGTGATGGTCTCGTATTATCTAGAATTTGATCCAAGCCATCTGTGCCGTGGTGTCCGGTTAATGTAATTGTCTTCTCCAATGTTTTTCTCTATACTCAGTCTGGCCTTTTCTTTTGCTTTAAGTAGGACTGGGGTAAACTTTGGAATATTTTCTTTAGTGTTGTGAAAATATAGATAGGGAATTCAAATCCCTTAAAACTAATTAGATAGTGATTGTTGTATAATATAAGTTATGTGCTATACCCGATTAATAAAATAACTTTCTTGCAGTTGCATGGTTGTTTTTCGTTTTTTCTTATTAGAAGTGTGTATGCATTCTTGTTTAATGGATAGGGTTGCATTTAATTCTTGTACAAAGTCTTATTCTGTTAAATTTTCTCTGTTTATGTGAAGTTATGTCAGTGTGCCATAGTAATGAAATTTTGATCTTTTAACAGCTTAACAGAAATTGGTTTCCACCAATGGAGGCTTCTTTGAAACGTGCTCATATTAAGAAGTTGATATATGAACTTTGTGAAATTCATTCTAATAAGGATCCTTCAGCTAATGGCATCGATGAAGTGTGTCCTTCCTCCATGTTATCACCTGATGAAGATACGCAGGAAACTGGAGCAGTGATTTTTGGGCAGATATCTACTCCAACTAAAATTTGTCCACAAGGTTATTCTTCAACTCCCGACATTGGGAAAGGGATTGAAACTCCACTTATTGGGGCTTTACCTAGGAGAGTCGCACAAGGCCCCAGTGATCCAGGATTGGTTTCCCGGGAGCATTGTCAGCAAATAACAGAATGTTATTCAAAGAACATCTTGTCGCCAATAGAGGTGATCATCTCTTTCTTCCTTTTTAGAAACAAGGTAATAAAAATAAGGTGGAATTTGTCAAATTTATCAGAAAACCAGGAGCTTGTTTCAGATTCTTGATTATTTGGATGCATATATCATAATTTTTTCCTTCATATTATGCGTCAATGAAAATAAAAACTCAAAAAGATAATAATAAAAAATGCTGGATTTCTTATTAACTTACTGAAATGAGGATACTACTAGACCATAACAAAAGACATCAAGCCAAAAGAGGATGGTGGTAGTTTTGATTCTCTTTTAATATTTAGAAACTCTGAATTAAAAATTTTGTATACATTTGAATACTTTAAGATTATTTAAATATTAAATTATTTTGTATAGAGAATTTTTAGGATTGAACTATATAAATTTTTATCTTAATTCTATCACAAGCACCAAATGCCATCTTATTATGCTTTAATTTCTATTATGTGTTGCCAAGTTAATGTAATTTCTTTCTCGATGATTTACCCTTAGTTTCTCAATTAAATATGTTTGGCCATTTTGGAATAAATCTGGCAGTGATTGATGCGAACTCAATACCACTTACAGAAACTGGTTTTGTATCATAAATCTTAGAGCAAAAAGATTTAGATAAACTGTGCTGTACTAGGCTTGAAGAACAGAAAAAGTTGCTTAATTGGGATGATTTCAGAGCCTTCTGAATTGTATTTGACTGAATGAAAAAGTTGCGATATATTTTGCTCAAATTCAGGAAGTTGAAGAAACCAGTGATGAAAAAGCTAAAGTATCATCTGATGTGGAACAGTGTCAGAAAGTAGCTGGATTGGAGGCAGAATCTTCAACCTCTTACATCTGCAGAGATGGAGTGCCGCAGAGGACATCTTGTGACTGGCGTTTTTTATTGCACCTTGAGGAACAAGATGAGTCTATCAGTGAATACAAGAATACATCTAAGGAAAACATGGATGAAAATCAACAAGTTGAGGAATACAAAGCGCCTAGCCACGTAGAGATGACCACTGTCACACCTGATGGTTCTCCAATGGGCAGTGAAAAATTTGCTACTTTTCTTGTAGAAGATTCTGAAGAAGAAAATAATGCACTCTACGACCTTGTCGTTGAAGATTCTCAGGAGGAAATTGTAGTGGCTGCTTTAGCTGTCGAAGACTCTGAGGAGCTAAGCTGCAAGCAAAATGCCTGCAAGAACAAAGATACTGCAACCTCCTTTAATGGTGGCATTTGCACTGTCACCCATCAAGAAGCAGACTTGACCGAAATCATTTACATTAAAGAAGATGTGTGTGAAAAAGATGAACAGGGAGTTGCAAAGAAGCAGAGGCTTGAGGCTGCTGATGATGGAGAAGAACATCTAATAAAATGCCTGCCCAAAAAAGTGCTTTCTTGATGTGTGAAGTAGTTTTTTGTTTGCCATTGTACAGTAAGTAGATTGTGAGTTGTGTTCCCCCATCCCAACTAAAAGGGAACCGGGGTTTCCTTTTTTTTATTTTTTTTTTCTGCGTTGTGACTTATTGCATAAAAAGAAATCTCAATTATATATAGAGAGTAATATTACATTTTTTAAATGATTAATACTAATGGGTGTTTGCATAAGAGATTTGGAGTCAGTGAGGTGGAAGTGGCTTTTATGAGTACTTTTGTTTTCACAAGTTTACACCTACCAGAAACCAAATAATATTAGAACTTACATATAAATTCATAAGTTATTTTAATTTTAATTTTTCACCATACATAAACTTTAAACCTAAATTTTCATAATCAAACTTTACAGTTTACTACAAATATTTGCATTTTTTTTTTTGTGAAATATAAGTTTTTTTTTTTTTTTTTTATGAAATATAAGACTAAAACTTTGAAAAGTATGATTTTTTTTTATTAATTCAAGAATTCTTATTCATACTAATTGATTAATTATCTATTAAATTAATCAAAAGTTATTGGTTTTATTAAACAGTTTAAAGCCAAATCAGCATCTTAGATGATTCTGCTCTTATCACTAGATTAAATCTTTAAAATTAGAAAATTGAGGAAAATGGGTGCAAACCCAAAAAAGAAAAAAAACCCTAATTAAGTTTGCCATTTGGGGAAATTGTGTAAATAAAAAAATTAATTAAACTTGAAACTGAAGAAGGTAAACCTAATTATTATTGAAATTTTTTTCAATACAGCAATTATTTAGAAGCAATCTGTTGAAAAGTTAAAAGATGGATATACCCTTTCATTGTTTGTTCCAGCACGCGTAGGTTTTAGGATTTTTTGGTTAAAAAGGTGAAGAGCTGTCTTGTTTAGAAAGGCCAAATCCCATGTTCCCACCCATAGTTTGAGGCGGGGACAAAATCCCATCTGCTTAAGTTTAAAAGCCTGTTTTTCCACCCATCACCCAATTTTTTATTATTATTTTATTAAAATTATTAAATTATCCTTTTAAAAATTAAAAATTTATAATAAAAATATAAAATAATTTTTAAATAATAAAAAATTTGGAAAAATTTTAAAAAACCCAGCAGCCACCGCCGCCGGCACCGGCGACGGTGGCGACCCATAATAGAACCAGGTGGCCATTTCCGACCACCTGGTTCCAGGGGAGGCCAGATCTGGCCTCCCTGTTCGATGGAGGCGGCCAAATCGACCGCCTCCAGTTTCGGAGGAGGCGGCCAGATCTGGCCTCCTTCGCCCGAAATAAAGGCCGAAAACGGTCAGTGGGGCCAAGGCCGGCCCTTTACGGCCATTTCCGACCTTTATTTCAGGCGGAGGAGGCTAGATCTGGTCGCCTCCACCGAACGGGGAGGCCAGATCTGGCCTCCCCTGGAACCAGGTGGTCGGAAATGGCCACCTGGTTCTATTATGGGCCGCCATCGTCGCCGGTGCCGGCGGCGGTGGCTGCTGGGTTTTTTAAAATTTTTCCAAATTTTTTTTAAATTTTTTTTAAATTTTTAATATTTTATATTTATATAAAATTTATTTTATTAATTTATAAAATTTTAATATTAAAAAAACAAAAATACTTCTGCTTATTACTGTATATTTATTATTTTTAATATTAAAATTGGGTGATGAGTGGGAAAACAGGCTTTTAAATTTAAGCGGGTGGGACTTTGTCCCCGTCTCAAACTATGGGTGGGAAAATGTCTTTTGGCCGTTTAGAAAATAATAAAATCTAATCCCTTAACAATCAATCTCCACCCTATAATGGGCCATGTCATTCAACCATCCAAGCCTGAACATAATACATGACACGCCGCTCAAACATTCCAGTTTTGCTTCTTTCCAATAAATCGTGAAGAAAAAAGAAATAAATAAAAGGCTACTGGGTGGTTGCCAAAGAAACCCATTTGGGGAAACGCAGAAATGGGAGAAGAGAAAGTGAAAGGAGAAGCTTTGCAAATAATTGGAATGTTTCAAGTTCTCCCTCGTTTGGTCGTCTTCGATCTTGATTACACTCTCTGGCCTTTCTACTGGTATTTTTTTTTTCTTTATTCTATTCTATCTCTCAATTTCAACTTTTTTTTTTTTTTGAGATTGGTTTCAGTTTCTACATTCCCTTTTTTTTTTTTTTAAATTATATATTCAGTGCTTGCCACATTAATATTTGAAGAGGGGTTGTTTAAATTGCTAAATTGGTGTAATTATCCTCAACTGTTACTTATAAATGTTACAACCATATATGATGTTCATTTTTTTTTTTATCATAAATTTCTTTTTCCTGAAAAAAAAAAAAAAAAAAAAAAAAACTTGTTGAGAATTGAATGCACTTGATTCTTTACGGTATCAGTAATAAGGTTTATTATTTCTTTGATTTTCTGAATCATATGATGTGTTGAGCCTTTTTATTTTTATTCATATTTTATAATGCACTCGGTATATGAAATTGAGGTTGTTACATGTGTAAAGGGAAACAATTATCTGCTAAGAGTGCAAAATATAATGGGCGGCAAAAACTGTACAGCAGCCCTTCTTCTAAAAATTGATTTGTTTGGCTATTTACTGCTTAAGGGCTTAAGTGTTCCCCATGGAATCAGGCAGTGCTTTTTTAAGCTTTTTGTTTTGTTTGATTTTTCAGTACCTAGTTACCAGATACTGCCTTCCTAATTCCATATTGTTTATTCCATGCAAATTTTAGTGAAATTTTGTATTTGGTAGGTAGCGCATTTTGTTAAGCTGCTGAAAAGATGTATTATAATCAATAAACAGTGTTTTGGGATGTTTTAAAACTTTGATTAAAGTGCGATCTGATGTTAATTGACAACTTAAAAAAAAAAAATGCATAGATATAATTATTTATCTGAATGTCATTTAACATCATTATGTAAATATCCCATTCAAATGCTTAGCTATTCTAACACGTTATGTAAATTTATTCGTGGTTGTGTTTTAGTGAATGCCGGTCAAAACGTGAAATGCCATCTATGTATCCCCATGCTAGGGGCATATTATGTGCCCTCAAGGAAAAGGGGATCGATATAGCTGTTGCTTCTAGATCACCAACTGCTGATATAGCAAACACATTTCTTGATAAACTGAGCATTAAGTCCATGTTTGTATCCAAGGTAAGCCTTTCAGAATCTTTTCATCTTTATTTTTCTTTCCTGTAACTGTTGTAAAAATTCTGTTAAATTTAGTTCATTGATGTCTACCCCTGCCATTTATTGGGTAACAAGAGTCTGCCTCTAGGAATCTTATCTTTTTAAAATTACATACAGAGCATTAGCAGATGTACAAGCTTCTGTATCTATGGCCTAAAATCTGAAAGAAAACTATAACCCCTAGTATTCAACAGAATATTTGTTACATAGTATATGCTCAACTATTTTATGTCTTTCTTGTCAATTTTGGTAACATGGAAGATGTGCTCAATCTTCTCCAATGATACTCTTTCCCCCTTGGTTATCTTTCTTGTCAATTTTGGTAACATGGAAGATGTGCTATTCAACTTTGTAAGTAGAGCCTTTAAAGAAGGGTTTGGGTTTTTTTCACTCTCTATCAACGAATAGAACCTGTAGCCACATGTTACTTCAGTTTGAATTCCATAAAACTCAGGGTGAATGTAAGTTATACTTTGGTCTCTTCAATTTGGCTAATTATTATTATTTATTAAGGAAATCTTTTCCAGCTGGACACATAAGACAGATCACTTCCAGAGAGTTCATACGAGGACTGGAGTGCCTTTTAACTCAATGCTCTTTTTTGATGACGAGGATAGGAATATCCAAGCGGTAAAATATCTTTCACCCTGTCTCTTCTTTTTTTTTTTTTTTTTGCTCTAAAATATATCTCCTATTATTTTGTCAAAGCAGTATTTGAAGCTGAGTTGGCTTTAGAGGATTGTTAAGAATGTTTAACTTCTTTGGTTTATGACTTGAAATTTTTTATTGAAGCAAGACACAAACAATCAGGAAATCTGGTTTGTTGTCCAATATCATTTATATATTAAACATTGTTTGCTCTATTTTGTGAGTTAGAACCATATAAAACAGAGAACATATTTTTATTTCTTTTTTCTTTTTGTTTTTTCATAAGCTTTGATGATTCTATCTATTGAAAACATATCAAACTTAATGCATTTTCTAAATTTTCTTGTAAAAAGAAAATTTAAATTCTGAATTATAAATCCTCAAATATTTCTGCCACTTGAATTACAGGTTTCTAAAATGGGAGTAACCAGCATTTTGGTGAATAATGGAGTTAATCTTGGAGCGTTGAGGCAAGGTCTTACAAAATTTTCTCAAAACTGGAATACATCTGAGAAGAATAAACAGAGATGGCAAACAAAATTCTCAAAAAAGTCAACTTCCTCTAAGAATGAGCAAGAATGAATTTGTTACCAGAGCTATTCCGGATTATTATGTAGAACCAAGAATGTGTAGACGAACTCAGATTGTTGTTTGGAGAAGCACTTTGATATCATGCTTAATTTTTACAAATCATTGTTCAATATTAAGATTTTTTGCTACAACTAAAAATGGGCAGCTTTCGAGACAGTATCAAGGTACAAGATCACATTTTGTCATAGATTTGAAAGGTTTTCTAGAAGTATTTAGACCTGAACCTCTAATATACCGAAGAGAATCAATAAGATTGGCTGGCTTAAGATCACAGTGCACAACCTTCTACATGAATTCTACAAAATCAAGTGCTTCTCCCCAGCAAATCTTGCAGCCCACCCACAGGTAATAATCTGTAAGTGTATATCCCAATAGGTTCTAATTAATGCCCCTTTTCACTATATTTTTAACATATATATGTACTTTCGGTCATTTATTTCTAAATTTTAAGACTTCTATTCAATACAATCTGCAACAATTTTTCTATTGAAGAAAAAAAAACCTTTTCTTTTTTGAAAAATAACAATTCGATTTTCAAACTTTTGATGTACCCGATATTTAGATTGTTTATTTAATTATAAAGAACACATGTGAAATTTTTCTTATTGATAATATATTACATTTAGGATAGGGGAAATTAATTAACATAGCCATATTGGTGAGGCGTGTACCAAATTAGTCATCGCTTTAGAGTTAGGCAAAAAAATTTAGCTATATATTGGATCCAACATTAAATCCATAATAAATATATGGAATAATGAAAATTAAGTGCAAAAAGAAGAAAAAAAAATCTTACCCAAATTAGCCCAAGAGGTGAATTTGATAGTTTTGGTCTCATTTCATTATTCCAAAGCCCTAGTCTTCGAAATCGAGTTCAAGAATTATAAAAAAATAAACTGTAAGGAAATTTCAAATCTCAGGGTCCAAATTAAAAAAAGACATGAATAGTTTAATATATAGTCTCAATGGAACAGTCTTATTGACTTTGGAATGCCTGCTTGGATCTTTAAGAACATCCTTGTTCCACCTTGAGTTGGTCTTCAAGTTTGGAATGGTCATTCCTTATTAGAAAGACTCGTCCTTTAGGAAATTTCAGTTATTTTACGAACTTTTGTTATGTTGATCTATTTTGAGAGCCAAAGTCTTTATTTTCCTATCAAACTTACCCGTTCACCTAAGAAATATAATATTACCAAAATTACGGTAGTTTTGTGAGACTAATAAAACCAAAATTTAGTCAAAACAGAGTGATTGATATATAAATATAGTATAATTATGAACTTATCATAATTCATTTAACAAAATAAATATTACCGTTACAAGATTGGTTAAAATGTTGAATGTTGTT
This sequence comes from Anacardium occidentale, assembly GCA_026122585.1. NCBI lineage: Eukaryota > Viridiplantae > Streptophyta > Magnoliopsida > Sapindales > Anacardiaceae > Anacardium > Anacardium occidentale. The sequence goes on from JAJEJH010000188.1 coordinate 66,776, forward strand.
GTTTTGGTTGGATGTAGAGGGCAATGGATGAGGATGAATGGATTATATTGGCAAAATTAGAAAAAGGTGAAAATTCGATTGAAACATGACATACAAGAGATCAGTTGAGTTATTAAATAAATAAGACTAAGACATGTCACTAACGAGATGCCTTATGACATCTAAGATGATGTCAATTATCTCATTACCCTTTCTAAAAAAATGTCCTAACATATTCTTATACTCCTAGTTAGAAACTGAGAAATGCATCTCCCTTTAGGACTAATATTGTTGTTCAATAGTTGCAGAATGATATAGAAGGTTATGATTTTAAAGGGGATCAATATGTGGGGTAATCCCATCATAATGTTGATAAGGATGATCTTATGGAAGTGTCTAGTTAGGTGCTCCATTTTTTTTTTACTTGGAATAAGTGTAGTATTAGAAATATTTTTACATGCATATGGCACATGAGTATAATGGAATTAGAAGTGTTTATATGTTGTCCTTTGTTTCTCTATTTTTTACTAAACGATGCGCAAGAAAGGTAAAGTTGAAAGCGGATAGCACTCAATGGTTCGTGAACGCATTTATGTGATGCTTGCCTACAAATAGATCATAGGAATTACAAAATGGCTTTATTTTGCTTTTATATATCATTTTATTATTTGCACTGACCTTTATTTTGAAAGGTTTTTAAATTTGTTTACAAGTGAACGTAAAGAGTTGTAAATTTATTTATTTGCATTGTATTTTATTGCTTTATGGATGGACTTTACTGTTATAATGATTAATCATATATATTTTGCATTTTGTGTTTAAAATAAGATTTTAATCAAATTCGATAAAACACTATTAAAATGAACCACCTAAAGGTTAACCTTTGGGTTGGATAACATAGGTGTCTTACATCTTTTTACTATTATACCTAACTTTTGGAATACTCTCATTATGTAGGTGAGGATGGTTGAGTCCTCTATAAAGAATTCACTAGTTGTCTATTTTTACCGATGCATGTTTCCTAGGTAATCCTTAAGTGGCGACTCTTGAAAAACTCTATAATAGATTAAATCATGTGCTTCCTTTTGGTCTTTAAAGTGACTAAGCAAGAATGACAAAGTCTGTTCTAGTTTGGTATGCTAAAAATATGTCACAGTCCTGGCAACTCCATTGGAGATTTATGCGAAAAGTTGATTCTGATGCAATTCATTTGATAGTGTTTCCTTGTCTAAAAAGATTCCCTTGCATTTACAGCACTCATACATACTACACTCAACCTATCTTTGTTAACCCCGATAGTAGTTAAAACTTTGCCTAAAAGCTTACTTGACCCTCGTGTTATTAGTCTTGTATATTGGTTATTGGCACATACCTTTAGGTATCAAAAAACATATGGTTCTTGCCTTTGATAGTCTGAACCTTCACCCAAACTAAGCTTATGTAATTACCCTTAGAAGTCTAACCTTTTAGGACCAAATTGTGTGCTTGATTAACTCAAATCCTTATGTATGAAGCCTTTAGTCTTTTAGACCCATTCGAAAATATGTTCGATCTAGGATGCCCGAATTTCATCAACCTTTCTCTAACTGGTCCTTATTGAGGTGAACATTTTTTGAAATGTTGTTTCATCTAAATAGTTGTAGCATGGGTTGTCATATTACGAAATAGGTATACAAAGCCAAGGTTTGTCTCTTTCGAGATATGTTTAGACCTATGATGCCAAAATTTCACTAGTGTTTTTTCAAGTTGTCTTCACCAAAGAGAGAAACTTCTTGAAATGTCAATTTGCTAAAATTTTTTATAACATGACTCAATAAATCACAAAATAGATAGATATAGTTATGGTTTTTATACATGGAGGTTCACTAGATTCTAGGACGTAAGCCACTAGACCCCTTAATGGTCTAGTTGGCATTAACCTCACTTAAGGTGGAATTTACTTTTTTGACCTTCCAGTAATATAAGCGATAAAAGGGTGAAGAGATTAATAAGGGGGTGAAGTTGTAAGATTAAAGTGCATTAGGCTCAATTTTTGTGGTAAAGGCATTAGGCTCCAATTTTTTAACTGCCAAAGGCAATACACATTGTAATTGTCTTGCCATAGCTTAAGGGTATTAGGCCCACGTGTTGTAAGTGCTTAACTATGGTTGAAAGGGCATTAGGCCCAAATTTTTGTCTTTTCCATAAATAAGGCATTGAATTAGGCCTAATTTTTTTGCCAAGGGCATTAGGCCCAAAGAATTGTCATTGTTATAAAAGTAATAGACTCAAATTTTGTTGTTCAAATAACTTAAACTTTATCCATGGCACTAGGCCCAATATATTTTTATCATATTCTTATCTATGTTGTTGTATTAGTAGAATTTTAAAAGGTATTAGGCCCACAAGTCAATCACGGTTTTAGGACTTTAAAGGTATTAGGCCTATATTCTTATCTTTATTTTAGGACTCTAAGAACACTAGGTGTAACTCTTATGTTTATACTAAGATTCCATTTTAAAGGGCATTAGGCCTAATCTATCTTGTTTTCTATTTTATTAAAACTCTAGAAGGGCCTTAAGCCTATTTTTCTTTTCATTGTCAATGAAATAATGTTGTTGTTTGAAATAAGTGTTCCCACCCAAATCTGTCTTGCATACTTGCATTCATATAAGCATATCATGCATTTGTACTGACATTTTGTTTTATAGCCAACAGTGGGAAAAAAGGAATATAGCCAAGGAGAATAATAGTATGAATTAACAAAAATAATCAAAAAGATGATTACTGAAAAAGTCAAAAAGATCTTAAAGCAGAAGATGGAAATCATAATAGATAGATTTGTATAAAAGCTGAGGCAACGAAAGGAAAGACAAGTGAATCAATTCAGATTGGGAGAAAATGTGTTGAAAAGAAAACTACTAGGACAACTAGGTCTAAAAAATTCAATAAAATAAGGTCCAAGAAAAATTTTCAACCTTAATAAATTGAAATCCATATTAATGGATAAGCTGACATAGAATGACTACTGTAGCCACTAACGCCTCACTTGCCACTATGTTATAACTGGGAGTCATACTATTGATTCTGTCAAATATATGATCATGACACTAATCAATGTAAAAAGTTAAGGCATTAGATTTAGGACCTCATTAACACCGACAAGTTCGCTAACTTGGATCAACAACCAAGATAGGGATTTCTATATAACTTAAAGGGTATTTTCAAAGCTCATTTTTTCTTTGCATCTATAGGACATTGAAAAAATTTTGTAATGATATATGATTTGAATTTTTTCCTCAAGAGAGAGCAAATTGGTTTGTTAGACTTTCAATCATTGAACATAAGGTCTTGAGTCTAGGTCATACATAACTAAATGACTTTTAATTTCTTTGATAAGTGTGTTTACTCATGATAGGCTTCTCTAGAATTTACTTTAAGTATCAATAAAAGTTACAATAGGTTACATGCATATGCAAAAATGATGATTGCACTAGGATTATAGACATTTTGACCAAATAGCCAACCTAACATTGACTTTAGGATACCCTTTTTGTAAGCACCCCTTGCTAAATAAGTTCCTAATAACCCTATAGTTTCTTCTACTTTTGCTTTAGGCTTTTCTCTATTCTGACTTTTTATCTTTCTTACATGCATAGTCGAATAGACTTTACTTAGCCTTTGACTAGTCTCATAACTGAACTGACAGACTTATCTTAGTCCATAACTGGTTAAGTAAGCCTCCTCTTATATTTTAGATCATCCTGCAGCTTAGGTTTAGCTTCACATTTTGTCATAAGTGTGTATATAAGTATATGTATACGACTTAGCATGAAAAGAGATCTAGTTAGAACTAGCTCATTCAATTTTTTTCTCTTTTTGATATTAATTATCTTATTTTCTTTTCTTATTAGTCTCTATAAGCAACACTCACTTGAGTTCCCTAGGGATCTTAGCTGAGTTCCTCTTTTGTTTCTATCCATGACATATGGTTGCTTTTTTTTTTTTTTTATCTGATATTCTATTTCTAACTGCCTATATTATCTTAGTTGATAGACTATACTTAGCTTATTTCATACTCTATAAACTTCTTTGTTTTAGAGGCTTTAACTTATATCCTACCATAATTATGTATATAAGTATACGTATATAACAAAGTATGAATTATTTAGACCCTCTGGTTTGGCACTCCATCACTTCTCTTCTTACTACACTATCTTCAGTCTTTAAGTTAAAAGGTAGCTAATACATTAATTCTACTGTAATACTTATGATTGGTCATGAGGATCCATCTAATTTTTGTTCTTTGATATTGATTATGGTTCTTATTAAAGCTATTTAGCTTGTTAAGCCGTACTTGCTTAATTATACTTATGATAGCCTTAACTAAGTTGTCTTAGCTAGCTTCTTTTCTCACTTGTTTATTCTCTGGTTATCTTGCTTATGTTATATTCTACATAACGATGTAATCTGTTTCATATATGTTATTTTGTACATAATCATATCATTAATGTTGCATATTCTGACTGTATTATTAAATATTAGTCTATCTTATATTTCTTTATCATTTTGTTAGTACATATCCTAGTTTCTTTGTTCTAATTAATCTCATGCTAAGTATGACATGATATGAAGTATGTTGAAATCATATATGAGACCTTGGGCCTGTTTATTAAAAACATCTTTTTAAAACTGATTTTCTAAAAATATTGTTAAATCTTAAGATCCTAAAATACTGAAAATATTGAATAAAACTATATCTGAAAACTCTATGTATCCGAAGATACCTACTGTACTACATAGACTAATGAACACAAGGATTCAACACCTGACCATATGAGTCAGTAACTTTTTGACACTTTATCAGTAGGCTAAAATCAGATAACTAATGCATACCAACGTATATATCAATCTGCACTGACATTGACTCCCTTTCTAACAGGCGTGCAACTCATAGGTACTCCTTCGTATTTGCTTCTAAAATGATGTCTGGACGATCATCTTTCTACTTTAAAACATATGCATGTAGATCACTTGATCTATTTTCTAAAAACATTGAGTTGGTATATTATGTCATGAAATGCATATAATGCATGTAATCTTATTATTTCTCTTTCTCTAATTATACTTTGTATAACTATACAGTTGTTATAATTTTGTTCTGTATATTCTTGCTGTTGTTTTGTTTCTGTAAGTTATTAAGTTTGTTAATAAGTTTCATATAAGTTGTTATAAGTTTTGTTGCATATCTGATGGTTTATTGTTCAATCTGTGTCTATATTGTTTCTATAGTTGTTTTCCTACTTCTATCTTTTTTTTTTTTTATCATATTTTACTAATTATTTAGGTTGTTTCTAGGCGACTACTGAGTTTCTCTTTACTTATGTGTAGGAATGTGTGATTTTGGAAAAATATTTTATTTTACTATTTCATGGTCTTTATTTTAAAAGTTTCGCTGTTATAATTTTTTATGTCTCTTCCTTTTTTTTATTTATTCTTATTTTTAATCTACTATTTTTTTTTCTTATTCAACTTAGAATACTTGATATATTCCCTTATTATTAATATTCTATTGACTGGGAAGGAAAATCTTTACTTTTCACTAAACGCACAAACATGCACTATCAGACGTATAGGTGTGCATAAAGGTACATGGGCTATGTGTCAATTGTATAGCCCCGTTGTGCTAGCTTCTGGAAATTTTGACTAAAATATGTTTCACTACCTACACATGACCATGACCCTAACTTGCACAGTCGTGACCCTTCACAACTCTAATCATGCACATCTAGTGTACACAATCATGATCCTATGGAAACAAGACTACACAGGTGCGCGTCCATTGGATGCACGAGCATGCGTCTTACTCTATTTCAGCAACCATGGTTGAAACGTGCAAGATCACCTCCAATCTCAACCCAAATCTCAATTAATCTTAAATTAAACTTATTCAAACATATATTTATGCTAAATACACCAGTATATACTAATTTTTCCCATCAACAACAACCAAATAAAGTCTAATATGTTTCTAAACCCTTAAACACAAACACATATGCATCAAGGGAACTAAGCATGTTTCTACCTTCAAATTTCTCTTTTACTTCATCAGCATCATCTTATAATCATACTAATAAACTGGAAACATGCTTATATTAATGAATAATCTATCTAAAAGGTTATATTTATGCTATTGAGATTAGCGATGAGACAGTTGTGGATGAGATATATTTTTTTATTGGATTATCACCCATATAGATATTATAACATAGTATTATATTTTGCTCATATATAGTTTATATGTATACTTTGAGCGGTATACTTTATGACTATTTTAAATTACTATCATGAAATAGTCATACATGATATTTTTCAGTAAATTGTATATTTATATTTTGAGCTTGCGCAATGTATATAAAAGTATGTTTATAATACTATAATTTATTAAAAATAAATATCTTGAAAAAATTATAATAATAAATATATAGTAGTATTACGTATAAACTCCGGCTGAACGAAAAGCAATTGACTCATTACTCCTTAATTTATGTATGTTGGTTTACATATGCATTACCTTTAGCTTACTATGTATATTTAGCAACTTATTAGAGCCTCTATCTAGTAGATTTGATGAAGAGTTGTTTCCTGAAATTGCAAATTATTACTCTAGCATTCTTGTTGAGCGTCTAAATCAATTTAGTTGGAGCATAACATTGGGAAAAAAGTCTTTCCTAATGTCATGATTTTTGTATGTTAGTAGCTAGAAATAGAAAGGAGATGGTGTTGATATTTTTGTAGTAGTTATAATTGTTTCAGCTTCTTTTAAGCTTGGAAAAATTAATAATAATGTCTCTTTTGTTGCTACTTTTGAGGAAGCCAATTAATCACTTAATTTTTTTTTATGTTGGAATGTTTCTCCCCTGTTTGGCAAATTAAAGAAAATAATGTTAAGTTTGTTAATTATGCATGCACCACCAACTTAAAATCATTACGGACACATATAAAAGATTATAATATTACACATTTATGTGGAAAGCATCAAACAGTTCACTATGCTCATGATAATGCATTACAACATCAATGTTATGTACCAACGAAGCACACAACAACTTTACAAATCTAAGTAAATTGTAATAAAATGAATTTAACAACAAAACCTACAAATATGAAATCAACGGCAACCGTTATAAAATGGTCAATATTAAGGTCACCAACAGTAATTGTCTTAGACCCTTTCTGCCAAGAGCAGTTGTTCGAGCTCCTCTCTACGCCGCTCCAACTCCTGAGATTGTTTAGACGAATTTATTTAAAAAGTCTCTGCTAGAAATTCATGTTTGTACAATTCATGGAAATAAATGAACAAATTGAAAAAGGATGTATACCAATGAAATGGAATGAAATGGTCATATACTAATTTCTGGCTTACAAATGAATTAATACACATCAATAACCTTAGCACCTAATATTCTCCAGGTCAAGGTAGAAATGAAAAATATAAAAAAACCTTAACATGAATCAACAAATCCCAAGTCCCCAGCCCCAAAAGGGTTAGAGAAATGGAGATTCAATTCGTAAAAGGCGTGATAACAGATTTTTTTTTATTTTCGGTTACAGGTAAACCTAGGGGCCTGTAATCACTAGTTCACAACAGTAGATCAAGTAAATCATGATTGTGTTTTATCATGGTATATCACACAGTTTGAACTGGGACCTCTCACCATCGACCCTTAACCTTTCACCACTTAAAACAACTCTTGGAGTCCTCAATAATAGATTATGGAGAATGTTAATTTACAAACAGATTCCAGATACATTCAGACGCTGTAAATCCACCACATGATATGCCCCAACTGTACGTCATTTAAAGTTTTATAATTTAAAGAGAATGTATTGATTCATTCACAACAGTGTGGTTTTAGGATGCTAAATAATAGGTGCATGCTCTGATATGAAATAAATTATTAGAGGGCAAAAACTTTGCCAAACCTATAAATCATGGTTTGGGTGAAGTTTATAGGGTTGTGCAAGAAAATATTTAGAAACAAAAAAATATGAAGTCGTTACAGGCCTCGCAAATAAGATACTTAATTCTGAATTCCTTCCAAATAAATAAACATGAAGGAGAGAGATGAACATGCAGATAAAAAACCTTTTTTGTAACATGATAACTTACCTCTAGATCCTTGATTGCTTGGTCCTTTGTCATTTCTTTCTGTTGACGAGAACGTTTGAGCCAGCCAATGCATAGAATTCCCTGGAAATAAGTAGTTCCAATTATGCGTTAAATATTATTAGTTTCAATTAAAACTCCAATCATAAACATACAAAAAGCTATACTAGAGAGAATTTTGAGCACAGCAAACCTAAAAATATCATCAATTATCGAATCAAGCAAAAGTGTCTCTAAAATGCTACATGCATAGAAATTAAATACATCTTGAGACATCATTAATTGATGAAATCAAGAAACCTTGAGACTTAAAGAAAATAAAAATTATACTATTAAGCTGATATTTCCATAAAGCATCAACCAAGAAAATAACAGAATAAATTGAGTTTTTTTCAAAATAAAACTAGAATTGATTTCTACATCAAGAAATGTTGCCATCAGTTCTTAAAATTTTCACAGGAAATTTTATCTTTACCCATTCAACCAGCACTCTAAGTAAGAAAAAGAAAAACAAAGGGAAGAAACATACAATTCCTGGCTTAAACTAGTAGTATTAAGAATGTTATCATCTTACCGAAATAACATATACTAAACCACAAGCAAGAAGCATATAGCAAGCTATATTTTGAAGAAGAACAAGATCTTTCTGGTTTTCAGAATTGTTAGGGAAAGCTCTTGTCATTACTGCAACACTGAAAAGAAAAACCATAAGTTTAAAAATCTAAATGTGATCATTAATAGGTGTGTGTTTGAGTGTGAGACTGACTGTGATACCAAAATTGAATGTCAAACCACATTATACGATGGTGATAGAAATACAATAACAATATTTTTTAAGTTAATTTTATCTAATAAATTGTTCTACAATAATCCTATTCTGGCACTGTTAATGTGTGAAAATCAAACAAATTTAATGATTCTTAACTACACTGATGTGCCCGGTATATGGTCCATTCAATGTGCCAATACAAATGACCTTAGCAAACAACAGCCTAGAGAAAGAACCAAGACATTATTTTTTGCCAAAAATAAGTTTCTCGGGTTGAACACATTTTGGGAGATTAAATAAAAACAACTAGGCCATTAGGAACAATGGTATAGGGACAAGGGGAAAAAATAAGAGAGAGTGGGAACAAAGGAAAAGAAAACTATGTGTACAAATTCTGATCAACTTAGTATGATGTGGTTCAGGTTGATCAATATTTTAGGAGCCTTCATTAAAAAGGAGAAGGTGCCAAAAAAAAAAATCATATATCTTACTAAAATAGAAGACATACAAGATCTGCAGCATGCCCCTACCGGCCCAATACTCCAATACCTGAAAAATTTTACCAAAGTGAGCACAAAAAGCAAACAAACAGAATTCCGCAAATGTGAGTCACAAAATCAAGACAACACAGAATGTGAACAAAATCACAATAACAAGAACAGAAGAATGAAGTATTCATATAACAAAATTCCCCAAAAGTGAGTTACAAAAAGCAAATGACACATTTTGAATATGTACCTAAGTAATGCAATATGAAATTATCAAAACAACCCCAAAAAAAAAATAAATAAATAAAAAGAGGAAAAAGGTAGAAAATTTGACAGACAAATTTTCCGGTACTTTTAATCTGACTTGTATCTTAAAGCTACTATAAAGTTCAAATAAATTGATGTAAGGAAATGTTTGCCAAATACCCACTCATAAACATTTGTCTTCTATCATCTACAAACAAAGTTGCTAGCCAAGTACCTACTTTAATCCTGAAAGAAGCTGAAGAATATATAATTTTTGTCCATAAGGAACAGAAATCTCTGTTAATTCACCAAGAGTTTGATTCCGCTAAAAGAAACCCAAAAGGTGAAATGTACCTTGCCTATAGTCAATAGATAGAATATAATCCAGCTGGACCTAACTTTAGTTGCTTTTCTTCTACCTATATTTGCAAAGACTCCTTCCCTTTCCTTTTTAGGTTACCCAAATAATAGCTTCAGGTCGAAGAATTTCCTTTATTAAAGTTAAATATAATAAACTAGATTAGATATAGACCCAGTGAAGGGGGCAATCTGGTCCAACCAACAATCAAATCATTTGTCCGGTGGTCGGACAAGTTAACTGTTTAAAAATATTATTCAAAACAATATTATACAATTAATCATTAAATATATACTTTGAATTATTTTAACACAAAAATAACTTAATTTGATAGTATACATGCTCAAAATTGTTAGACTAGGTTTTATGTTCAAGTCCCAATAATAAATTTTTTTTTAAATTGATTTTTTTTCTGACCAGTTTTGTTCAACCAGTCGGACAAACCGGTCCCACTTGAACTTTGCTGACATTGAATTGTTCATTTAGTAGTTAGAATTTGATCGCTGAAGTCAACTCTTGTTGATCCACAACAAGATGGTAAACAACTTAGGAAGCTCGGAAATGGCAATTTACTTCTGCAACCACCCAAGATGACAACTACAACATGTCCTATTTGCAATATATATAGCCATATAAGAAAATTACAACTGCACAATTACTATGCTAAGGGATGCAGAATCCCGATAATCTTTGATAAATAAACCATCAAACTACCAGAGTGAAAGCATCAATTTTTCATAAACCTTTCAAAGTAATGTTTCACATTAGAAATATGGCATCCTACATCACAAAAATAAAAAAGAAAACAGTAAAAACATTAATAACATTACCAAGCTAATAACATAATACAGTATACCCTTGATAACACATATAAAACGTGAATTAATGGGCATATCTCAGTGAAAATCACGAATATTTCAGCAGAGACTCTCATCAAACCAAAAATAAAATTAAAATAAAAAATTCAATTATATAAATAAAAGCAAAACAAACCTTCCAAAACTTCATAACGAACCCCCATTCAGTCTCAGCAAGAATCACGAAAAACGCAATCAAAACCGCATAACACCTAAAAATTCCATCAAAAACCTAAAACCAGAAACAACATAAAAACCAAAAGCCAAAATGACACTAAATTAATAAACATAAACCATTTAACATACATCGGATCCGTTTTTGAAGGAGCGAATAGCTGAGAGAACGTTGACAGCCATGCATAGAAGAGCGCTGATAGAAGTCACCACGCTGAAACATCTGCAGACCACCAAGAGTGCATCTCGCCGCGTCCGGAGTCTGGTACTTGATGATGACCGCGGGGGGACGGATGCGCCCTCTCCTCCATTTCCATTTCTGGGCATTTTCAGATGATAACGGGAAGTTGGAATTCAGTTATTAATAGAAAACGACATAGTTTTGTGATGGTATGAAGGCTCTTTAATAATTTTCAGTAAAAGAGGGAATCTAATTCTAGTTCTTTCACCTGCCATTCAAGGAAGGAAGACTGTGTTTCGTGAGTGAATAGTGTCCGTTAGAAGAAGGACACGTGGCCACTTCAGTTTTCTTTTATATATTTGATTTTGTACCAAACTCAGTATTTTAGATATCCTTTCTTATGATAATAATATCCATTACTTTATCAAAATAAAATGATTAAGACTAATTAATCATTTTATTAGCTGAACTGTTAACCACCTCCATTTTTCTAATCGAAATTTTTAATAACAAATTTTTATTATTAATGCCAAAAGATTATTTCCCATCCCAGCATGTTAAATTTTCGTTCATTAAACTAAAAAAAATCTAATCTTTACCTATTTATTAAAAATTAGTTATTAATTTTAACGATAAAAAAGTGTTCATATAATTTTTTTAAATATTATGATAAAAATATATTTAAGTTATAATGTTATTTTTTTAAATTTAGTGAAAATAGCGAGGTTATTTTATTTTTTTTGTTTTAAAAATGATTACATTTATTTATTTGTTTTAAAAATATTTTTATTATTTTAATGGTTTATAATATAATATTTATATGCTTAATTTTTTATAATTTTTTATTATAATTTTCATTTTTTAAACTATTAAACAATATATTAAAATTTTAAAAATTTAAAAACACCCTAAAATTATTTTCAAAATTTCAAAAACCCTATTAATATTGGAAAGAAAAAATATCTCAATCTTTTTTCAAATTTTATAAAACCCCTAAATTTTTTAAAATTTCATTTTACCAATAAGTATATTTTGTTCTATAGAACTACTATAGTAAAAATATATTTAAGATATAAATGTTATTTTTTTTAACTTATCAAGGGTAAATAGATATTTTATATTCCACATATGATATAAATTTTGTGATTTACTGGTAAAAATATGTTTACTAGTAAAATGAAAAATTTTAAAAAATTTAGGGGTTTTGTAAAATTTGAAAAAAGATTGAGATATTTTTTTTTTCAAACCAATTTTAATAGGGTTTTTGAAATTTTGAAAATAATTTTGGGGTGTTTTAAAATTTTTAAAATTTTAATTTATTGCTTAATAGTTTAAAAAATGAAAATTATAATTAAAAAACATAAAAAATTAGGTATATAAATATTATATTATAAACCATTAAAATTATAAAAAATTAAAACAAATAAATAAATGTAATCATTTTTAAAACAAATCATTTGTATCTTAAATATATTTTTATCACATTAAGATTAATAATAATAATAATAATAATAATAATAATAATAATAATCCAAATCATTTTGTTATATTTTATCATGTGAGGTGGTTACTTGAAAATTTTTATATGGGAGTATATAGATTATTTTCATGTAAGGGTGAACTAATTTATACTTTGGGGGTATAATGATATTTTTTTCAGATAAGATTATTTGAAAATTTTAATATAGAGGTCCATAATATTTTACCATGGGAGGGTGGTTACTTAAAAATTTATGTGGGTCCATATTGATATTTTTTTGAACAATTGATATTGTGTCAATAGTGTATCCATGTTATTATTTTATATGTTGTAGTCTTACAAAATTGATAATTTATACCTTACGAGGGGTTTAAATTGATAATTACCATATATCGTATCCTAAGAAATGTAAAGATAAAACCCCTAAACATTAATCCTTAAACTTTATACTATAATCGTAATCTGTGAATCCTAAATCTCAAACTACTATCCAAAACTCTAACCTCAAATGTAAAATTTAAATTGCTAACATTTATTCAAATATTTTAAATTTGAAACCATAGACACTAATATACAAAAGTGTAAAACCAAATCGTAATTTAAAACACTAAACCCTAACTCATTAAATTGTAAACCTAAATAGCTAATTCATAAAGCGCTAACATTATACCATAAACCAGAAAGACTAAAGTTTAAACCACAAACCTTTAAAACTTTAAAAATTAAATTTATATGTTATACTAGCACATGACAAAAACTTTACTAGCATCATAGGGCTGATCATAATCGTTGGGTATGCTTTAATTCGTTATGAAAGAGAATGAATAGAAAATAATAATGAAAATACATTAAAATATATTGGAGAACGGTAAGATATGATTAAAACCTCAGAGAACATGACATTGGAGGAGTTGATACAATTATTAAGTGTAGTTCTCCAGATAGATTTGAAGGCAAAATGATATTTAGTTATCAATAAGACCAACAAATTTTGATAGTAAAAAGCCATAAGACATTAAATGTGATTAACATATGGAATGTATTATTGAACTCTTTATTTATTTAAGAGAATGTATTTAACTATTTGTTAGATCTATTTATCTAATGGTTCCTCCATCGACATCAAGTAGTAATTACGATGTCCAGCAGGCACATATAATAGAGCAAGGATTCCAAAGGGTGTTTCTTGTAAATTATATAGACGAAGGTGATAAAGACAATATAGATGAAGATAATATTGAAGACTAAACAGAGATTCTCAAAGTATGTATAAATGTAAAACAAGAATTTAGTTATTAATACTTTGATGGTTTCATGATGTGACCATACGAGATTCATTTGGCCATAAGGATGACACACATAATATTCCCATCGAAGAACACAAATTTAGGTAGAAGATTGTAAGACTCGCTGCTATATATACTACTATTTCTATATTATTTATATTTATTATTGTTGAACCCTTAATGTATTGATGATGATAAAAATATGATTAAGTTGTTAATAAATCTCTTACATGATGAATTATGACAAAAGAAAGGAAAAAAAGTTTATTTTTACAGATTATAGGTCTCACATGACTGTGTGTCATTCTGACGCGTCGTGCGTGACCATTCGATATTTCGTATGTCCAAAACACAGAATCGTGTAGTAAACTGTGCTAGGTTCTATGATAATTAAAGAAATTTTGTAGGACCAACACGGGCACGCGTCAATTAGGCACGACCATATGTATGTACAATACGGATACAACACTACCAACTCAATCATATAGGATAACCATGCAAGGTCAAAGCATCAGAGTCCAACACACAACCATGCGTAATTTTAACACATGACTATGCGTGTAAAGTTCATGAAGAGCACGGGATATTGAGTCGTGTAATAAAGTCGTGCATGAAATCAAAAGACAACAGTCAACGCATGACTGTGCATAGAAAGACACACGACCGTGTGTGATGAAAAATAAAGAACACTACCAAAGAGGTCGTGCAAGGCTGATTGTGCATAAAGGTTTAAAAGCATACAGCTCACACACGACCATGCAAAGTTGGCACACGACCATGTGCAAGCATAATACTGCTTATGTGATACCAATGTGTTATCCGTGCATCGAAGTCGTGTATGCTAATAAAATTATAAGCAAAAACCATGAAGGCATGAAGCACGACCATGCTTCAAAGGTACACAACCATGTACAATTGACGGGCATACTTAATTCGACCATTGGGAGTCTACTCGAGGTCATAAATGCAAAAAGCAAGTCTGTATACTCAAGAAGCACAACCGTTGTAGGACCTGTCACCACGAGTACCCTTGCTGCTGAAAACCGAGAGGAACTTTTACTCACAATCTGAAAACTCGGGTACCCGCAACAGGAATCTCACAAAAATAAAACTGAAACTCCTGAAATCATCTATACAATGCGAAAGCGTAAACTGGAATACATCAACTGAAATATATACATTATATGTTCTGTACAATGGGCCCAATAGCCTTTTCATATACCTATCACTGTTTCTGTACATCTGGATACATATGAAAAACATACAAAAGATGCATATGACCACACAGGTCCAAAACTAACAAGTACATACTCGAAACTGTGGTGTGGGCCCTCTTCTGTCAGCCTCAAACCACCCGCTCTTCAAAACCAGCACGAACACCTGAAAGGATGGAAGAAGGAGGGGGATGAGTGATCAAGATCACCCAGTAAGCGCTCCTTACTTCCCTCAAAACCCAAGCAATCACAATAATCAAACATACCTGGCCTCAGCCCTATTCATACATCTATGCGCTTGCTGGTATCTGAAAACTGTATACTGAATATCCGAATTCACATTCATTTACTGATATCATATTTATTCATGTCATGATGTGTATGTCATGTCATGCTACTGAATATACTGTGGATGCATCTGAATAACTGGATATCTGAATGTACCTGAAGGTACCTACTATGCTGATCAGACTGGGTGAAACACAGGGATTCGGCATTCTGGCCATGTGGGCTGAACAGTCTAGCTACCGGCTAGAAAGCTGAATACTAAATGTTGAATGATCTGACTGGTGTCAGAAGGCTGATACTGAATGCTACAGAACATTCTGACTGGTGTTAGAAAGCTGAATCCCACAGATGCCCCATCGAGTTTACCCTAATACTCTCACCCGTACATCGGGTTCTGAATACTGAATACTGCTAAATTCAGATCCCCTTGATCCTTTCTGAAGCTACATGTCATGCCATGATATGCATATACAACTTATTATCTGAATTCATGCTTATCTGAAGCAATTTAGCCTTTATTCTGAATTTGCATGCTTAATTAATCAATTAATAATCATTTTCTGGAAAATTGCTGATGCACGGGCGTGCAAGAAAAGTGCACGGGCGTGCATGACTAACACACGGTCGTGCAGGTCATGGACGCACGGGCGTGCGCCCTGACGCACGGGACCGTGCACTGGTCGTGCGCCTGGTCGTGCAAGCTACTGGAATTTACTATTCATTTCCCCTGAAATGCTTACGCACGAGCATGCTCATGCGAATGCACGGGCGTGCGTCTGGAAATCTGACCGTGCACACAGTGTGCGCACGGGTGTGCGTCCTGGAGAAACAAAGGCCCACGGCTGTGCCATGCAGGCGCACGGTCGTGCGTCTTGTTCTTCAACAAGAGCAATGCCTGGAACTTGCACGAAATAGCCACCCAATTCACACTCATTCATCAATTCACTTCAAATATGCATTCCCAACATCCCAAAAACACAATATAAGCTTCCAATTCAACATGCATCAACAAGCAACGAAAACACCATGGAAGCAACCATTTTCTCTCACTAAACACATTCAAACTTGCATGCATGGATTCAAGGTTGGCAAATTATCATCTCAAGCCATAAATCTCATCATACAAACATGCATCAACATCATCAGCATTTCAAACATCAAGATTCATCAAGGAAAGCCGAGAAAATGCGAGGAGAAGTGAAAGAACACTTACCTCTTGCCATGCTTCTGAACTAGCTTCCGAACAACTAATCTCTTTGCTCTCTCGCCGGATTGGCAACTATTTGCTGCTGGTTCTCTTCTCTAATGATGGGAGGAACTGAAATGAAGATAGAAATTTGGCTAAAAGAAAACTTGGGTGAGAAAAGAAATGGCTTTCTCTCGGCTCTCACTTAAATACTAGGCCACGCACGGGCGTGCCCCAATGATGCACGGGCGTGCCCCAATGATGCACGGGCGTGCACAAGGGAAAATGAACCTAATTCATTTCCCACGCATTCGTACGATCAAATCCTTCCAAAAGGATTTGTACGAAAGCCACAAAGCTTTGGGAAGCTTACTAACTCACCCCTGGACTTATCTAAACTCCCAATCTATTCCCGAATCTCGATTCTAACCCTGAAACCCTTTCCCTAAGGGCTTTCTAACCTGGGATGCTACATTTCCTCCCCCCTTAAAAGAATTTCGACCTCGGACTTACCTGAATAACTCTGGGAACCTATCCCTGATCTCAGCCTCTACCTCCCAAGTGGCTTCCTCCACTCTCTGACTGCGCCAAAAGACCTTCACAAGGAGAATCTGCTTGTTTCTGAGGACTTTAACCTTGAAGTCTAGGATCTGTATTGGCAGCTCTTGGTAACTCAAATCTTCTGCCAACTCAACTTCTGAAAACTGAAGCACATGAGAAGGATCCCCCACATACTTCCTCAACTGAGACACATGGAAAACATTATGAATCCTGTCCATGCTAGCTGGCAACGCCAACCTATAGATAACTGTCCCCACTCTCTCGAGAATCTCATAGGGACCAATAAACCTGGGGGCTAACTTCCCCTTTCTGCCAAATCTGAGAACTCGCCTGTACGGAGCAACTCTCAGAAAAACTTTGTCGCCTACTACAAACTCAATCTCTTTGCGTCTCAGATCTACATAGCTCTCCTGTCGGTCCTAGGCCTGTTTTATTCTTTGGCTGATGATCCTGATCTGCTCAATCATTCCCTGAACGATCTCTGGACCCACAACTGTCTCCAGAGAATCTCTCTCTCCAATCTCATCCCAATGAAGAGGAGATCGACACTTCCTGCCATACAATGCCTCAAATGGAGCCATCTGAATAGTCGCCTGATAACTGTTGTTATACGTAAACTCTATAAGAGGAATCAACTCTACCCAATCTGTCTAGAAGTCCATACAACAGGCTCTAAGCATATCCTCCAGAATCTTATTCACCCTCTCAGTCTGGCCATTTGTCTAAGGATGATAAGCTGAACTAAACTACAATCTGGTCCCCAAGGCTCTCAGTAATGATCTCCAGAAAGCTGACAAGAATCTGGAATCTCTGTCTGACACAATGGTCCTAGGAACACTATGAAGTCTGACCACCTCTCTGATATACAGTCTCCCTAACTGATCTGTAGACATACCCTGTCTGACTGGAAGGAAATGAGCTGACTTACTGAGTCTATCTACAATTACCCATATACCATCAAATCCTCTCTGAACTCTAGGAAGACCCGAAATGAAATCCATAGAAACATCTTCCCACATCCACTCAGGAATACTCAAGGGATGAAGTAAACCTGAGGGTCTCTAGTGCTCTGCCTTAACCTGCTGACATATCAGACATCTGGAAACGAACTCTGCATGTCCTTTTTCATACCTGACCACCACAAATTTCTCTTGAGATCCCGATACATCTTTGTACTGCCTGGGTGTGCTGAATACACCGTACTGTGTGCCTCTGATAAGATCCTCTGTCTCAACTCTAGACTCTATGGCACACATACTCTACCTCTGAATCTCAAGATCCCATCTCTGAACTCAAAGTCTGGCACTGCCCTTTCTGACATCCTCTGAAGCATACTCTGAGTCCACTCATCTGACATCTGACACTCTCTGATCTCATCATACAGAGAAGATCTGATCTGAAGTCTGAAGAAACTTGCAGTCACTATCTCAATCTGCTCTCTGGCAATCTCATACTGCAACTCTGGCTGAACTGAAAGACTGGATAAGGCTACTCGTCTGCTCAATGCATCTGCCACTACATTGGCTCTACCCGGATGATATCTGATCTCACAATCGTAGTCTTTCACCAGCTCTAACCACCTATTCTGTCTTATGTTAAGCTCTCTCTGAGTGAAGAAATATTTCAGACTCTTATGGTCTGAATAAATGTTGCACCTGACTCTATAAAGATAGTGTCTCCAAATCTTCAGGACGAAAACAACTACAGCTAACTCCAAATCATGAGTGGGGTATCTCAACTCATGATCTTTCAATTGTCTGGAGGCATAAGCAATAACTCTACCACTCTGCATCAACACTGCCCCGATCCCCTGATGGGACGCATCTGCATAAATATCAAACTCTACTCCCTCCTGAGGTAGTGCTAAAACTGGAGCACTAGTCAATCTCTGCTTAAGCTCCTGGAATCGCATCTCACAATCATCTGACCAAACAAATGGAACCTCTTTCCTAGTCAAGGCAGTGAGAGGCCTCACTAGGCTAGAGAATCCCTCAATGAATCTCCTGTAGTAACCTGCCAATCCAAGGAAGCTTCTGATTTCTTTCACTGTACTCGGCCTTGGCCAACTCAAAACTGCCTCCACTTTACTAGGGTCTACTAAAATGCCATCTGCTGAAACTACATGACCCAGAAAAGCTACTATATCAAGCCAGAACTCACACTTGGAGAACTTGGCATACAGTTGTCTATCTCTCAGTCTCTGAAGCACATATCTAAGATGCTCTTCATGCTCTGCCACACTCCTGGAATACACCAGAATGTCATCAATGAAAACCACCACGAACCGGTCTAAGCAATCATGAAACACCTGGTTCATCAGATCTATAAAGATCGTTGGGGCATTAGTCAACCCAAATGGCATCACCACGAACTCATAATGCCCGTATCTGGTTCTGAAAGCTGTCTTGGGAACATCTCTGTCTGTCACTCTGACTTGATAATACCCAGATCTCAAGTCGATCTTAGAAAACACAGCTGCACCTGTCAACTGATCAAACAAGTCATCAATCCTCGGCAGGGGATACTTGTTCTTCACCGTTACTCTGTTAAGCCCCCTGTAGTCAATACACATCCTCATTGACCCATCTTTCTTCTTAACAAACAAGATCGGAGCTCCCTAAGGCGAACAACTCGGCCTGATAAATCTCTTATCTGTTAACTCCGAAGCTGCTTCTTCAACTCCTGAAGCTGCTTCTTCAACTCCTGAAGCTCAGCTGGAGCTATCCGGTACGAAGCCTTAGAAATTGGAGCTGTACCTGGAAGAAGCTCAACACTAAACTCCAACTCTCTGTCTGGAGGTAACCCTGGTAACTCATCTGGAAATACATCTGGAAACTCCCTAACAACCGGTACCTCCTCGATACTCAGACCCACTGAAGTACTGCATACAACATTGGCCAAGTATCCAACACAACCCTGTCTCAACAATCTGCTCACCTGAATGCTGGAGATCATCATACTGTCAACTCTGCCTTCACCAAATATGAACTGATCAGGGCCTATGTAGAATCTAACTTTCTTCCTTCCACAATTTATCTCTGCTCCATATCTCCCCAAGAAATCCATCCCTAAAATCATATCAAAATCTGCTAACTCCAGCAGAATCAATTCTATCATCATCTGCCTACCCATAATCTCAATCACCTGGTCTAGGAGGACTCTATCACTCACCACAAATCCCCCATCTAGCATCTCTACATGGATAATCCTACTGGCCACACTAGGGTCAACCCCTAATCTCTCCACTACACTCCAAGCTATAAAGCTATAAAGCTATGTGTGGCTCCACGATCAACAAGTACAAATAATGGAGTATCAAAATAAAGTAACTGACCAGTCACCGCGTGGGGAATGGCCTCTGCCTACTTCTGGCGAACAGTATACACTCGGGCTCTGCCTCCGCCAACTTCGGAAGGACCGGCACCTCCCTCCGGTGCTCTGTCACCACCTCTAGGAATGCCAGCTCCACCCCTTTCTGCTCTGGCTCTGCCTCTGGGTGGACCTGCTCAACCTCTGAACTGACCAACTCCACCTCTGTTTTGTCCAGCACCCGTTCCAAGTCTGTTTGGACACACTGTCATCATGTGCCCTAGCTGATGGCACCAATAACACACAATCTGGCTGGCTAGACACTCTCCCGAATGGCGCCTGCCACATCTGGTACACTGTGGCGGCTTGGGTGTAACTCTCTGCCTCTGACTCTGACTTTGACTTTGAAAACCTCGGGCAGATCTCCTGGCTGACATCGGCCTCTTACCCTTGTCTCTGTCATCTGACCTCTGCTCCCTCTCAGATACTCTGCTCATGGTACTCATCCTCTGTAAACTGGCCTCGGATCTGAGCGCTCTCCCCAAGGCATCACTAAATCTCTGGGGAGGATCTGCTCCTGTCATGACATCCTTATAGATTGCAGAGTGTAACCCATGGATAAACTTTTGTACTCTACCCATCTCTGTTCCCGCCAAACTCGGGACGAACCACGCCAAAGCATTAAATCTGGTGGCGTATTCCTTGACTGAACCGGACCCCTGAGCCAAATCAATGAACTCCTGAGCCTTGGCATATAACACTTCGGTACTCCTGTATTCAGCATCAAAAAGCTGTCTGAATCTTGCCCAAGTCAAATGCTCCTCACTGATGGAAGCCTTAGCTAGACTCCACCAAACCTTGGCATCACCTTTAAGATGGAACACTGCATAACGAACTTTCTCTCTCTCTAAAAGAGTGAAGAGCCCCATAACACTCTCTACTGACTCAACCCATTCCTCTGCCACTGCTGGATCCCTGGTTCCACTGAATCTCGGAGGCTGATACGAGCCCTGGCAGATGGTAAATCGGATACAGTCTCCCTGAAGAACTAGTGCCAACTGTATCGATACTCATACTCTGACTGGAATCTGAATACCCAACTGGGACCTGATGCCTTTCTTTGACTGTCTGAGGCTGTGACTGATACTGATGTTGATACTGTGGCTATGGTTGATACTGTGCCTGAGGCTAAAATTGTCTTCTCTGCCTCATAATCTGATAATTCTCATGCTGAGGAGGAGTCACTCTGGTTGGTTCCTGAACATTACCCACTCCAGCTTGCTGGAGGTTCTCTTTGACAATATCCCCAATCATCTCTCTTAACTGATCTTGTCTTACTGACACATAGGAGGTACTCTAAGATCTCCGCCTATCTCTAACACTCACGGGATGGGCGGGTGAACTACTAGCTGCCTCATCTATGAATCTAGGGACATACCCTTCTCTATCTATAGCATCACCAACAAACATGGGGTTCGAATTACATTTCACAATCAAACTGGAAGATAAATACCTGACTGTGCTGTGAGGAAGGT
This sequence comes from Anacardium occidentale, assembly GCA_026122585.1. Lineage (NCBI taxonomy): Eukaryota > Viridiplantae > Streptophyta > Magnoliopsida > Sapindales > Anacardiaceae > Anacardium > Anacardium occidentale. Next base: position 88,836 of record JAJEJH010000188.1, read on the forward strand.
CTGGACGACGGCTGCGAAGGAGAGAAACAGGCACCACACACTTACAAACCAAATCTCAACTGAAATGTATCAGAAAACAGCTCTGATGCCAACAAATGTAGGACCCGCTGCCACGAGTACCCCTGCTACTAAAAATCGAGAGGAACTTTTACTCACAATCTGAAAACTCGGGTACCCGCGACGGGAATCCCACAAAAATAAAACTGAAACTCCTGAAATCATCTATACAATGCGGAAGCGTAAACTGGAATACATCAACTGAAATATATACATTATCTGTTCTGTACAATGGGCCCAATAGCCTTTTCATATACCTATCACTGTTTCTGTACATCTGGATACATATGAAAAACATACAAAAGATGTATATGACCACACAGGTCCAAAACTGACAAGTACATACTCGAAACTGTGGTGTGGGCCCTTTCCTGTCAACCTCGAACCACCCGCTCCTCAAAACCAGCACGAACACCTGAAAGGATGGAAGAATGAGGGGGATGAGTGATCAAGATCACCCAGTAAGCGCTCCTTACTTCCCTCAAAACCCAAGCAAGCACAAGCAATCACAATAATCAAACATACCTAGCCTCGGCCCTATTCATACATCTATGCGCTTGCTGGTATCTGAAAACTGTATACTGAATATCCAAATTCACATTCATTTACTGATATCATATTTATTCATGTCATGATGTGTATATCATGTCATACTACTGAATATACTGTGGATGCATCTAAATAATTGGATATCTGAATGTACCCGAAGGTACCTGCTATGCTGATCAGACTGGGTGAAACACAGGGATTCGACATTCTGGCCATGTGGGCTGAACAGTTTAGTTATAGGCTAGAAAGCTGAATACTAAATGTTGGACGATCTGACTGGTGTCAGAAGGCTGATACTGAATGCTACAGAACATTCTGACTGGTGTTAGAAAGCTGAATCCCACAGATGCCCCCTCGAGTTTACCCTAATACTCTCACTCGTACATCGAGTTCTAAATACTGAATACTGCTGAATTCAGATCCCCTTGATCCTTTCTGAAGCCATGATATGCATATGCAGCTTATTATCTGAATTCATGCTTATCTGAAGGAATTTTAGCCTTTATTCTGAATTCGCATGCTTAATTAATCAATTAATAATCATTTTCTGGAAAACTGCTGATGCACGGGCGTGCAAGAAAAGTGCACGGGCGTGCATGACTAACACACGGTCGTGCAGGTCATAGACGCACGGGCGTGCGCCCTGACGCACGGGACTGTCCACTGGTCATGCAAGCTACTGGAATTTACTATTCATTTCCCCTGAAATGCTTACGCACGGGCGTGCTCATGCGAATGCACGGGTGTGCGTCTAGAAATCTGGCCGTGCATACAGTGTGCGCACGGGCGTGCGTCCTAGAGAAACAAAGGCCCACGGTCGTGCCATGTAAGCGCACGGTCGTGCGTCTTGTTCTTCAACAAGAACACTGCCTGGAACTTGCATGAAATAGCCACCCAATTCACACTCATTCATCAATTCACTTCAAATATGCATTCCCAACATCCCAAAAACACAATATAAGCTTCCAATTCAACATGCATCAACAAGCAACGAAAACACCATGGAAGCAACCATTTTCTCTCACTAAACACATTCAAACTTGCATGCATGGATTCAAGGTTGGCAAATTATCATCTCAAGCCATAAATCTCATCATACAAACATGTATCAACATCATCAACATTTCAAACATTAAGATTCATCAAGGAAAGTCGGGAAAATGCGAGGAGAAGTGAAAGAACACTTACCTCTTGCCATGCTTCTGAACTAGCTTCCGAACAACTAATCTCTTTGCTCTCTCGCCGGATTGGGAGCTATTTGCTGCTGGTTCTCTTCTCTAATGATAGGAGAAACTGAAATGAAGAGAGAAATTTGGCTAAAAGAAAACTTGGGTCAGAAAAGAAATGGCTTTCTCTCGGCTCTCACTTAAATACTAGGCCACGCATGGGCATGCCCCAATGATGCACGGGCGTGCACAAGGGAAAATGAACTTAATTCATTTTCTGCGCATTCGTACGATCAAATCCTTCCGAAAGGATTCGTATGAAAGCCACAAAGCTCTGGGAAGCTTACTAACTCACCCCTGGACTTATCTAAACTCCCAATCTATTCCCGAATCTTGATTCTAACCCCGAAACCCTTCCCCTAAGGGCTTTCTAACCTGGGATGCTACAACCGTGCATCGAGAAAATTTATTGCAAACCTTACTTTTTCAACCACTCTAACAGATAGAAAGCTAGGCAAACGGCTCCTTACTACTTCAAGCAATAAATCAAATATAAAAAGAGACTATTTTGAAGAGAATAAGGTCAGAAAAAAAAAATTGAATTGCATAAAAACTACTTGCTCTTCATCTATTGCTTACTCAAATTCTCTCCAAAGCTCACAAATACATTTTATTTAAAGAGAGTTGTGATCTTCATTATATTTCCAACCTATTTAGAGGCAACCATTACTTCATTTTTTCATCTAAATATCTATTGTAAAAAGGGCAAAATTCTATTGTTGAAAAACTATTGTATCTTCAGATTTCGAAAAATAGTAAAACTTCTATCGAGTTTTGATTGAGAAAGAGGACATAGGAGGCTTGTGTTCAAAACTCTGAACCTCTATAAATTGGCTGAGCATTCTCTAATCCCTATCACTTATTATTGTGTTAACTTACCATTTTTTTTTTTTGTGTTAATTATGTTTAAATTCTTAAAAAATCCTATTCACCCCCTCCCCCTACCCCTCTAGTGTTATCTCCATAACCATTAAGGTCTTTCAATTGGTATCAGAGCAAGTCTCTAGCAAGCTTGTAAAATCTAACGATTTTAGAGTAAAAGATCCATAAGAAAATGGCTAGCACTTCTACACTGGTTTTCAATGAGGGGCAATGCACTACTAAACTTCCATTGTTTTATGGTGTAAATTACACTCAGTGGAAAATTAGAATGAACTAGCACATTAGATCAATAGATTATAAGTTGTGGAAAATTATTAAACATAGTGATTTTGTTCCCTTAGACCCTAGAACTAAATTACTCAAAGATGAAAATGAATATACTGATGAAGATGAAAAGTTGTTGAGTTTGAATACCAAGGCTATTAATATCTTATTTTGTACTTTGGATTCCACAAAATTCAATAGGGTTTCATCATGTGAATTAGCAAAGGAAGTGTGGACAATCTTACAAACCACACATGAGGGAACAAGCTAAGTGAAGAAATCCAAGATTGAGCTACTGTTTAGGGAGTACAAGCTGTTCAAAATGAAGACAAATGAGACATAACAAACATATACAAGCAATTTTTGAATCTAGTAAATGATCTAAAAGGATTGAAAAAGAGATTCAAAAGTGTAGAATTAGTTAAGAAAGTGTTGAGATCCTTACCGGAATCTTAGACTATGAAAGTGACTACCATAGCAAATTCCAAGGGTTTAACTAAATTAAGAATAGATGAATCAATTGGAAGTCTGCTTACCATTGAAATGAAGAGGAAACTGAAAAAGGATGAAAGCAAAAACATCAAAAGTATTGCCTTAAAAGCTGAAAAACCTTTAAACGATAGAGAAATAATACTAGAGGGGGGTGAATAGGATTATTAAAATTTCTAAAGCAATAATCACAACCAAAACTATAATAAACACAATGCACAATAAAAACAATAAAGAGAGAGAGTTCAGAGAAAGCTCAGCCAAATTTATAGAGGTTCGGAGCTTTGAACACAAGTCTCCTACGTCCTCTTCTTCAATCAAACCCAATTGAAGTTTCCACTATCTTCAACACCCGAAGATACAATAGTTTTTCTCACAAGGGAATTTCACCCTTTTTACAGATGTAATGTTGATAAAAAGATTGATTGAAACTGCCTCTTAATAGGCTGAAAATCAAATGTAAAGTACGAATTCTCTCAAGTATGTAAGTGTATAAGCTTAGAGAGAGAAACAGAGCAGTGAAAGAATGAAGTAGATAGCTTGGTTTTTGCAATTCGTTTCAGTAACCTTCTCCACTTCAAATGGCTCTCCTTTTATACTCCATTAATTGCCTAGAATAGCAAGGAGCCGTTTTGCTAGCTTTGTATCCGTTGAAGTGGTTGAAAAAAGTAAGCTCTATAATAAATTTTTCAGGCACACGGTCATGCTCCTCGAGTGCATGGTCATGCTTGTTGCATTTATTGCCTTGTTCAGACTCCCAACGGTCGACTTAAAAGCTTAGCGCCAATGATGCACGGTCGTGTGTCCTTGACGCACGGTCGTGCTTCGACCCTTCATGGTCGTGTGCCTTAGATGCATGGTCGTGCTTCGATCCTTCAGAGTTTTGTCCAAAATTCCAGAAGCTTGCACGACTTGGCTGCACGATGAGCGCACGAGTAGCACACGAGCATTCTTATGCTAGTGCACGATCGTGTCCATTTTCTGCATGGTCGTGTGCCATATGCATGCCTTTAAGCTCTTGCACAGCTAGCTCTGCACGATCTCCTGGTAGTGCTCTTGGTAGTGCTCCTCATTTGTCATCACGCACGGTCGTGCATATTAAGCGTGCACGGTCGTGCGTTAACTCCTTTTCTTTGACTTGCTGCACGATTTCATTTGCACTGCTTGATCTCTCATGCTCTTCATAAGTTATGCACACAGTCGTGCTTCCACTACGCAAGGTCGTGCTTCCAATGACTTTTGAGTCCTTTGACTTCACACGGTTAGGCTGTACGATTGTGGAGGTAGTGCGTTACCCGTGTTGTGCATGCACACGGTCGTGCATCATGTACGTACGCCCATGCGAGTCTGAGATTTTTCTTCCAGAATATCACAGAACCTTACACGATTAGGCACACGGTCCCGTGATTTGGACACACGAGGACCCGTTTGGTCAAGCATGGTCGTGCTACTAAAGCACACAGTCATGCGAGACCTAAAACCTGCAAAAATAAATTTTTCTTCCCTTCTTTGTCATGAATTACTTCATGAAAGGGATTGATTAGCACCTTAAACATATTGTTATTACAAATTAACAACTTAATCATATTTTTATCATCATCAAAACATCAAGGGTTCAACAATCTCCCCCTTTTTGATTGATGACAAAAATATGTTGAAAATGATAAAATTAAGTTTTAACTAAGGATAAAAAATACTCCCCCTCACTTTAAGCACTCCCCCTTAGTTTTAGCCTTAATTACCAACAAATTAATATCAATTTAAACTTGCTAATTCATTCATTTCATTCTTTCTCCCCTTTTTTTGCCATAAATCAAAAAATTTCGGCATGGTTTCCTTTGTTTTAGTAATATATCCCAAGACAAGGCATCACAAAAAAATCACTTCCAACATCAATCAATCCAGCATCCAACTACCCGTCATCAAACAATCAACCAAGCAATAGCAATATCATCCAAAAAATTAACATTCTCCAAAACATCAATAAAATTCAAAAGATACAGATAAGTCAAAATATGCCAAATCCAGAAAATGATAATAAGATAAATGATATGTTCCTCAAAGATAATCTGTAAAAAATTGCAAATGCAAATAAGGCTGCTGAGGTGAGAGGTCGGCAAGGTCATCCAGAGCAGTAACTCGAGACTCAAGGCGGGTAAGTCGAGATTCCACAGTATCCCAAAAGGCTCAAAACTCAGTGGTAAGCAGAACCACATTTGCATCAGCCTGCGCCACACGCGTATCAAGTTGAGCCACACGCGCATCAACTTGCCTTGTCAACTCAATCAAAACTTGAAGCTCGAAAGTTGATTAAACTTTTGGACCAGCTTCGGGGCGAGCTCGTCTTCCTCTCAAGGTACTAGTTTCAGCAACTAAAGGCATGGCAGAAGGTTCAGCAGATGGCTCATGATCTCCAACATCTGTAGGCAGTCTCCATCCATCATTACTATCTTTATCAATTACCCGTATCTGATATAAGGCATCTGCATTCAGCATGTGGGAATCTTTGAAGGCAATCCGGAACTCTCCGTACCCCTCAACCGAAATACCCAACTTCTCAGCGATAAAGGTTATAAGCATACCAAAATCGATAGGAACCTTTTCCTTATCGCTGAGGGTCTGGATGTCACTCAATTTGCTGATAAGCCATCTCATCGAATCCAGTTGTCGTCCATTCATGGCAGCTTCCATTACTGTCATATCGCGAACATTTATATTCCTATTTGTGTTCATGCGGGCATTTAATGTATAGGTGATTATTCGATGAAAGATGCGCATAGCCGGATTATCTAAAGAGGAGGCCTTCGCCTTCTGTGCCTCATAAAATCTGGAACCGCTGAGGGATCGCCATACCGCCTGAGTGCTCAACTCATGTGAAAAGTCTAAAATACCCTCTGAATTACAACCCAACCATTCACCCAATTGTTCGACTGGCACCGTCCAATCCGAATTTGCCAACCGAAATTGTATAATGAAATCAGAAATATTTCCCTATGCGTCCTTCGTAATCGACAGAGAACTATATAATTCATAAACTAAATTTTCGAAAGCATCATTCCTCATGAAAAATATCCCATTCAGCCTAGATGAATCAACTAAACCCATTATCTCATCTAAAACTCCAATTTCCCTCAGAATTCGTCTATCCAAACAACGTCTAACATAAAAAGCCTTTTTCATAAATTTCGAAAGGAGTACCTTTTGCTGACAATTGGAACACACAATTCCAAATGGATTATCTGCCCTTGAAGAACTCCTGGAAGGCCCGAAACTAGTCGACAATTTCATTCTTGGAGGCATTGTGGATTTTGGATATTGAAATAATTGAAATGGAGATTTGGGTTTGTGTTTGGGATGTAAAACTATCTCAAAATGTAAGGAAACTTGAGAGAAACTTGTAAAAACAAGTTTGAAAGCAAATGAGAGCAAAAACAATGAGAGTTTTTGTTGAAAATTTGAGAGAGAAAAGCTTAAAATCGTCGCTAGGGTTTATGAGTTTTGTGAGAAATGAAGAAAATGAAACGATTTATTTATATAGATGCGAGTGCACGACCATGTTTCCTTACGCACGATCGTGTTTTCCCAAATCCACATGATCGTGCACCCGATAGTTACACGGTCGTGTCCTCGCAAAAATTTCAAAAAATATTAAATTTTAAAAAGCATGCCCGTGTATGTTTTTGTGCGTGCGCGTGCAGGTTAAGCACGCATTTTAAACGAAAACGCACGGTCGTGCATATTGGAACACACGGTCGTGTGTGACCAAAATCACACAGACCTGCATTATTTCCAGAAAACTGCAGAATTTTTAATACAAGCCTCAAAACACCTCAAGTCATGAAAACTTGGATATTTTGATTCAATAAGGTTTTTATTATTTGAATTCAGGTGCCGATTGATGTCAACTATAGAGTTGCATCGATTCAACTCGAATTTGCATGCAAACCAAACTCATACAAACATATATATATATATATATCTAAGTATCTGCATATATCATTTTGCATATAACCAATCAATAGCATTCATACAACCAGCATTCATGCATATTCAAATATTCAATTCAAAACATCAAGCATTCAGTCAAATCATCATGTAAGCAAGCAAAAGAATTGAATTTTTAGACACTTACTTGATTTGCATCAATCATTCCAAGCTCCCTCCTTATGTATGCAAATTTCTCCTTGTCTAGAGGCTTGGTAAAGATATCAGCCAGCTGGTGGTTAGTGTCAATAAATTCAAGCACGATATCACCTTTGCTAACATGATCACGCAAGAAATGATGTCTAATATCTATATGTTTTGTCCTAGAATGCGAGATGGGATTTTTTGAAAGTTGAATGACACTAGTGTTATCACAAAATATGGGAGTTTTTACTATTTTGAAACCAAAATCAGAAAGTTGTTATTTCATCCAAAGAATTTGGGCACAACAACTAGCCGCGGAAACATATTCGGCTTCCATAGTAGAAGTTGCAACCGAATTTTACTTTTTCAAAAACCATGAAACTAACATGTTTCCTAAGAATTGACATGTTCCACTAGTGCTTTTCCTATCAATTTTGTAGCCTCCGAAATCAGCATCTGAAAAGGCACGTAATTCGAATGTTGAGTTCTTAGGGTACCATAAACCAATATTCGGTGTCCCCTTAAGATATCTCAAGATTCGTTTCACTATATTCAAATGTGATTCCTTAGGATTTGCTTGAAAATGTGCACACATGCATACACTAAATAATATGTCCGGCCTAGATGCAGTTAAATATAATAATGTACCTATCATGCTTCTATATGACTTTGTATCAACACTTTTACCTCCTTCATCCTTATCAATCTTTGTTGAAGTGCTCATTGGTGTTGGTTGCTCTTTGGCCTCATGCATGTTGAACCTTTTGATGAGGTCTTGAGTGTATTTCGATTGAGTGAGCAATGTTCCTTCCTTCATTTGTTTGATTTGCAGCCCAAGGAAGTAGTTTTGCTCTCTCATCATGCTCATCTCAAATTCCCCCTGCATCATCTTAGAAAAATCTCTACATAGAGATTCATTAGTAGCACCGAAGATGATATCATCTACATAGATTTACGTAATCAATATATCATGCTTATGTTTCTTTATAAACAAGGTGGTATCCACCTTTCCTTTTAAAAAACCATTTTCAATTAAAAATGTACTTAACCTTTCATACCAAGCTCTAGGAGCTTGTTTCAAACCGTAAAGAGCTTTTCTTAATTTAAAAACATGGTTTGGAAAACTTGGATTTTCAAAACCGGGAGGTTGTTCTACATACACCTCCTCTTGAATAAAACCATTTAGAAAAGCACTTTTGACATCCATTTGAAAGAGTTTAAAATTTAAATGGCAAGCATAAGCAATCAATATTCTAATTGCCTCTAATCTAGCTACGGGGGCATAGGTTTCATCGAAATCAATACCTTCCTCTTGAGAGTAGCCTTGGGCAACTAGTCTTGCCTTGTATCTTGTAACAATTTTGGATTCATCTACCTTGTTTCGGTATACCCATTTTGTGCCAATGGTGGGATGATCCGTTGGCCTAGAAACTAGTTCCTATACTTGGTTCCTCTCAAATTGGTTCAACTCTTCTTGCATGGCCAACACCGAACTCTCATCATTCAAGGCTTCATCTACCTTCTTAGGCTCCATTTGTGACAAGAATGCCACAAATTCACAAGTGTTCTTGATTGAAGCTCTTGTCCTTACCCCTTGGGTTGGGTCACCAATGATCCTTCCTTCTTTAACTTCATCTTTTACTCTTGGGAAGGAAGTCTCTTTTTGCACTTCATGTGGTTGCACAAGTATGTCATCTTGGAGTGCTTCCACAATTTGATTCTCTTCTTCTTTAGGAGTGGGGCCATCATTTAGTTTGAGGTCTTCCATGAGCTCCACCACTTCATCATCTTTTGATCTATCTACATACTTAGAAAAGGATTCATCAAATAACACATGTATAGATTCTTCAACAACAAGTGTCCTTTTGTTGAAGATTCTATACGTTTTAGAGGTGGAAGAATATCCTAGGAAAATTGCTTCATCCGACTTAGCATCAAATTTTCCTAAGTTATCATTTCCATTGTTGAGTATAAAGCATTTGCAACCAAATGGATGAAAATATGAAATATTAGGTTTTTTCCCTTTGAATAAATCATAAGGAGTTTTCTTAAGGATTGGCCTAATCATGGCTCTATTGATGATATAGCATGAAGTGTTTATGACTTCACCCCAAAAAGATTTTGGCAAATCATGTTCACACAACATGGTCCTAGCCATTTCTACTAAGGTTTTATTCCTTCTCTCAACAACTCCATTTTGTTGAGGTGTCCTAGGGGCTGAAAAATTATGTTCAATGTCATGCTCATTACAATATGCTTCAAAATCTGAATTTTCAAATTCTTTTCCATGATCACTTCTAATGTAAGTAATTGCATAGCCTACTTGGTTTTGCAATTTCCTAATGAATGGCACAAACATTTTAAAAGCTTCATCTTTATGAGCAATGATATGAAGTTGTTGCCCTTAATCTATCTTCAATGGTGAACAAATAACATTCAAATGATGGTCCAAAAATCCAGCAATAAACAAGCTTCTAAACCATGCAATATCAAGCAAATTTCCCACCCAAAACTAACATTCATGCAACTCCAATCTATCATCACTTCAAGCAATCTTCAAGACCATCAAACATGAACTAAAATTAGCAAGAAAACAAACCTCAAGCATAAAGGAAATTCTCCACCAACTTGAGGGTGATCCAAGCATAAAGATTTCTTGCACACAAGCTTAAAGGAAGGCTCCACCCACTTGATACAAGAATCACCAACTTGAATCTCTACCACCAACTTCCTTCTTACAATGGAAATTGGATAAAGGATTGATACTTGGTTCCCAAGAACACCAAGTTCTAAGAACACAAAGAAGGAAAGCTAAAGCTCTCAAATTTTCATTAATTTATCAAAAAGTCCTTTACAATAAGTTTGGATTGCCTTTTATAGGCATGATACAAACCATAGTTAAAGTCTAACTAACCCTAGTTAACTTAAACACCACTTAAATTAAATAAAGAAAACACAAAAGAGACAAATTACATAAGTTCTCTAAATATAATTACATTTAAAACTAAAGAAAGAAATACATGTTTGATTATAAGCCCTTGGTTGGCTTGGCTTGACTTCTCCTTTTGTCTTTGAACTTGTTGTGTAGCCACTTTATGATTTTGGACTCCTTGGAGGGCCATGAATGAACGTTAGAATTCATGAGCTTCATAAAGTAACATTGCTTGAATTTGATCTCATTCATCTTGCCTTTATAATATGTGTGGAAATTACTCTTAGTAGGCTCACATGTATGGTTGTTTTGGACCATGGAATTCTTTCTCTGAATTTCCTCTACTCTTGGATGTTTCCCATGATCATGAAGAAGTGTTGGTGAAGTGAAATTCATATCAAGCAAGTAACAAAACCCATGTAAATCTTGAAAAATCATCAACTATCACAAAGCAATATTGTTTCCCTCCTAAGCTCAAAGTTCTAGAAGGTCCACATAAATCCATATGCAATAGTTGAAGTGGTCTAGATGTAGAAACAACATTTTTACTTTTAAAAGATGTTCTTGTTTGCTTTCCCAAAACACATGCATCACAAATTCCATCCTTTTTGAAAACAAGTTTTGGCAAACCTTTGACTAAATCCTTTTTAGACAATTTTTCCAAAACATCAATGCTTGCATGTCCTAATCTTCTATGCCACAACCACATGTGTTTCTCCTTGGTTGACATGAGACAAAAATCATTAGATGCAATGTTATGCAAGTCAATGACATACACATTTGAGTGTCTATGTCCTATGAATGCAATATTATTAGTGCTTATATCAATAATTTCACAACACAAGGCATGAAAGCAAACTTTGAAACCCTTATCACATAATTGATTAATACTTAGTAAATTATGTTCAAGGCCTTCAACATACAACACATCATTAATAGTAAGAGAAGAGTTACCTATGGAGCCAATTCCAACAACTTTTCCTTTTGAATTGTCTCCAAAGTTGACATTGCCTCCATCCTTTTCTTTCAAAGTTGTGAAGAGATCCTTGTTTCCGGTCATGTGTCTTGAACATCCACTGTCCAAGTACCACTTGCTTGACTTCTTTCTCTTCACCTTCATGCACACCTACACAAGACATATATTTAGGCCTTTTTTGATACCCAAATGGTTTTGGGTCCAGGAAGGTTATTCTTAATTGTCCCTTTAGGAACCCAAACCTTTTTTATTCTATAAGGTTTGTCATTCATAATTAGACTTTTTCTAATAGTATGTCCATGGAAAGAGCAATACTTACATTTTAGTTCAATTGATTTAGGTCTTTCTAGAATCTTATGGTTGTTTATAAAGGGATTATTTCCATTATATCCTAACCCTTCTTTATTTAGCCTACTTCTTTGAGATGCAAGCATCTCATCCAATCTTTTTGTTCCTATTTTGAATTTTTCCAAGATTTCATTTGATTTACTTAGGTTAGCTTTCAACTCATCATTTTCTTTCCTAAGTAACTCCAAATTGTTTTCAACACTTATTTTCTCATCTAAAAAATTTTTACACTCATTTTTAGCCTTTCCTAAACCTAATTTTAGACCAATCATTTCTTTCTTTAACAACTTATTCCTAGAGCTAACATTTTTAAATTCTAGCAATAATGAATCAAATGCATCTTGTAATTCATTAAAAGAGAATGAGTCATATTCACATACCTCCTCATCTTCTGAATCACTTTTGGCCATAAAACACAAATTTGCTCTCTCCTCTTCATCACTTTCATCACTAGAATCATCACTACCACTCCAAGTGGCAGCTAAAACCTTTTTCTTCTATCTTTTCTCACCATTCTCTTTTTTCTTTTTCTTCAACAGTGGACAATCTTGTCTGATATGTCCAGGCTTCTTGCATTTGAAGCAAATCATCTCCTTGTCATTATCTTCTTTATCTCTCCCTTTAGACTTAAAGTTGCTTCTCCTTTTCATCTTCCTATTCCTTGACAGGAATTTTCCAAACCTCCTTTCCAGCAGGCTGACATCCTCCTCATCCATGGAGGATTCTTCTTTTTCCTCTTCTACAGCCTTAAGAGCAATACTTTTAGTATTTTTGCTCTCATCCTCCTTTGGTTTTCTCTTCATTTCGAATGTGAGCAAACTTTCGATCAGCTCATCCATTCCTAATTTCATTAAATCCTTGGACTCCTCTATCACGGTTACTTTCATGGTCCAAGATTCTGATAGGGACCTCAATATCTTCTTTACCAATTCCACATTTTCGAACTTCTTCCCCAGTCCTCTTAGATCATTGACTAGGTTTGAGAACCTTTTATACATATCTGTGATGTTCTTGTTCCCCTTCATCTCGAATAGCTCATATTCTCTGAATAGAAGTTCAATCTTTGATTCCTTAACTTGACTTGTTCCCTCATGTGTGGTTTGAAGGATGGTCCACACCTCCTTAGCTGTTTCGCAAGACGATACTCTATTAAATTCTGTAGAATCCAAAGCATAAAATAATATGTTAATAGCTTTGGCATTTAAACTTAATAGTTTTTCATCCTCATCATTATAATCATTTTCATCCTTAGGTAAACTAGTTCTAAGATCTACAGGAACAAAATCTCCTTGTTCAATTATTTTCCACAGCTTATAGTCTATTGACCTTATATGAAGTCTCATCCTAATCTTCCATTGAGTGTAGTTAACACCACAAAACAATGGTGGCCTAGTAGTGCACTGACTTTCACTAAAAACTGGTGCGGAAGTGCTAGCCATTTCTTTATTAGGATCTTTAACTCTAAAAATCGTTAGATTTTGTAAATATCCTAAAGTCTTGCTCTGATACCAATTGAAAAACCCTTAAATGATAGAGAAATAATACTAGAGGGGGGTGAATAGGATTATTAAAATTTCTAAAGCAATAATCACAACCAAAACTATAATAAACACAATGCACAATAAAAACAATAAAGAGAGAGAGTTCAGAGAAAGCTCAGCCAAATTTATAGAGGTTCGGAGCTTTGAACACAAGCCTCCTACATCCTCTTTTTCAATCAAACCCGATTGAAGTTTCCACTATCTTCAACACCCGAAGATACAATAGTTTTTCTCACAAGGGAATTTCGCCCTTTTTACAGATGTAATGTTGATAAAAAGATTGATTGAAACTGCCTCTTAATAGGCTGAAAATCAAATGTAAAGTACGAATTCTCTCAAGTATGTAAGTGTATAAGCTTAGAGAGAGAAACAGAGCAGTGAAAGAATGAAGTAGATAGCTTGGTTTTCGCAATTCGTTTCAGTAACCTTCTCCACTTCAAATGGCTCTCCTTTTATACTCCATTAATTGCCTAGAATAACAAGGAGCCGTTTTGCTAGCTTTGTATCCGTTGAAGTGGTTGAAAAAAGTAAGCTTTACAATAAATTTTCCAGGCACACGGTCATGCTCCTCGAGTGCACGATCATGCTTGCTACATTTATTGCCTTGTTCAAACTCCCAACGATCGACTTAAAAGCTTAGCGCCAATGATGCACTGTCGTGTGTCCTTGACACACGGTCGTGCTTCGACCCTTCATGGTCGTGTGCCTTAGATGCATGGTCGTGCTTCGATCCTTCAAAGTTTTGTCTAAAATTCTAGAAGCTTGCATGGCTTGACTGCACGATGAGCACACGAGCATTCTTATGCTAGTGCACGGTCGTGTCCATTTTCTGCATGGTCGTGTGCCATATGCATGCCTTTAAGCTCTTGCACGGCTAGCTCTGCACGATCTCCTTGTAGTGCTCTTGGTAGTGCTCCTCATTTGTCATCACGCACGGTCGTACGTATTGAGCGTGCACGGTCGTGCGTTAACTCCTTTTCTTTGACTTGCTGCACGATTTCATTTGCACAGCTTGATCTCCCGTGCTCTTCATAAGTTATGCACACGGTCGTGCTTTCAATAACTTTTGAGTCCTTTGACTTCACACGGTCAGGCTGCATGGTTGTGGAGGTAGTGTGTTGCCCGTGTTGTGCATGCACACGGTCGTGCATCATACAGCACACCCGTACAGGTCTGAGATTTTTCTTTCAGAATATCATAGAACCTTACACGGTCAGGTGCACGGTCTCGTGTTTTGGACACACGAGGACCCGTTTGGTCAAGCATGGTCGTGCTACTAAAGCACACGGTCGTGCGATACCTAAAACCTGCAAAAATAAATTTTTCTTCCTTTCTTTGTTATGAATTACTTCATGCAAGGGATTGATTAGCACCTTAAACATATTGTTATTACAAATTAACAACTTAATCATATTTTTATCATCATCAAAACATCAAGGGTTCAACAAAAGCATAGAAGAGAAAGAAGAAGAATCATCTATAGATGTAGAGGACATCAGTTTGCTAGCAAGAATGTTCGATAAATTCCTATAAAAGAATAGGAGAATAAAGGGGAGAAATAATTTTAAATCAAAAGGGAAGGACAAAGAAGAGAATGACAATGATGTCATTTGCTTCAAATGTAAAAGTCAGGACACATTAGACAAGACTGTGTAATGTTAAAGAAAAAGAAGAAGCAGAAAACTAAGAAACAATTCAAGAAAAAAGCATTTGCAGCCACTTGGAGTGCCAGTGATGATTCAAGTGATAATATCGAGGAAGAAGAAGAAAGGGCTAATATATGTTTCATGGCTGGAAACGATTCTGAAGACAAAGAGGTATGTGAATCTAACTCATGTTCTTACAATGAGTTACAAGATGCCTTTAATTCACTTTTAGTAGAATTCAAAAATATTAGTTTTAGAAATAAAATATTAAAGAAAGAAATGGGAAATTAAAATTAAGTTTAGAAAAGATTGTAAATGAACATGATGAAATCAAAATTGAAATAGAAAAGGCATTAGATGAGAAAACTAAAGTTGAAAATAATTTAGAATCACTTAAGAAAACTAATGATGAATTGAGAGCAAAACTAAGTAGTTCAAATAAAATCTTAGAAAAAATTAGAATGGGAACCAAAAGATTGGATGAGATGCTTGCATCTCAAAAAAGTGGTTTAAATAAAGAAGGCTTTGAATATAATGGAAGTAATCCTTTCACAAACAACTATAAGCCTTTAAAGATGCCTCAAGCTCTTGAAATAAAATTTAAATATTATTCTTATCTAGGACGTACCATTAAGATATGTCAAATTAGGAATAGCAAACCTTATAGAGTAAAAAGGGTTTGGGTTCCTAAAAGGACAATTAAAACTAACCTTCCTGGACCTAAAACCATTTGGGTACCAAAGAAAACTTATATGTATTTCTTGTATAGGTGTGCTTAGAGGTCAAGAACAAGAAATCCAACAAGTGGTACTGGGATAGTGGCTGCTTAAGACACATGACCGGAAACAAGCAACTCTTCATATCTTTAAGGGAAAATGATGGAAGAAGCATGAACTTTAGAGATAATTCAAAAGGAAAGGTTGTTGGAATCGGTTCCATAAGTAACTTTACCCTCACCATCAATCATGTATTGTATGTTGAAGGCCTTAAGTATAATTTGCTAAGTATTAGTCAATTGTGTGATAAGGGATTCAAAGTATACTTTCATATTTTATGTTGTGAAATTATTGATATAAGTATTAACAATATTGCATTCATATGACATAGACACTCAAATGTGTATATAATTTATTTACATAATATTGCATCAAATGATTTGTGTCTCATGTCAACCAATGAGGAAGACATATGGTTATGGCATAGAAGGTTAAGACTTGCAAGTATTGATGTATTGGAAAAACTATCTAAAAAGGATTTAGTTAAAGGTTTACCAAAACTTGTTTTCAAGAAAGATGGAATTTGTGATGCATGTACATTAGGAAAACAAACTAGAACAAGTTTTAAAAGTAAAAATTGTGTTTATACATCTAGACGACTTCAATTGTTGCATATGGACTTGTGTGGACCTTTTAGAACCATAAGCTTAAGAGGCAAATGTTATTGTTTTATGATAGTAGATGATTTTTCAAGATTTACATAGGTTTTGTTGCTTGCACATAAGGATGATGCCTTTAAGATGTTTGTATCATTCATTAGGAAATTACAAAACCAAGTAGGTTATGCAATTACTTGTATTAGAAGTGATCATGGAAAGGAATTTGAAAACTTAGACTTTGAATTATTTTGTAATGAACATGGTATTGAACATAATTTTTCAACCTCTAGGACTCCTCAACAAAATAGAGTTGTTGAGAGAAGAAATAGAATACCAGTAGAAATGGCTAAAACCATATTGTGTGAACATGATTTGTCAAAATCTTTTAAGGAAGAAGTCATAAACACCTCATGTTATATTATTAATAGAGTCATGATTAGGCCAATTCTTAAGAAAACTCTTTATGAATTATTTAAAAGGAAAAAGTCTAACATTACATATTTTTACCCTTTTGGTTGTAAATGTTTTATACTTAATAATGGAAAGGATAATTTAGGAAAATTTGATGTCAAATCGGATGAAGCAATTTTCCTAGGATATTCTTCCACTCCAAAGCATATGAGTCTTTAACAAAAAGACACTTGTTGTTAAAGAATTTATATATATGTTATTTGATGAGTCTTATTCTAAATGTGTAGATAGATTACATGATGATCAAATTATGGAGCTCATGGAAGATCTCATGCTAAATGATGGTCCCACTTCATAAAAAGAAAAGGCTCAAATTGAGGATGCACTACAAGATGACATACTTGTGCAACCACAAGAAGTGCAAAAATCCATTCTCCAAGAGTCAAAGATGAAGTCAAAAGGAGAGAAATCATTGGTGACCCATCTCAAAGAGTAAGGAAAAGAACTTCAATCAAAAATACTTATGAATTTGTGGGGTTCTTGTCACAAATGGAACCAAAAAAGGTGAATAAAGCCTTCAGCGATAAAAGTTGGGTGTTGGCCATGCAAGAAAAATTGAATCAATTTAAGAGGAACCAAGTATGGGAACTAGTTCCTAGGCCAACGGATCATCCCACCATAGACACAAAATGGGTATACCAAAACAAGGTGGATGAATCCTGAATTATTATAAGAAACAAGGCTAGACTAGTTACCCAAGGTTACTCTCAAGAGAAAGGTATTGATTTTGATGAACATATACCCTGTAGCTCGATTAGAGGCAATTAGGATATTGCTTGCTTATACATGTTATTTGAATTTTAAAATCTTTCAAATGGATGTTAAAAGTGCTTTTTTAAATAGTTTTATTCAAAAGGAGGTGTATGTAGAACAATCTCCCGGTTTTGAAAATCGAAGTTTTCCAAATCATGTTTTTTAAGTTAAGAAAAGCTATTTATGATTTGAAACTAGCTCCTAGAGCTTGGTATGAAAGATTGAGTTCATTTTTTATTGAAAATGGTATTTCAAAAGGCAAGGTGGATACCACCTTATTTGTTAAAAGGCATAACCAAGATATCCTAGTAACTCAAATATATGTTGACGATATCATCTTCGGTGCTACTAATGAATCTCTATGTAGAGATTTTTCTAAGATGATATAGGGGGAGTTTGAAATGAGTATGATAAAAGAGTTAAATTACTTCCTTGGATTGCAAGTCAAACAAATGAAGGAATTTTGCTCAATCAATCAAAGTATACTGAAGACCTCATATAAAGGTTTAATATGCATGAGGCCAAGAAACAACCAACACCAATAAACACTTCAATAAAGATCGACAAAGATGAAGGAAGTAAAAGTGTTGATACAAAAACATATAGAAGCATGATAGGTGTATTATTGTATTTAACTGCATCTAGGCCTAATATTTAAATTTTAAAAGTTAATTTTCTATTTAAGTTTATATAATACTACTAAAATGCTTGACATTGCCTTCAGAAATAATACACGTATCAACTTTTAAAGCAATCAATCATTAAATGTATATATGTACACAAATTGCTTTTAAAAAAAGATTTTTTGGTGGGATACATATGTCAGCTTTTAAAGCAATCAATCAAAAACTCATTTCCAAAGCTAAAAATCAGTTGACAACAACTCTTTTCAAAGCCTAAAAAATCATTTATATCATAAAAAAACATTTAATGTTTCATCTCCTTCTTTCTCTAAAATATCAAGCATGTTGCTTTTATAATTAATTTCTCATCTAATTTCATCGATCTCTCCACCTTTCTCTTTGTTCCTATTCCCTTATCTTTTTTATCAATCTCCGTTTTTAAACTTTAATATTCTAAATGACTAATCCTAAAAAGGAGTGAATAGGATTTGTGACAATTTTTTCAACTTCAAACCTTTTCAACCAAAAATTAAATTTATATGCAAATTACAAACAATTCAATCAGTTAATCAAATGAACCCAAACAAATATAAAGCAATTAAAAAGTAAGGAATAAAAATTGCTCAGCCAATTTTAGAGTGTTTCAAAGCTTTGACCACAAGCCTCTTACACCTACTTCTTCAAGTAAACTCACTTGAAGTTTTCACTAGTTGATTTGAGATTATGCCTACATAATAGTTAACTCAGAATTTTATCCTTTACACTGGTTATATAAGATTGCACCCAAAGTGTTTTTAAGAAAATTTACAAGAGTTAAAATGCCTTTCAAAGGTAGATAAAAAATTAATACAACCAAATTTCTCTCAAAGGTATGCAATAAGAATAGTGAGAAAATAAGAGTAAGAATAAAAGAGAATTATAGATTTAGTTATTTGCACAATGTTCTCAACCATTCTCACTTTAAATGGACTCTAATTTATAGCCTTGAACTTGCTAGAAAAGGAAGGAATTCATTGGAGAAGAAATAGAGTCATTGTATGCATATTGTGTCACAAGCGTGACCAAGACTTTTAATACCTCAAACAAATATTTCAATAATCAAAAAATTTTTTTTCACCAACAAGCGTATGTGTGTAAGTATCTAGACTTTTCATCTTCCAAAGCCTGGTATGGACCCATGTATGATATCATATTCAAGGAAATGTGCACTTCAAGATTTGCCTAGTCACTGGCGTACATATATCCTCCATGGGTGTACATACTTCTTTGACTTTAATACTTTGACCTTTTTATGAGCAAAACTGGTCATGACTTGCATAGCCTGACACTTCATTGTACTGTCATGGGCTTACATCATGTAGGCTCACGAACATGCACCATATTGACTTCATTTGTTTGACTATATATGAGAGCAATTAGGTATGACTCACTCATCGTGACTTTCTTTTGCATGATCATCATAGTCGTACATGAAAATTGACTGTTAACTTTTTATTGATTTCTCTTAACTCATTTATGGGTCTTGTTCACAAGAACACTTTGCTCGTGATTAGAGTATAGTTGGTATATTATGGGTGTACATGTTATATGTATGGGCATACATGACCTAACTTGTAACTTATGAAAATCACAGAGCCAAGTATACAAAGCATCACAGTGCCATGAAAATTTATGTAGAAGACCAAAATGAACCAGGTACAGGTGTACATGGTTCAATCACAATCGTACATTTGGCCTACAAGACATAAAACTAATTTTGTCTTATTTGGTTATGATTCCAATTATGCCAATGACACATTAGGTATTTTAACATAATTTTTTTTATTATCAAAATACTTAGGAGCCCAACATTCTCCCATTTTTTTATTAGTGACAAGAACATGTTAAAAATGCAAAAAAAAAAAAAAATCACTCAAAATCAATTCTATCAAATCAACAAAATGTTCAACCTCCCTCTATCAAGTTAACTTTAACTCTCCCTTTCTTTTGCACTTTTTACTCTATATTTCATTGCCAAATTCATTACATTTTGGTCAATTTATTTCTTTCCCTTTTAATAACAGAATTTCATATTTTAACTATGCATTTACCAAAATTTTTTATGCAGTGTTTTAAACATACCAAAATATTTTAACCACCCTTTTCTCCTTTTTTGTTATAAATAAAAAAAATGACAGAGTCTCGTCTGTTTTTTGAAAAGTTCCCATTTTCAAAAAAAAAAAAATACAACGAAAACACTCCCAAATAACATTATAGCAACAATCAAACTTTATCTCAATTACCATCATCAAACTTCATCTTAACTACTCAAGCATCAATAAAAACACTTTATCGTTACCAACACATGTAATAACACTAACACTTCATCAAAAACACTAACAAATTAAAAAAAAAAATCCCTCAAAATTGTTAAATGTATGCAATAAAACCAAAATATAAAAATTGTAAATACATGTGTATGAAATACAATATGGAAGGATCAGCCTTGGGTAGGTGGAAGAGTTATGTTGTCATCTTGAACATGTAAAAACAGGAATCTGGAGTTGAGCTCTTACATTTGATTTTTGATGTAACCACCTTGATCTTCAAGGTATCCCACATAACTATTTACCCCAGCAATCTCTTCATGTAGGAGATTAAAATGATCAAAGGTACGTACTTGAGAGGTTTCAGATGACACAATCAACCTTTACATTTTTTAGGATGATTACTCTTTATTTCCTATTTCTACTCTTCACCTCTGACTTCTCCTCATGCTCGATTTAAGCATAATCAAAGGTCGTGTTGACCAGGCAATAAATGGTTCATTCTCAACAATCATATCAACTAATCTCTAGCCTGATCCACCATCTTTTTCAATCAAGCCCATACTAAACAATGCTTTAGCATTTAACTAGTAGTTTTCCATAAATTTATGTATATGCTCGGACTCAATGGTATTTGGCTCAAGTCCAAGGTAGACAGTGATGAACGTTAACAATTGGCAAAAGTTTACTTTGCCCTTTCCATCTTGAATTTCACTAATTTTTCTGATTAACCACCTTAGAGTGTCTACTTGAGTCCCATTTACAGTCGCCTCTAACAAAAATCATATGCCTATTTGTGTGTTAACAAGCATTCAATGTATAGGTTATCATTTTATACATTACTTTCAAAGTTGGATTATCAAATATACTGCTTTTTTAATGTGTGTGTGCGAAAATTACTCATTGCCCCTAGGTTTGAACAAGTTTAATTTGAATTATAGCCTAAGGGTATGTCTAACATTCTATCACAATCACATTCCAACCATTATACAAGCTTTTTAGGCATTACAACATATTCATTACCTTGAAGCCTACAACACATCACATAATCTTTTATATTTCCCCTCTTATCTTTCTCAATCTTCAAAGAGCTATAAAATTCTTTAACCATGTTCTCAAACACTTCATAATGCATTGTAAATAGCTTATTCCATTTCACATTCTTAGTTAATCTACCAACTTCAAAATCTAAACCAATATTAGTCAAATTTTGAATATGCAAGGATCATCCAATGTAAATACCTTCACTTGTGATGGCTTCAAGAGCTTTCTTTAGTTGGAATATCAATTTATTAAACGTTCAATATTTTAAATCTAAAAAATTTGGGTTTAAGGTTGCCAATTATGAAAATTATTATTCTCCTTTTTATGATTAATTCTCATTTAATTTCATATCTCTATATCTTTTCTCCATCCCTATTCCCAAATTTTTTTACCAATCTTTATAAAATCAACGAGAATATCAATATATTAAATGTTCAATATTTTAAATCTTTAGAATTTGGGTTTAGGGTTGCCATTTCTAAAAATTATTGGGTTTGTTCTCTGAAAATTTTCTGCAAACTTTTGTGTGCCTAAGGTATGTTATTTCAATTTTTAGGTTTTCATTTTATTTGTTTTTCATGCTTTATATGTTAGTTATTTCAATTGTTTTCTTAAATTATGTTTCGTAATTGTTTTTCATGCTTTATATTCATTCAATCTATTGTTCGCATGCAACTCAAATTTTTTTTTTTTTAATTTGTGATTGAATTTGTTATTCATTTTTTATTAATTTATGACAAAATCAATTTTTCTCAACTTTTTAAATTTTTTTTTATATTATATAACAAAACAATATGATTTTGTTGGGGACACTAGTATTGTCAAAGAATTATAGAGAATTAAAGTTAGAATAATAAGATCGTGGAATATGTCTAGCTTCACCAACAGGGATTATATTCATAGCATATAAATTGTGTTATTGGAAGATAAGGTACCTTTTAGTATACAAATATTATTTTTATTTTTTTATTCCTTCTTAAATGTTTTTAGTGGTAAAAATGTTTTGAGATGCACTTTATGGAATGAATTTACATATCAGATTTTCAATTATGCAAAAATAAACTCTAATTTGTCTATCATTGTAACTCTACAAACATGCCAAATCAATGATGTATTTTTTGCTTTATCTCTATGTTATTATAAATGTTTAATATGCAATCCATTGCTAAATCAATTGAGAGTGTTTCACAAAGTTCCATCACTCCTACAAACTCAAAGTGTAAAGGACCCATTATTGTTGATAAAGCTGAAGAATTTCTCTCATTAGATTTTGAATTGCCTACCAAGAATATTAAGAAGATAAAGTTACACTATGACGAGGAATTGGATGACAAAAAGGATTTTCTTTTAAAGGTTGTAAATTTGTATTGTTTTTTTAAATACCATCGAAACAAAAAACATATAATATATTTATCTTTTTGAAGGAGTTGCATTAAAACATTCATTTATGATTTGAAAACATATTAAATAATTAGTTTCACTTTGTGTTTTTATGTTAATAGAATTATCTGTGTTTTGTTTATATTGTTTTATGAAATGCAATATTAATGATTTGGCCTCTATTTAAAATGTTATTTTGGACATCATAAATCTATCTTTCAATTATTTATATAATTTTGTTAGTTATATTTTATTTTTTGTATTGTTTTGTTATTTTTTTATTATTATATTGTGGTATTTATTATTTACTTGTTTTTAAATTTCAATATTTATCAGATGGTATTGATATTTGTCAAGTGATGTTGAACCTATTATATCAAATATATTTGTTTTTGGTATTATGTCAATAGTTTGATATATGACACGATAAAACTATACAAAATATATATATATATTAGTTGTGATGTTAAATTTGAAGATTAAATATACAAAACGTGAGTTTTTTATACATTTGAAATTGGTTGGATACTAAAATTTTAGTGTTTAAAATACCACAAACATGATAGTTAGCAAAAAAAAAAATGACAAAATGTACCTCGATTCATCGAATATTTTGTATCATACTATAATTCAAAATAAAAAAAAAAATTTAATTACAAATACTTACACAAAACATAGAACCATATTAAATTATTCTTTCTTAAATTTCAATTACCCACCCAAGAAAAATTATATTGACATTAGGACTGGATTCGAACCGAACATGTTCGGATTCGTTTTTGAATTCGGCTCGAATGAGCCCAAAATGAATCGAACGAATCCGAACATGAATACGAACCCGAACTGTAATTTTAAAATTCAACGAACACAAGCCCGAACACGAACTATGCGAACCGAACACGAACACGAATCCGAACTTAAAATAATAATTTTTTAATTAAATTTTATTAATTATAATTTTTAATAAATATAAAAACGAATTATACGAACCGAATATGAATACGAATACAAACCAAATACAAACTTAATTATATGAACCAAACATGAATACGAACTTTACTAAAAAATGTTCAACGAATACGAATACAAACTCGAATCTGAACAGTATGAAACAAACTCGAACACAAACATGTTACTGTTTATGTTTGATTTGGCTCGAATCCAACCCTAGTTGACATTACATTATGTCTTTATTAGATTTCATTTGATGATATAAAGGTGGATATTGGAAATTTTAATTAGGTGGGCATTTTCGTTCAAACATTTGCTTCATTATAATAAACTTTCATAACATGTATTAACGGTTCTAAGTCTTCATTGAAATGATATTTCTTCGTTGATTGAAATTATATTAGAAAACAACTTAAAAAAATACTCCAAATCATTGCATACTTAATAAATTGAACGAAACTCAATCAAGGATCAAGAGAAGAATGATTATGATGGATAAACATGGGACAAGTTCAACTTTCAAATCAAATGCTATAACAATAGGTAATTAAAATTTTACATGCTTTTTTTTTTTTTTTTTGGCCCAATGTTTGTATCCATTATCGTAATTAAAATGTGTTTATTATATCTTTTGTTTTTTTTTTTCTTAATATTAGATGAATATGAATCACCAATTATTCATCAAAACATTCATTCTATGTTTTTGAATAACATATTGAACAATCAATTATAGTTTTTATTTTTATGTTATCAGAATTATTTATTTGTATTGGTTTATTAAATGCAATATTGTCTTTGAATTGTTTGGCCTTTATTTAAAATGTCATTTTAGACATCATAAATCTATCTATCAAATATTTGTATAAATTCTTTAGTTGCATTTTAATTTATGTATTGCTTCTTAGTTTTTTTTAATGCTATGTTTTGTTCATTGCTAATTGGTATTTATTATTTGGTTGCTCTTAAATTTCAATATTTGTCAAATGTTATTGATATTTATCAAGTGATTTTAGACCAATTGTGTGAAAAATAATTGTTCATCTCAATTGTTTGCAAAATTGTGCCAAACATATATATACATATTAGTCGTGTTGTCCAATTTGAAGATTAAATATACAAAATGTGGGCTTTTTATGTGTCTAAATTTGGTTAGATACTCAAATTTTATTAATCATAAACACTAGATATTGCCATGAAAAATTATACACGTGTCAGCTTTTAAAACAATCAATCATTAAAGGCATATATGTCCACAAATTGCTTTAAAAAACTTTTCTAGGGTTTTTTTGGTAGAATATATTAATATCAGCTTTTTATATTAATAAAACTAAGAGGTTAAAAATGGTCTCCTAATTTATAGGATGACTAGATTTAACTATTTTATTTGGCAAAAGAGACTAGATCGATCTCTTTTATTTTTAGCAAAACACTCAAATATAATTGTCTCATCCATCAATCATAACCGAAAATGACTAGTGAGATCAAGACTAGACATTTTGAACCATCTCTGATCACAGTTGATAAAGGAAGTGATCAAATCTAACTGTTTCTACTTTATTAAAAAATGAGATGATTAAATTTGACCATCTCTACCGATGACACTATCAGTTGTGATAATTGTTTTTTTATTTTAAATTTTTTAAATATTTGTATTATTTTTCTCAAATGTATTTATTATGTTATTATTTTTTAAAAAATTTTATGAATAAGAAGAAAATATTTTTTCAATCATTAATTTTTAATCATTAAATTTAATTATTAATTTTAACTGATAAATTTTTAAAAATTAAAAAAAGATTATCATTCAGTTACAAAAAATTTTTAACCACTGTAAGGCGTGACGTCTGAAGGAAGAATAATCGTTCGATCTCCATTTCAACTCGATTAATAGAACTATTTCCAACTTTAGATCCTGCTCAGCATCTTCATCTTCATCCATACCCATCACTTAGTGCCAATCCCCTTCCCTGTACCAAGTTCTTAACGACTTAGATTACGATTCCAATACAGGTGTTACCTCTGTTTGTCCTCAAAGCTTAACGAAGATGATGAAGGCGACACTGTAGTTGACCAAAATGACTTTCGTATATGAGGTTTCAGACATGTTTATATGGACGAGCAATCAAAAAACTGTAATTTGGGCCTCAGACGACATCGTAGGAGTATCGAAGAATTCCTTTTTTTTTTTTTTTTTTTTGGTTATTGGAACTTACCGGTGGTAAGAGTGTCATCAAGTTATGGGCTGCTATAGGTTTAGGATTAGGTTTGAATGTCGAAGACGGCAATTCAAGTAATGCTTCGGCCAATATGTTGACAATTTATGATATGAAAAAGAACCAGGTATCCAAAATATCGTTTTCGTTCCAGCTTTTGTTGTTACATCATCAGCATCTTCTTTGATGATATTCTTCGCAACTAAGAATGGAGGCAGAGGTGTGACCATTTTACCCAACCTCACCGCTTCATTCAGAGCCCAGCCAAGTCGACCACACTGCCTCATCGCAACCTTTACACTTCACCTAGCCTGGCCACGGAGGCAACGGCACCACCAAGACAAGACAAGGGTCACCGGTGATAATCTTACCGTGGTGGTGGTCTTTTAGGCTCGTCGATTCCATCTCCCATTTCTTCGGCTACCAAGAGGTAATTTTAGGAAATAAAATTGAGGATTCTGGCTTATTTCAGTAGATCTATTGGGAGAATGTGATTTATGGGTGAAGACTGTTTATCGCAAATCCTTGGTGGAAAATACAAATAAAAATTTCTGTGCAGTGCTTTACAAGTTAACTCAATGAAACTGAATCCTTCAACACCATTATTCACAAAAGTCTCATAAATTTCACTAACCGGAAGGAGAAATATCCTCAAGTTCAATTATCGGCACAAAAATAAATTCCTCAAACACGGAATCATTCCCTCTGGCCATGGGGACATTTACAATATATTCCATTTGTCTTCCAAAGCTTCACAAATTCTTGCAATGCAGCGGGCAGCACTCATTGGATACCCAGAAACTGCAGAAACAAAAAGAGTAATAATAAAGCAAACACCATGTAATTAGCTCCAACTCCAAAATCACATCAGACAACACGAGGGGGAAAAAAAAAAAGATAATCTATTCTCTGTTTTCTTTGTTTTTGGACTATACAGATATTCAAATTGAAACAGAAAGCTACAAGTTATGGCTAATAGTTAATTTCAATTCAGCCTCACTAGGAACATAAGAGTTTCAACTGGAGATGGTCCAAACTCCTTCAACAAAAAGGCAATTAAATTCTCAGAATTTTCAGAAAGAAAAGATGCAGATGGAACCAGATATCTATATGCATCACTCCAGGCTCTCTGAAGAAAAAGATAAAAGCATAATTAAGCTGGGAAAAGGCAATACGCCATAAACTTACTAGCTATTAAGTCATCTGTGTAATCTGTATCAATCTTCCCGTGGGCCATTGCACCAACCTGAAATTGCACATTATTTCAGATTATAAAAAATAAAAGTTTATATTGGATAAAATTAAGATACAAAAGCAGAAGTTAAAGTATAATGTATACTAAACAAATGTTACTTCTAAGCATACCACAAAAACAAGGTCCACATCATCGCCTATAGGAGCCAAGTGATTCCTCATCTTAACCAATTTCTCCGAACTGTATGAGAAACCTGTAATACAAGCAAACAACTTCTAGTATTTCCACTAGAAACATATAACACGAGATGACTAAACACATTTAAACTTACCTATCTTTTGAGAGTTTATGGGTAAATACTGGGTAACAGGATTCTTGATCACCCGCAATAATTTTTCGCGCTTACCAGCAGCAGTTATGCTTAATTTTTGTAGCAGCTGCACTTCACAGATTTTAAAAGCAAAAATTAACAAAAGAGAATTTCTCCTCAATGTCAACAGAGAGCATAATTACATGAGAAGCAAGACAATGTTTGAAGGATTTGAGAGAGATCAGCCAAACTTACACATTATACCAGAAAAACGCTTATATGTCCTTGGTAAACGAACATGTGGTTTAACTTCAAAAAGAACACCTTTCTCCGTCTTAACATACACAGCTCGCAACCTCCCAGCCTTAGTTAGTGGGCTGTCTAAAATTGATAATAGAGCCTAAAAACAACATTATTTAGGATTATTACAGTTAGCCTAAATGAAACCTAGACATGTTATTAAAAGCAAGGTAAAGATAACATAATCCATACAAATTGATATTACAGTATTCAATTTAGCATAGCAAGTTAGTATTCACAACTGAGGAATAAAAACCCTTTGAATAAGATTCTAATCAAAACACGCTATGTCAATATCAGCTCAGCCACCAATTAGTTGTGGCACACTCTTGAATAAAAAATTTAATAAGCTTTTAAGCTCACAAAAAAGCTTCTAATTGTGAACCCACTCACCTGATGAACAATGTCAGGCCTATAATCACCCGGATTTTTGTTATTCCTCTTGAGGAAATTAGTATGATCATCCGAATTTAATATCTGATAAGTCTGCAGAAACAAGAAGGACAAATAAATAAAAAATTCATAAATTTTCACATGCAGGCCTTTAAAATCTATATAATTAGAGACAATTTCAAATGTATCAACCTTTCCAACTTTTGCAACTTCAAGAGAAGCTTTCTCTAGAACAAATATAACTCCAGGTTTCTTTGTATTTCGGTCGGACGGGCCAATAGGAATGCCCTCCATCTCATGTACGGCTTCTTCTTCTTCTTGTTGTCCTTGATTGTCTTTTTCATCAGATCCGTCACTGTCAGGCTGCTCTTCGTCGACTTGTTCCGGTTCTTCTTCCTCCCTATCATATTTATCCTCCTCACTCTTCTTCTTCCTCTTTTGACCTTTCATCGTATATGGCCTCACCATCTTTTCTCACTAAATCAAATAAACCTTACAAAAAAACAAAAAAAAAATTTGAGTGAACAGAAACGCATAACTTTAGGATAAACAAAAATATCACAGTTAATCAAAACCCAGGAATGCAAAAAACCTAATAGCGAGAATCTTCATGGCTCACCTGTGAAAGAAGATAGAATCTGTGTGCAAAACCCCAGCTGAGATATGGGAGGCTTAGGGTTACAGACTATCAAAACTACAAAACTAACCCGGCTAAATAAACGACCCGAGGAATTCAATCGAACCGGCCCAGGGCTTTGGTTCAAAAATTTAAAAGTAACATTTCTTTCTTGAAATTGTAGCAACTTTTTCTTTTAATTATTTGTTCTAATAAAATTTTAAAACATCCTGTAAATATTGAAATTAATAGTGAATTATTATAAACTAAACTTATTATTTGACAATGCTAAAATACCAAAAATGTAATTAGTGAAATAGGCCTAGTATCATTATCTGAAAGTAATACAGTTAAAAAAATGAAATTGATACCTAGATCCGATAAAACATATTAGCTTGGAGGTTTAATTTCAGCTATAGTTGATCACTTACTTTTTAGAATTGAATTCGAATCGAATCAAATGCAAACATACATATTTTCGTATTTGGATTCATTGGATTCATATTCAGTTCGTATTTGAATTTATGTTCACCGAATTTTTTACAGTGAAATTTGAATTCATATTCGGTTGGTATAATTCAATTTGTGTTTGATATTCAGTTCATATAATTCACATTTATATTTTTTTAAAATTATAATTAATAAAATATAATTAAAAAAAATTTAATTTAAATTCAGGTTCGCATTCATATTTAGCTTGTATAATTCGTATTCAGATTCGTATTCATTAATTTTCAAAATTATAATTCGTGTTTGTGTTTGTGTTTGTGTTCGGATTCGAACAGTTCATTTCAGACTTGCTCAAACACAGCTCAAAAACGAATTTAAATATATTTAATTCGAATCCAGTCCTACTTACTTTTATATATTATTAGGATTTGGACAGCAACAACATATGCTTTTCTAATTCAACTTTAAATTGAACTTGCTAAGTTTTTCTTATTTATATTATGATTTGTTATGTTTTTCTTATTTATATTATAATTTTATTATGTTTTCTATACCTGTTGGGATTTTGTCGTCGTATACCCTATTTAAAAGGGTCTCTTTGAACCATAGATTTCGATGAATTAATGTTTTTGCATTCCTTTTACGTAAATTTTTATCTAAGTTTCTTGTCAAAGAATGTGATGAATCAACCTTCAATTTTAATTTCGTGGCAAATAAGCCTAAATTTTCTTTGTTTGTAATGTTTAATTTATGAATCAAAAGTAGGATTAAATTTAAATCGAATCAAATACGAATATATATATGTTTGTATTCAAGTTTTGGTTCATTTCTTATAATTCGATTTAGATTCAGATTTATGTTGGCCGAATATTTTTTTGATGAAGTTTAGATTTGTATTTGGTTTGTATAGTTCAGTTTGCATTTAATTTATATTCATATTTGTATTCACATTCGGTTTGAGTAATTCTTATTTATATCATAATTAATAAAATATAATTCAAATCATAATTCAAATTCGTATTCATGTTTGATTTATATAATTCATGTTCAGATTCGTATTCATTGATTTTCAAGTGTTTGAGTTCATATTCGAATAATTTGTTTTAAACTCATTCCAATTGAACTTAAAAATAAATTCAAATATATTCAGTTCAAATCTAGACTTGGTTATCTTTTCCTTCCTTATCTCATAATCCCTGAATATTCAACAATACTGATCATATCTATTAGGAAAATTAAAGAATCTAATCAATTTTGAGGGATGCATAAAAATTAGCCAAGTAACTCGATAATCTAATCATATTTTAGGGGTGCATACAAAATGAGCCAAGTAACTCAATAATGACAAGTTTGCCTCATCTTTAATCTTCCCACACTTAATAAAACACTAAAATCCTTCATGAAAACTCTCAATTTCGACAATCTTATTAACAAGTTTGCATTCAAAATCATAAATTCAAACAAGAAACATTATCAAATCTAGGTATGAAGGTGGACATTTACTCATGTTGTGACATTCCGCAATGAAAGTCATGTCGTCTAGAGTAAATCGTAACTTATACTTAACTACTTCATGAATTTATGAGGATTTAAACACATCCAACAAATGCAAAATTTATTAGAATGCCCTTTATAATATACTTATCACAAAAATATATCTAACTGTTCATGCAAAACAACTATAAAAGAAAATAACAAAATTATGTACAAATTTAACATCAAATCAACAATAATTAAATAATAAAATCGGAACAATCTTATTAAATCATCCAATCTATGAGACTCTATCCTCATATTCATCTATTATTGACTAATTGTCTCATTGTTGACACATCATCTTTTACCTACAAAATAAAGAAATATGGCGAATGACAAAATAGTTAATAAGTAGGAACATTTGTCTTACCTCAATCAAAATTATATCTATCTCTCTATCTGATTTTATTTTGCATGCTATATATCATTTTCTCTCTTGTTATCTAGGGTTTGTTTTCACCTTAGTTCATATGACCTGGAATGCTAGCATGTACAAAAATTCTCTTGTATTTATGGTGCAAGCAGACTTGTTTAAGCTTTTTTTTTATATCATCATTCTATGTTAGTCAAACTAGGCTGAGGTAAAAATTCGACACCTTAGTTTCATGACTCATCTCAACGGTTATTTATTTCTTGGTTCGTCTTACTTTGGTCATTAATTGACAAACTCTTGGTCTTAACTTATCATCTATGGATGTCAATTGACTAACTATCTCTATGTCCTGGCATTTCTTATGCCCATCGACAAACTCTCAATCCCGACATACACACTCTAACTGATTTTTTACATGTTTATGAGTTACTAAGAATGATCACTTACGTGAGACATAAAGATCACTAGGATAAAGAGATTTCATAATACACATATGAGACATAAAATCCTATAAATCATGTGTGGGACATAAAGATCTTGTAGATTAAAGATTTATGAAATTTATAAAAAATGTTTTCTCAAAAAGTTTTTGAAAAGTTACATTTTATAAAAAGTTTGTTGTGAGAACCACCTATATGATAATCTATGCACCCATAAAGAAGCATCATGCATGGAGAAAAGAACTATTCACCATATGCACTCATAAAGAGATATACACCCATAAAAAGGCTTTTATGAGAGCTCGATGATATGCACCCATAGATAACTATTAGAACAAATTCATATACATTGTAAATTACGATAGTCTATGAAACTCATGTGGTTAGGGTGTGAAATCCTTGTCTCAACTTGGTTTGATTGGTACAAAGATCACATGTTTTATAAAAAGAATGTTTTTGAGAAAATGTTTTCACCAAAGACTTTTAAAGATATTTTTACATGCATTTCATTCTATGTCATATGAATCTAGGTATTTAGATGTACTATAGATGACGAGATTAACAAGTTTAGGAATACGAGATTTACATACAGAAAGAAACTAAGAAAAAAAAGTGTGGGACTTAGAGACTCGTACTTATTGAGTGATTATTACTCACTTGTTTTCCTTTTAAGTTTTTATAGGTAACAAATAATGATGATGGTTACATAAAGATGGGTCAATTGGGAGTAAGCATGAGAGCTACTTGTTAGATTATGATGTTATGACTTATATGTATGGTAGGACCCGCCGCCACGAGTACCCCTGTTGCTGAATAATACTGGGGAGTTTTTATTAAATATCTGAAAACTCGGGTACCCGCGACGAGAATCCTACGAGAATAATAAAAACTGAATCTACTGTACAATACATGTAGAAGCGGAACTGAAATTACATAAACTGAAATATACATGTTGTTCTGTAAAATGGGCCCATTGGCCTTTTTCATACATACATATACTGTTTCGGTACATCTGGATACAAAAGTATTTACAACATGACCACACAGGTCCAAAACTGATATACATACAAACTGAGATCGGGGTGTGTGTGTGTGCCCTCTCCGTCAGCCTCAATCCAACCGCTCCTCGGAACTAGCACGAACACCTGAAAGGATGGAAGAATAAGGGGGATGAGTGATAAAGATCACCCAGTAAGCGCTCCTTACTTCCCTCAATATCAAAGCAAGCACAAATAATCACAATAATCAAACATACCTGGGCCTCGACCCTATTCATACATCTATGCGCTTGCTGAAATCTGAAAACTGAATACTGAATATCTGCTTCATTCATTTACTGATATCACATTTATTCATGTCATGATGTGTATGTCATATCATGCTACTGAATATATATCATGGATGCATGCAACTGAAAACCGAATATCTGAATGTACCCCAAAGGTACCTGCTTGTTGATCAGACTTGGTGGAACACAAGGATTCGGCATCCTGGCCATGTGGGCTGAACAGTCTAGCTACTGGTTAGAAAGCTGAAATAATAACTGCTGGACGATCTGACTGGTGTTAGAAGACTGAATCTCACAGATGCCCCCTCGTGTTCACCCTAATACTCTCACTCGTACATCGAGTTCTGAATACTGAATACTGCTAAATTCGGATCCCTTGATCCTTTCTGAAGCTACATGTAATGTTATGATATGCATATGCAGTTTATTATCTGATTTCATGCTCATCTGATGTCTATCTGAAGTCAATTAGCCTTTATTCTGAAATCTCATGCTTAATTAAACAATTAATAATCACGTTCTGAATATCTGCTAGTGCAAGGGCGTGCGGGAAAAGTGCACGGGCGTGCATGGCTAACACACGGGCGTGCAGGTCTAAGGCACACGAGCGTGAGCCCGGACACACGGGGTCGTGCGTTGGTCGTGCGCTTGACCGTGCAAGCTACTGGAATTTCTAGAAACTTTTCACTGAAAGCGCACGCACGGGCGTACGTCTGCGGACACACGGGCATGCATGTGCATTTTCTGGCTGTGCACACAGCGTGCACACGGGCGTGCATCTGGAAAAATAAATGCTCTAAACTCATGCCAATTTGCATTCAAACTCAAAATCACTCCAAATATGCATTTCTAGCACTTCATATAACACAATTCAAGCATCAAACCTCACATGCATCAATCATCAAGCATTTCACCATGGAAGCATTAGTTTTCTCTCACTAAAACATAATCCATCAACATGCAAGGATCAAGGATGGGAAAAATCAACATTTCACACATTAACCATCATCATATAACATATATAACATTCATCCAAGCATCACAACTCATCAAACATGCTGGAAAAATTGCGAGAAGAAGTGAAAGAACACTTACCTCTTGTCATGCCTCTGAAAGCTTCTCAAACAACTAATCTCTTTGCTCTCTCACCGGATTGGGAGCTACTTGCTGCTGGTTCTCTTCTCTAATGATGGGAGGAACTGAGATGGAAGAGAGAATTGGCTAAAAATGCAAAGCGGTGAGAAAAAAGAAACTAATTCCTCACGGTTCTCTTTATATACTAGGCCACGCACGGGCGTGCACAAGGGAAAATGGACTTAATCCATTTCCCGCGCATTCGTACGATCGAATCCTTTCGAAAAGATTCGTACGAAGGCTACACAGCTCTGAAAACTTACTAACTCACCCCTAAACTTATCTAGACTCTCAATCTCTATCTGAATCTCGTTTCTAACCCCAGAACTCTACCCCTAAGGGCTTCCAAATTTAGGATGCTACATGTATGACATTTTTCTTATGTTATTATAGCATCCTAAGATTAGAAATACCTTTTAGGCTAGAATTTGAGGTTAGATGTAATATTTAGTAATAGATTGGGAGTTAGAAGAGATTAGGGGTGAGATAGTAAGTTTCTAGAGCCTGTGTGGCCTGCGCATGATTCTTCTTGAGAGGTTTCTTTCATGCGTAGCGTGAAAAATGAAGATTCTTCATTTTCCCTTGTGCACGACCGTGCATCATTTGATGTAATCCCATGCATGCTTGTAGGAGGAGAGATATGACGAGTTTAAGGCTTTTCTCACCCATCCTTATTTATTTTCAGCCAAAGTTTCCTTTTGTTTTCAGAGAATCCCAACCCTAAAGTTGATTTGCAGTAGTCAGCAGCTCCTAATCCAACAAGAGAGGAAAGGAATTAGATAAAAGAGAAGTAGAACATCCATGACAAGAGGTTAGTGTTTCTTTGCCTCTTCCTTGAGTTTCCTAACATGTGTGTGAAATTGAATGTTGTGTGTTTGTGTTCCCAGCATGCTTGTGATATTTGTGACTTGATTATGTATTGATATGATGCAAAGGAAAGGATTATGATGATGATTTCCACCCTTAAACATGTTTGATGCATATATGTGTGAGAAAATGTGTTTATGTAATGATTTGATGCTTAAATTGGGAATGATGTGTTATTGATTAAATTGAAGGGTGGTTGAGTGTTGTTTGAAGTGTTTGAAATGCATAGAAGTGTTTAAGTACAGATTGATTGAGCTTTGGACGGGATTCTACAAGTTTCAGGCAAGTTTTACCAAAGTAGACTAGAAAACACGCCCGTGCACCTGCAGATGCACACCCATGTGCCTTTACACTTGCAGGGTTACGTCCATGTGCACGTTTTGTGCACAATTGAGTTTAGAGGAGGGTCACAACTGTGGGCTTAAGACGTAAGGTCGTGCGTAAGCTAAATGTGAGAAATGCATAAAAATTTCAGAACCTAGCATGACCAGACTACACGATTAGCACACAGTCTCCTGCATGAAATACACGTCCATGCTCCAGCAGAAACTTAGAAAATTAATGGGAAATGAAGCATAAAGCATGGGAAACCTTTTTAATGGTTATTTAATCTTATAAAAAATGGAATAAGATAAAATAAGGTATCATAAGCATCTCATACCATGACATGCCAAGACATTAGCACGAAAAAAGATCAAAGGATTCGAATGCATTAGCTATTCAGCATTTAGAACATGACATTTGGGTTAGTTGTTTTGGGTGAACTCAAGGGGGCATCTGTGGGATTTTAACCTTGTAGGACCCGCCGCCACGAGTACCCCTGCTGCTGAATAATATCGGGGAGCTTTTATTAATAATCTGAAAATCTGGTTACCCGCAACGGGAATCCTATGAAAGTTAAAATAAACTTCCTGAAACTATACAATTCTGCACATGCAGAAGCTGAAATATATATATACATCGGCTGAATTATACATAATGTTCTGTACAATGGGCTTATACTGGCCTTTACACATATACATATATTGTTTCTATACATCCGGATACATCTGGAAACATACAAAAGATACATATGACCACACAGGTCTAAAACTGCTATACATACTGAGATCGGGGTGTGTGTGCGTGCCCTCTCCGTCAGCCTCGATCCAACCGCTCCTCAGCCACAGCACGAACACCTGAAAAACTGGAAGAATGAGGGGGATGAGTGATAAAGATCACCCAGTAAGCGCTCCTTACTTCCCTCAATACCCAAGCAAGCACAAACAATCATATAAATCAAACATACCTGGGCCTCGACCCTAATCATACATCTATGCGCTTGCTGGAGTCTGAAAACTGATCATCTGGATCTCATTCATTTAATATTATCATATGAATTCATGTCATAATGTGTATGTCATGTCATGCTAACTGGAAACATTGGGTGCATGTATCTGAATACTGAATCTGAATGTACCCGAAGGTACCTGCTATGCTGATCAGACTGGGTGGAACACAGGGATTCGGTATCCTGGCCATGTGGGTTGAACATTCTAGCTACTGGCTAGAAAGCTGCTGAATAATAACTGCTGAATAATAACTGCTACCCAATCTGACTGGTGTCAGATGGTAAAATCTGAATCTGAAATACTGCTGAGCATTTCTGACTGGTGTCAGAAAGCTAGATCCCACAGATGCCCCCTCGTATTCACCCTATACTCTTTCCCATACATCGGGTTCTGAATACTAAATACTACTGAATTCGGATCTCCTGATCCTTTCTGAAACTACATGCTATGTCATGATATGCTCATGCAGCTTATTATCTGATTTCATGCTCAATTGATGCTTATCTGAAGCCAATTAGCTTTTTTTCTGAATTCACATGCTAAATTTCTCATTTTTAAATTCTTTTTCTGAAAAACTGTCGATGCACGGGCGTGCATCAAAGTGCACGGGCGTGAGCCAGGACGCACGGGACCGTGCGCTGGTCGTGCGCCTGGTCGTGCAAGCTACTGGAATTTACTATTCACTTTCACTGAAAATGCCTACGCACGGGCATGCATATGCGGACACACGGGCGTGCATGTACATTTTCTGGCCGTGCGCAGGTCGTGCACACGGGCGTGCATCTGGAGAAACACAGGCTCACGGTCGTGCCATGTAGGCGCAGGTCGTACGTCTGGTTCTTCAACAAAGCACCGCTTGGAAAATGCATCAAAACTCATGCCATTTCATATCCATTCACCAATTCACATAAATAACACATTTCTAGCACCTCAAACAACACAATTCAAGCTTCATAAGCAACATGCATCATCAATCATGGAATCTACCATGGAAACATCTTCTTTCTCTCTCCAAAGCCATATATACACACATGCACAATCCAAGGATGAAAATCCATCAACCCAATCAACATGGATTGGCATATAACCCTTCTCAACATATGTCAACATGCAAAGAACACATCCATGGCATCAAAAAGCACATAACAAGTCGGGAAACTCAAGGAAAAGGTAAGAGAACACTTACCTTTCTCCATGCTTTGAAAACAAGCTTCAATCAACTACTCTTTATGCTCTCTAACCGGATTAGGGGTAACTGGCTGCTGAATCTCCTCTCTAGGAACGGGAGGAACTGAAATTGGAAGAGAGAAAATGGTTGAATCGCAAACGGGTGAGAAAAAGAACAACAAAATCTCTCGGCTCACTTAAATACTAGGCCACGCACGGGCGTGCACCAATGATGCACGGGCATGCACAAGGGAAAATGAACTTAATTCATTTTCCGCGCATTCGTATGATCGGATCCTTCTGAAAGGATTCGTACGAAGGCCACACAGCTCTGAAAACTTACCAACTCACCCCTGAACTCCGCTAGACTTCCAATCTCTCTCTGAATCTCATTTCTAACCCCGAAACTCTCCCCTAAGGACTTTTCGAACCTGGGATGCTATAAACCTTCTGACTATGGTCAGATCATTTTAGTTTCAGCTTACTCGTCTAAGGACTGGTATGTATGTATGTATATTCAACTTTCTAACATTTCGCTAGATTACTTGAACCCATATGGTCAACATGTCGAATCTCTGTGTTCATCAGTCTGATCAACACAGCAGGTATTTTCAGATACATAGTTTCAGATACAATGAGTGAGCATGATTGCTTGTTAGAAAGTGATCAAAGGTCCATTGTATGATTGCATGGCATAGTACCATGGCATTCATCTCATAGCATGAATCAACATTTCAATTCAGAGAAAATGAATAAGTATTATTCAGATGATTAATAACAAAGCGAAATGTATGGATATTTAGGCCAAGGCTAGGTATGTGCATTGTTTTGTTGAATGCTTAGGTTGGGGGGAATAGGAAATGCTTACTGGGTGATTTTATCACTCACTATTTTCTTTTCTTCCTTTCTTTACAGGTATGTGTGATGTCGGTGAGGCGCGAGTGAACCAGGGCTGAAAGGAAGAGGCTCCTGTTGGGTTAATGGCCTGGTAGGATTATTTCATTATACAAATATACATATTTTGATACAATGTATATATAATACTTACATATGTATATAAAAGTTTCTTTTCAGCCCACCATTGTGTGATAATAGTTTTTCAACTTTTGCATGTGCAGTTTTAAATATAAGTAGCTTTTTCGTAGGATCCTTGTTGTGTATGCTTATTTTTCAGCATATTAATATTATTATATAAATAAATCAACAGCAGTGGCATACACGGCAGTGGGTCTTATAGTTATGTTAAAAGTCGTAATTATGTACTACACATGTTAGATGATGCTTTATTAGAGACATATTTCGCATGTTTTCCTCTATGTAAACTAATATGAGGTTGTTTTTGGTAATTGAATATTTAACTTTGCCAATATGATGTTTAAATGTTGGCCAAAGGACTCTTTCCCACCCATAGTTTGAGGCAGGGACAAAGTCTCACCCGCAAGTTTTTAAAAACCCGGTCTCCCACCCATGGAAACAATTTAATATTAAATAAAATAGAAAACAGTAACATTCTATGGGAATTTTTGTCATTTTATGATTAAAATTTTATAAATAATAAAATAAATTTTATACAAATTTTAAAAAAATAAACTGGCCACAGCCGCCGATGCCGATGGCAGTGGCCGTTGATAACTGCACCAGATGGCCATCTCCGGCCACTTGGTTCCAAGGGAGGCCAGATCTGGCCTCCTCGTTCTGTGGAGGTCACCTCCTGTTTTGGAGGAGGCGGCCAGATTTGATCACCTGAAACGACCGAAGAGGGCTAGTATTGGTCCCAACGATCGTTTTTTGCCACGCTTGTCGAGGGAGGAGGTCAGATCTGGCCTCCTCCTCCAAAACTAGGGACGACCAGATCTGGTCTCCCCTGGAACCAGGTGGTCAGAGACGGCCACTTGGTGAGGTTATCAACGGCCACCGCTGCTGGCATCGGCGGCTATGACCAATTTATTTTTTAAAAAATTTTTAATATTTTTTAAAATTTTTAATATATTTTTAATTTTTATATTTAAAATTATTTTATAATTTTATTATAAATTTTTATTTATTAAAAGGCATTAGTCATTTCATTTGAAAAATTATAAAATATGTTTGAATTTTGGTCCAAGGATGAGAGACCGGGTTTTTGAAAACTTGCGAGTGAGACTTTGTCCCCGCCTCAAACTATTGGTGGGAAATAGTCCTTTGGCCTTAAATGTTTAATCATGCATAAGTAGTCATGAGAAGTAACATCTTTCTCTGACAAGTTAGACTTTTGGAAAAGGATGTAATTAAGTACAAAGTAAGGTCATTTGTGTCAGGGGAATAAAATGTATAATGCGCCATATAAGATTATTTAAATAGTGAGCAACTGTTCATTGGGTGTGAATAATTGTTCCAAGGGTTGTGATTTGAAATCTATTTAAACAATATGTAAGACATGGATTGGTTATTTTCCCTTTACATGATATTTCACTAATAAATTGTTTTTACAATTTCCAATACCTAGATGCTTTTTTCAATAATACCAAGTAAATATTCAACATCGAACTCGGTGAGCAAAAGTACAGGTATGGGGGATGAATTTTGAGTATGGAATATTTTATGAAATAGAATATTTGTGTAATTTTTTATCTTGATTCAGGCAATATGACATCTTGATGACTTTAAATAAACCTATGATGAAATTATTGAAGATACTGTGATGTAGAAACATGCTTAGAATATATATGATAATATTAATGATTCGAATATTGTTTGATTAAAAAAAATTGAGACTGGATATATGATAGATGACAATTTGTTAGTTATGATGTGTTTCCATTGATTATTTGATGTTGATAATGAGTAGGAAACACTAGAGGCTAGTTTGATTGTGTTATAGCATAAAAATCTGACAAAGACAACCACAAAATATCATTGTATATGTGTAGGAATGACCATTCTAAGGACCTAAATAGTCGTGTCTCATACATGTGCAAATGATTGTATAAAAGACATACATAATCTTTTGTCAATTAGGGTAAAGATATCGATACATAATGGACAGTTGTGCAAAGGATATGTGTGATCATTCATGACACATAGAATAAGTTGTGATGAACACTTGTGCAAAAAAGTGTACGATTGTTCATGAGTGAGAAATGAACAAAACTA
Source organism: Anacardium occidentale (assembly GCA_026122585.1). NCBI lineage: Eukaryota > Viridiplantae > Streptophyta > Magnoliopsida > Sapindales > Anacardiaceae > Anacardium > Anacardium occidentale. Next base: position 129,522 of record JAJEJH010000188.1, read on the forward strand.
CCCTTTGATCAACAAACATTTGTAAACATGAGATCAAGGATGTTTATGATATAAGCATGAATGACTATTCAAAGGCATGTATGGTTGTGCGTGTTAACTAAGACATGAATGATTGTGTGCAAAAGAATGAATCATTCATGTTGAGTAAGAAGTGAATGATCGTCCATAGAAATTGAATGGTCATACATTAGTTAAGTGTTGAATAAGCACTCATGGAAGATGAACCATCATTTGTAAGGTTATCCTATCAGTATTTGGGGACGTATAAGGTACACAACAATATTGAGTCATGCCAATAGCTTGTATATAGGATAGGGCATAAAAGAAACATGATTTAAAGGATGAAAGCAAGATATAAGATTAAGTTATATAATCAAGTAGCTTGAGTGCATGTACACAATTTTCTTGAAAACATATCCCATATGTTTTTACATGAGACCAATTTTAATAACATGTTTTTATAGACTTAAGGCGTAAAGTCATATTTTGGAACTGATCTCATAATACACATGTTGGACTAGAGCTTCGTAATATATGTGCGAGACGATTTTATAGTACACATGTGAGACATGTGTACTATAATTATCAAATTTTCATAACACCCATGAAACATGCATTCTCACAAAAGTTTTTATTGATATGTTTTTATAAGAATTGTTACAAAGTGACATATATGAGATTCTTCCTACACACCCATACTATAGATAGACTTGACAAACAAGTGAATCAAGTTAGGTAGATACAAGTACAACTTGAATTATATGGGTAAGATATATGAAAACCCAAACTCGATCTTATAGGTACAATTAGACCCGATAATTACCAATATAATTGAGGTTTTTTATTTTTATTTTTATTTTTTAAATTTGTAAATCAAGAAATGCATTGGTTTCTTGTGAAATGCAATAATATATATAAATTAATATTGAATAATAGTATTGTAAAATTAACAAATTTTAAGTTAACTCAATTTTTGGAGCTTAATGCTTACGAATGAATTTCAATAAGAACATCGGATAAGGGTTAATTTTAAAAAACATGAAGTACACTATTAGCAATACAAAATCAAATCACGTGCACACATAATTAAGAAAAAGTAGTAAAAAAAGATTATTAATTGTACTGGAATTTAATATATCGGTTCTTATAAGAGAAATTATATTCTTCAATATTGGTATAAAACAAACACTTGGACTGCAAAAATTAATCAAACAAATCAAATCAAATCGATTCAATTTAATTTAAATAAAAAAAAGTTATGGTTTAGATTGTTTTATAGATAATTACGGTTTTAAAATTTTAATAAACTGAATATTTAGTTTGGTTTTAGTTTTAGAAAATAAAATCTAATAAAACTGAATTGAACCAATAAATATAGTAGTGCCTTTTTTAAATATATAGTTTACTACTAGTTTTCTTAATACAAATTTTTTTTTTTTTTTTTGTTTTGAAGGATTTTTTTTGTGTTGTTATTTACTTACCAAGTCTTCCAAATAAGAAGAATTCAGAGTTAATTCCTCTCAAGGTTTCTCTCCCAAACCTCTTCAAAATCTACCCCTAGAGTGTTGAAAAACCATATGTATGGTTGGCTACTTCTGGAGCATGATTGTGCTTTTTTAATGTTATTTCTTTTTATGGATAACCATACACCTGCTTTAGATTAGGGATGAAGGCTAAAATTTTGGGATTATGGAGTTTAAATAAATTTTTTCCATAACAAGTGTCACTGATGTTAGATGTCAACAATACCTTCTTGCATAAGAATTTAGTGAAAGAGGTATACATGAAAATTCCATAAGGCTTTTTAAGATCAAGTGATAACAAAGTATACATACTACACAAATCTTTGTATGGCCTTAAAGAGGCCTCCTAAAATTGGTACTAAAAATTTATAGATTGTCTTTTTAACCTTGGTTTTATTCAATTTATAGTAGATAATTCCCTCTTCACATACTCTCATAAGAATATTTTCACAACAATTTTTGTATATGTGGATACTATTATTATTGTACAGAATGCATCTACCTTCATTAACCATGTTAAATAACATCTCAACACTACATTCAATATCAAAAATATAGGCACCTTAAAATACTTTATGGATATTAAAGATACTTGCAATAGCAAAGGCATTGTCTTGGGCCAAAAGAATTACACCTTAGATCTTCTTGAGAAGGTCGTGATATTAGGTGTCAAACTAGTTGCCTTCCTTATAGACACTAAGCATGGATTATGTAGGACCCGTCATCACGAGTACCTCTGCTACCGAAAATATGGGAAGTTTTTATTAATAATCTGAAAACTCGGGTACCTGTGACGGGAATCCTATGAAAATAAAAACTAAAACTATTGTACAATACATTCTGAATACAATACATGCGGAAGCTGAAATACATAAACTGAATTATACACACTGTTCTGTACAATGGGCCCAATGGCCTTTTCCATACATACATACTGTTTCTGTACATCTGAATTACATAAAGCATTTACAAAATGACCACCCAGGTCCAAAACTAAGAGTACCTACTGAGATCGTGGTGTGGGCCCTCTCCTGTCAGCCTCGATCCAACCTCTCCTCGGAAACAGCACAAACACCTAAAAAGGATGGAAGAAGGTAGGGGATGAGTGATAAAGATCACCCAGTAAGCGCTTCTTACTTCCCTCAACCCAAGCAAGCACAAACAATCACAAACATACCTGGCATTGGCCCTATTCATACATCTATGCGCTTGTTGGAATCGAAAACTACTTATCTGATTTCCATTCATTTACTGATATCATTATTATTCATGTCATGATGTGTATGTCATTTCATGCTACTGAAAAATCTGATAATGATGCATGCATCTAAATAACTGAATGTATCCGAAGATACCTGCTGTGCTGATCAGACTTGATGAACACAGGGATTCGGCATCTTGGCCATGTGAGCTGAACAGTCTAGCTACTGGCTAGAAAGCTGAGTAATAACTGTTGAACGATCTAATTGGTGTCAAAAGGCTGAATCTGAAATGCTACTAAACATTCTGACTAGTGTCAGAAAGCTGAATCCTACAGATGCCCCCTCGAGTTCACCCTAATACTCTCACTCGTATATCAGGTTCTGAATACTGAATACTGTTGAATTCAGATCCCTTGATCCTCTCTGAAGCTACATGTCATGCTATAGTATGCATATACAGCTTTACTATCTGAATTCATGATTATCTAATGCTCATTTGAAGCATTTATGTTATTAATCTGAATGTTCATGCTTTATTCCTCATTTTCTATTCTTTTTCTAGAAAACTGCAAATGCACGGGTGTGTGGCCAAGGCACACGAGCGTGCTTGTCTTACACACGGGCGTGCATGTCTTAGACACATGGGCGTGCATGTCTTGGACACACGGGTGTGTGCCCAGACGCACAGGGCCGTGCGCTAGTCGTGTGTCTGGCCGTGCAAACTACTGAAAAATCTGGGTAATTTCTCTTAAACAACAGGCACACGGGCGTGTCCCTCAAGACACACGGGTGTGTGTCTGCTATTCTGCCTGTGCACACAGCATGCACACGGGCATGTGCCTGGAAAAACAAAGGCACACGACCGTGCCATGCAGGCACACGATCGTGTGTCTTGTTATTCAATAAGAACACTGCCTGGAAATTGCTCTAAATTCATGTCAATTCTCATTCAATCACAAATACACTTCAATTACACATTCCCAGCACTTCAAATAACACAAATCAAGCATCCATTTCAACATGCATTGATCATCGAAGTTTCTACCATGGGAGCATCTTCAAATTCTCTCACTAAACACATCAACATGCATGCAAGGCGCAAGGATGGAAATTCATCATCCAATTTCAACATGAAACATCATATAATCATTCCCAACATTCATCAACATGCAAGAAACTCATCCATGACATCAAAACTCATCAAACAAGCTAAGAAAATGCGAGGAGAAGTAAACGAACACTTACCTCGTGCCATTACCTCTGAAAGCTTATCTTTCAAACTAATCTTTTTACTCTCTAACTTGATCGGGAGCTACTTGCTACTGGATTTCCTCTCTAAGGTTTGGAGGAGCTGAAATGGAAGAGAGAAACTTTGGCTAAAATGAAAGTGGGTGAGAAAAGAATTAAGCTTTCTCTCGGATCTCTTATCTATATTATGCCATGCACGGGTGTGCATCAAAGGTGCACAGGCGTGCACAAGGGAAAATGGACTTAATCCATTTCCCGCTCACTCGCTTAATCGAATCCTTTCGAAAGGATTCACACGAAAGCCACACAGGCTCTGGAAACTTACTAACTCACCCTTGAACTCATCTAGACTCACAATCTATGTCTGAATTTCGTTTCTAACCCCAAAACTCTACCTCTAAGGGCTTTCTGAATCTAGGATGCTACAGATTACAAGTGGATTCAAGGGCTAGAGTAAAAAATACAAGATAGTATAGACGTCTAGTTAATTGCCTTCTTTATTTCACAATCACTTAACCTGATATCAACTTCCTAATTCATGTTCTTAGTCAGCTCATGCAGGACCCCAAAATTCCTTATCTTGATGTCATGCTTCGATTACTCAAATACTTAAAAAGTTTGCCAAGGTAAGATATTATTCTCTCTTCTAGCAATAGTCTTAACCTATTTTCCTTTAATGACTTTGACTGGATAAATTGCCTAAAAGACAAGACGATCAACCACAAGCTACATTGTTCTTCTTAACATTAGCCCATTTCTTGGAAAACAAAGAAACAATCAATTGTCTCATGATTCTCAAATAAAGCAAAATACAATACCATGGCCAATAGTGCTAGTGAGCTCATTTGGATTTGGTTCTCACTCTTTGACTTATGGGTAATACTATTTAAGCCATTGATTCTATATTGTGACAACTAATTATCCTTTCATATTGTCACCAATATGGTGTTCTATGAGTGTACTAAACACATAGAGATAGATTGTCACTTTGTATGTGATTAGATCCTTAACAACAAACTACATATTTTACATGTACACTCTACCAATCAAGTTACAGATTTGTTAACGAACCTACCTTCCATCACTTACATAGAAAGGTGGGCATTTGCAACATCCATGCTCCACTTTAAAGAGGGGTTATTAAAATTTGGTTATTATTCGAGTGTATCAATGGTTTCCTTGTATGATACTGTTAGGATGTCTATCTTTCCTTAGAGTTATTTTTTTTTTTTTCCATTTTTGTTTCCTTTGCATGTATCATTATTTTCCAAGTGCATTCCTTTTCCTTTTAAGCAAGTCTCCTTCGCCTTATGTATATAGTGGTTATAATAAATTCAATTTAATTTAAGTTGTTAGAAGTTTTACCCAATATTTTTCTTCATGCAACTAAATATTTTCATTGTAATTTTAGTTTCCTCATACTCCTTCGCTAATTTTTGCTTGATTCTTCTAATGTTAATGGAGTTGAACCTTGAAACCACAAAATCTTTAAAAGAAATCCACACCCTTATTCACTAGAGAAAAAACCAAATTTGAGTATTTTTTCCTTGTATGTGAGAAAAAACATTTTTGTTAAAAATGAATCTTATTTGTTAAATGAGATAATATTTTTTTTATAGGGGGTTTATGTAACAATTTCTAAATTGTTTACATGCCCCTTATACAAAATAACAACTATATAAATAGCATTCACAGTCTTGGTTTATGTGTTTTCTTTTTTAACACTTAAACTCCTTAAAATGTCATATTTATATGCATAGGACAATTTTACATGAAATAACTTTGTTACCCATGGAAAGTACTAGTCATCCTTGGATAATTCATTTTCTTTTTACGCTATCACTAATCGTTTAGGTTTTTGTATGTGACGTTTTAGGTTCACTATAACCTAGTAATGAACTCATAATCAACTCCTCAAAATACATGTTTAAAAGCTTATCGACTATGGTAAATATCTAGCAATAAGTCATAGTCTCTAAATCACAATGTTGTAAAAGTTAGAAAAGTTGTTTGGTTCTTCAAGTATAAGAGAGTTCAAAGTCGAAGTTGGAAATATATGTATTATAAGTCAGGAGAAAAAGTTGTTAAAGTTCTCACTAGTTCTTTGTTATTCATTTATTCTAGGTATTGGTAATTATGTGTGTTCCAAGTATTAGTATTAGTAATTATTTTGTTTGTTGTTCTCCTCATGCTTACTCGGGTTTGTTAATAAGATTGAATCTATTTTTTATATTACTGTTGCGTACTTACAGGTGTCTTGGTATGTGTGCTTGCTATTGTACTCGCTTATGTCCTCTGGTGTATGTGTGTATGCGTATATGTATGTGTGAGTGTTAGAAAAAATATGTCTATTAACACCCACATTACGAGTGTAGTAGTTACGTATATCACCCTCCTAATGTTTTGTTCCATCTTCCTCATGGGACCCCCAAAACCCCTGATATAGTGTATGCTAAAGGCCATACAATCTCTTCTTTTCATCTCTTGTTTGTCTAGAAGATGAACTTTATAAAACCTTTTTCCCAGTCTTACATGTTGTGTAGTGAAATACTTCATTGTTAAATCTCAATTAAGGATGGGTTAATGGTATGTCAAACCCTAGCCTTAATCGTTTTTAGAATTGTCGATCAATATATTTAAAACATGTTATCATGAACAATGTTCCGTGTGACTTTTTTTATACTCTGACAGAAGATTAATGTTTTCATTATTTATCAATGTTTGCTCAGGAACTTGAGATCAGATTATTTCATACCAACAAATTCCTTCTAGGCTATTACTTAATTTTGCATACAAACAACGTATGTCTAATCCAACTTATTGTACATGATAGGAATAGCATCGTTCTTATACACCATATGAAGTATATGTATCCGTATTGGATCCAATTGTCATATCTCAAATCTAAGGATCAATAATACATTAGTATAATCCAACGACAAATTATTAACTAAATTTTAAATATCCCTATGATTCATCGTAATTTGTAATATTCGAAAAATAGTTCACTAATAATTGTTAATCCTCCCTAATGTCTTTATGATATGTTTTTCGTAATCATCTACGCTAATATCATCCCATGATTGTACAAAAGCATTCAACATGTCTACTATATAATGTCATTAACCAATTGACATCACGTAAGTAGGGAACTCTTTGATGATTTAAATTTTTAAAAATTTACATTATTCAAACAATTCACATGTATAAAATATATTTAAAGAATAAATAAATAATAAATTTCAAATTAAGAATAATTTTCAAGTTTTAAGAAAATCTGCATGAACAAACACCTAGAAAATTCAAAGGCTTTGTCTTTTGGGGCCTAAGTCAAATTATAAATTTTTTTTTTTTTTTTTTTTTTGAATCCATTAGGCAGGTGAATACCCAACAACACTAATAGGATCGAATTCGATTCAAACTTTTTCACCTCGAATGAATTTAAAAATGAATTATTTTGAATTAAATAACAATCTCAGTTGGTTAACAAAAAAAAAAATCTCAGTTAGTTGATCACAAATGACTGTTTTGGATTCAAATCAATTTTGAATTAGGTTTTATTACAGTTTCAGATCAAATTCAACTCTAACCACTAACTAGCAGGTTTTTAAAAGCAAAAGATCACAATGATTAAGAAATGTTCAATTATGTGCATATTTCAGGTCAAAGTGGGAGAGGATAACTTCTTGCTTGGTATCCAATAAATTAAGAATGAACAGAAATCATTGAAGGTTTAATTGCAAACATGAGCACCATCCAAGGCAAAGTATGCAAACATTATTATGATTTGGATTACTGCATTAAAACATTTGAGTAAACAGAAACAAATTAACTAGGTAAATAAAGGAATGACTAAGTATACAAATCAATGTATATAAATAAAATACATAGAGTAAATCTAAATGTGTATGAGATAAATATACAAAGTAAATGCATTAAGCCTAAATATGTCATCGAACATACGAATACAATTCTAGGGCAGGCTGAAGGATTAATTCCTATCCAAGATTTCACTCAAAAACAAAATTATACCTACTAAATTTTAAAAACTTAAATACTCATCTATTGACCAAAATCAATAGTTAAATTTTAATAATCAGAAAAATATTTTTTATCTTTTTAATATAAATGATTTTAAAAAATAATAAAATAAAATTTATAAAAATATAAATTATTATTTCAATATTAAAAAATATTTAAAATAAAATAAAATTGATTAAAAATATAAAAATAAAATAAAAATTTTTTCAAAATAAACAAATAAAAGCAGTCGTCACTCCCATGCCTACTACAATGACCATCAGAAAGATAACTAGATTTATTGGATGAGACAGCTAGCCATCAATGGTAGTCGAAAATGACAAGAATAAACATTTATAACCATTTACAACCATCATTGTTCACTTTTATTTTTGTAATTTTGTAATTTTTATATTTATTAAAATTTTTATTTTTGTATTTTTATATTTTTAATAGTTAAATAATATTTTATATTTTATTATAATTTTTAGTTTTTAATAAGAATATTTTTGTCATATCATTAGAAATATTAACAAAATTAAACAAAAAATACTTAATAAATAAATATTTAAGCTTTTAAAAATTGATAAATATTATTTCATCTTTAAATTGAACCTTGCGTGGGCATATATCCCTTGGCCTAGAGGGCGCTGGTTTTGTCTAGTAGTACACTTAAATATGTCCGATACATTTTTCCTTTTCTTCTTTTGGATGTTGATTTATTTAAAAATGAGAATTTTTGTTATTACAGGTGAAATTCATCAAATTCTAACTTAAATTACGAAAATATATTAAAAAAAAACATTAAATTTTGAAAAATCATATTTCCCCCAAGATTTTACGCTTGTTGCTTGCTATGACCAGAATGTGCCTACAAAATTTAAAAAATGCATGCTTGATATGGAAAACCAACAAAAAAAAAAAAAAAAATTTCAACAGGCAACTAAAATAAAAATGTTAAATACTTTATACTAAATTTTATATAAAGGGGTGAATAGAGTTAATAACGTCAAAAACTTTTCACTTAAAACCAAGTTTTTATTTGACCCAATTTCGACATAAATATGATCAAATTAATTATACAAATAATTACTCAAACAATCAAGCAATTTAACCCAATAAACAATCATATATAAAATAAATAAAAAGTCAAAAAATAGAGAATTCTGTTGAATAACTTTTATAGTGATTCGAAGTTTTTTCACAAGTTTCCTACGTTCACTCATTTAAATAACCTTTGAAGTTTTCACTAGTTCTATGAGATTTCACCCAAATAATTGGAATTTCTAAAGGAGAAATACAAATGAAAAGGAATTGAGATTTTACTTGGATTACCCCCAACAACTAGTTATATAGGATTGCACTCAAACTTGTAAACAAATTACAAAGAATAATTTACCTTCAAACAAGTTGATACAAAAGTTAAATTCACAAATAAATTCTCTCAAAAATATCAAATAAATTCTAGAGAGGAAGAGTAGAAAAGAGAAAGAATGAAGTCATAAGACATTGTTCTCCAATCCCACAATCTTTAAATCAGTTTGATTGCATATTGTCTTCAAGAAGATACTCATTGCAACTAATTTGAGAGTCGTTGGTGAAAAAACTGAACAGATGCATGGTCATGCACTTCAAAATGCATGGTTGTGTTCTCTTCATTAATTGTCCTGAATAGCTTCCTAATGGTTAAGTCTTCCCTCCCACACCAATCCCACATAGGTGTGTGTTCTACATACATGGTCATATGCCTTCATATCTCTAGTATGTACTAAATCATCAAAGGTCGCATAGTTGTTGAGCACAATACCCCCACATGAACCACATGATTAGGATTTTACATTTGCACGAGCATGTGCATAAGGGAAAATGAATAAACTTCATTTTCCGCGCTACACATGATAGAAACCTTCCAAAGGGAATCATGCACAAGCTACACAGGCTCTGGAAACTTACTATTATATCCTTAAACTCTTCTAAACTCTCAATCTACTACTAAATCTCATATCTAACCCCCAAACTTTACTAAGGGCATTTCTAGTCTTGGGATGCTACACAATCTTGCACACAATATGTCGACATGACTAACCAATTCGTGTATTACACAAGATATATACAATCATGTGACATAAACACACAATCGTGTGTTAAGCTAAACCTACAAAATTAAACTTTTTATCCTTTTTTATTATGAAACAATTCATGTCTGGACAAATTGGATATCTTAACTTAAATTTTTCATTACATTAAAATAATACTCATTTTCATTAAATATTCTTGATAAGAAGTGATTTTGTTTAGAAATTCTTTGTCTTTGAACGAGTTCTCAATTTGCTCATGGGTCAACAAGCTCAATAGAAAAGACTCAAGACTAATAAAAGGTTTAAGGCCCAAATACCCATAGTCATCTTACTATGTATACAAACTCTAGAAAATTATTTTATCTAACCAAAAACTATTTTTCTAGCATAAATTACCTTTTTATGGTTAATGTTGCTTAAGGTTGAAAAATGTGGTTAGAAATTTTTAATATTATTAAATTTGTGTCATTTTTTTTATTTTCCCTAAAATAAATCTAAAAGATGTAAAAAAGAAAATTAGGCCGAACAGCCTATTAACATGGGATAATTGGGTTGGATCTATCCATGGAGCCCAATAGATTTAGGAAAACAGTACTCGAAGAACCTCCATGCGTCAATTGGGATAAGATTATCACAGAACCCAAACAAATTCCATTGAAACCAAACAAAGCCCTATTTTCTTCTTAATGGAGTCCGTCTCCCATCGTCTCTATTTTCTTCAAGCGTTATGAATAATTTTGGGGTTTGGTTAATGATAATAAAAAATATTTTTAATATATTAAATTAAATTTATTAAATAATAATAATAAAACTGCAATGATCTTAAAATTATCAAGATAATCTTTTTAATAGAAAATGAGGTAATTAAATATAATTATGGTAAATTTTTATTATCTAATCACTAAAAAAAATAATATAAAATAATAAATAATAGATTATTAGCGATAATTTTTATTATCTCTTGACAAATACAAAGTTCTATTAATACCTGTACAAACTTTAAAAAATATAAGAAAGAAATAGTACATGAGACTTCTTGAATATGCAAATTTATTGGATAATTTTTTATTTTTTTAAAATTTGTATGCCCAGAATTTTCCTGCTTACAGATTTTTTTTTCACTTTTATAATATTTGAAAATTAAATTCATGCTAAAAGAATTATAAAAAGATGTAAAAAATATAAAATGGGTCAAACAAGCCTGATATGAGAAGATACATTGGGCGATATGATCCCCCTGGAGCCCAAATCCCCTAAACTCAACAAAACGACGCTTCTTTATTCTTAATACGAAGTCTGACGCCTTTCATTGTCTCAATGCAAACAACTTATTGAAATTGAGTGAAAATTTCCTAAAGCAGAATTTCATGCTAAATAACTTATTCGCACCCAAGGATTTTCTAACCGCCGTAGGACTAATTCCCATCCAAGGTTTTCTCAAATGATAAAATATTATTAAAAAATTTTGAAAAATTGAATACTCATTCATCGATCAAAGAGATTTTTTCGTCTTTTTAACTAAAATAAATTTATAAAATAATAAATAATAATTAAATTTATACAAATATTTAAAATATAAAATAATATAACAAATATAAAAATTAATTAAAATTTTTAAAAAATTAAAAAAACAGTCACCGTTACCGACATATCTAATCAAGTGGTTGGAAATTGTCACTTGGTTAAATTGGCAATCGGATCTGGTTGTCTCGATGACCGTTTTTATTATATCTTTGATGGTCAATCATCAATTCAATCAGGTAGTTATTTTTTACCACTTAGTTAGGTTTTTTATAGCCACCATTATCGACGATGGTCTTTTTTTTAATTTTTTTATGTTTATAAAACTTTTAAATTTTTATTATTATTTTAATATTATTATATATTAAATTTTATCTTAATACTAATATTTTTAATTTTTATAATGGGTATTTTAGTAATTTATTATAAAATATTAAAAAATTAGAGAAATGGTGCATATTAGGGTTTTTTTTTTTTTTTGGATGAGATTTTGTCATTTAATGAAAACTTACGTCGTTTGCCCTCTTCTAAATTATAACGGCTCATTCATTTTATATATATTTTTTAAATTCAAATACTCATTTAGTGTTGAATTGAAAGCTAGGCAAACATTCACATAGAAGCTCATATAAAAAAATGATCGGAAAAAAATAATTCGAATAAAATTATAACTTTCAAAACATATATCATAAATAAAATGATATAACCACAAATCTTATAATTGTGTTCACTTCATTTTCATAAACTTAAAACTTAGAATATTTATTTATAAGGTTCATCTTATATAATCATAAACCATATTTAATGTATTATATTTAATTAAGAAAATAATACAATTTATAATGACACTTCACGTGATATCAAAACACTTTACGTATTTTTAAAACATATAATATTAAATACATACATAACACACTGTTTATCTGTTCATAACCTAATTATTATCGTTTGTTTGAAACAAATAAATTCTATAAAATTTTAGTAAATTCATTTGTAGTTCTAAATTTTTGTGCTTGAAACGAAAAAAGTAACGATTTCAATTCTATAATTTTAATTATGTGGAATTAAACTAAATTTTACTAAAATAGATAGAATTTGCTAATGAATTTCTCAAAATTAAATAAATAAAATTTTCATTACAGAAATAATCCATGATTTATTGACTTATTATTTTTTCACGTACAACATTCATTTTTATTTTCTCTCATATTTATCTCGTTCACCAACCATTTTCTCTCGTCTACTCTCTTTTCTTAACAAGATTTTTACATCGACCTCTTAATTACTTTTAAATTATTAATTAATTTGAAGATTTATTTAGTTTTCTCTATTTTTAACCCTAGATTTTTTTATATAAAATGGTCGACTTTTTTTTTTTTAATCAGCCACATATATCTTTCGAGAGACATAAACATGTTAGGACTTGTTTAATATCTTTTCTTATACATGTCCTTTCGATGCAAAAATTTTTCATTGAAAATTAGACTCATGTGGATATCTTTATATTAAATATTATGACAAATCTTCTCTTATAGAGAGATCCATGTCATTAAGAATATTAATTTTCTATTTTGTTTCTGATTGGCAATCTATCCATTGTTTATTAAAAAATTTATAACTTCCTTTTCTAAATTCTAAAAATTATACCAATATTTTTTTTCCTAAAATAAGACGCAAGATTAGGGTTAGATTCGAACTAAATATATTCAGATTCATTTTTAAGTTTAGCTTGAATAAATCCGAAATGAACCTAACGAACCCGAATATGAATACAAATCTGACCTGCAATTTTAAAATTCAACGAACATAAACCCGAATACGAACTATGCGAACCAAACATGAACACGAACTCGAACTTAAAATAATAATTTTGTAATTAAATTTTATTAATTATAATTTTTAATAAATATAAAAACGAATTATACGAACCGAATATAAATACTATGAATACGAGACGAATACAAACTTAATTATATGAACTGAACACGAATACGAACTTTGCTATAAAAATATTTGACAAATACGAATACGAACTAGAATCCGAACAGTACAAAACGAGTCCGAACACGAACATGTTACTGTTTATGTTTGATTCAGCTCGAATCCAGCCATACACCGGACTTTCCATTTATATAAGATTCAAACTTTTTTTCCTTTCCAATTTGGATAGTTTATATGTACCAATCTATTTCAACTTTTTAATTACTCACATTTATATTTATATGACTAAATAACTCTTTTATAAAATAATAATTAAATACACAACTAAGGTGTATGTATATATTAAATGAGTTAAAATAAAATAACTATAATGTATATGAATTAGTCATTTTCGTAAAATTATTATGTTAAAGGTATATTAAGAAATAAAACAAATGAAATTTCATATATAAATTTATTCCGAACATAGTTACATAGAATTCAATTGAATTACATAGTATAAACTGTAGCATACTAAATATGAAAATTTATTTGCAAATAAAATTTATATAATGAATTATACATTTTAAATTTATTTATTCTAAACAATATGTTAATGATACATTATTAAATTTATTTCCAACATCTCTTTAAACTTAATTATTTACCAAAAAATAATTAATCCCATCTCTCGATATCATCGGTCCTTACTCCCTAAGATGTAAGTAGTTATTATTTATTGGCAAAAGGGCTTAATCCCTCTCAAGGTATTATTAAAAGGAAAAAATTTAATTTTTTAATTTTTAAAAAATTAAATACTCATATATTGATCATAATCAATAGTTAAAATTAATAATAAACTATTTAATATTAATAGTAATATAAATATTTTCATCTTTTTGAATAAAAAAATATTAAAAATAATAAAATAAATTTTATAAAAATATTAAAATAAAAATAATAATAAAATAAATTTTAAAAATCAATAAAATGTAATAAAATATATAAAAAATAAAAAATAAAAATGAATTGAAAAAAGCAGCCACAATGATGGTTGCCAAAAACTAAATTAGGTGGTAAAAAAAAAACTACATAGTTAGTAACTAAATTTAATTGTTTTCACTACTAATAATGGTAGGAAAAAGGTTAGTTTTATTTCCAACAGTTATTTTCGAACATTATTGAAGATAGATAGGGTCAGATTTGTTCGTAAATTAAATTAGGTGGTCTTTTTCGACCACCTAATTTAGTTTTTTGTGGCTACGACCATTAGTGGTTGGTTTTTTTTTTAATTTTTTTAAAATATTTTTATTAACATTTAAAAATTATTATTATTATTTTTAAATCTAAATTATCTAATATTTTTTTTATTTTTTATTTTTGATTCAGGGTTAAAAATGTTAATTCATAGTGAATGCTTGGAATCCCAGGGTGGGATTAAGTCTTTTGCTCCTATTTATTCTTTCAACTCCCACCTTGCGCAGTCTCGATTCCAAACCAAGCGCGGGATTTCACAATAACTGCTCGCGGCACAGCTTGAACATCTCCTTCGCTCTGCTGTTGTAAAGTCTCTAACTTTATCTGGTTGCTCTTGTGCACACAAACTGTTTGATGAAATTCCGAGCTCAAAATCTCTTTGGAATTTTATGTTTTTCTCTGGAAAAATCTCACTTCACTTTGGAAGGGATTTATTTTTTGAAGTTGGGGATATACGATAGGTTTTCTGTCATCTCCATTGCTTAAAATCAATCTTTTTGGGCATGTATTTGGGTCTATTTTCAGGGTTTGAATTTAGCTGATATGATTTCTCTTAGTTAAATTTCAAGGTTGAATTTCATTAAATGGTTAAATTAAGTTTGGTTGAGTCTATTTGTCATTAATGGAAACCTTAGGTGGGAGTAAGTGGCTTGGCCTTCTTAGAAATTGAGTGTGATTAATGGCGTCGAGAGGAGAAGCAGGCAACTTACTGAAATCCACGACCATTAATGGAGTGAAGGTATACTCCGTTATTTCACAACAACGCTCTGTCGCTGCTTGGCTCCCTCCCAAGAAGCAACGGGCTCTTCGTAAAAATGCTGGTATACATGTGAACTTTAATATTATATCTTTCCCGTTTTGTGATTTATCATTTTTATTATTAGGTATTCATATCTTTTCTTTGGCTTGCTCAATTCTAGATTATCAACGAAGAGTTGAATTAATTCAGGACTTGTGGTTTGAAACTGCAACCACTAAAATCAAGGCTACTCCTGATGGAGAGTTTCTTATTGCTTCAGGTGCTTTTAAGTTTTAAACTCTTGCTTTAATTTATTTTAAATATGATTTCATGTTGGTAGAGTAACTTTACTACTATTGAAATTTAAATGCAGGTATATATCCACCACAAGTCAAAGTATATGAGTTAAGGCAATTGGCATTGAAGTTTGAGAGGCACTTGGATTCTGAGATAATTGATTTTGAGGTACTTGCATTTGATTCTGGCTTAGACAGAATGGTTTTGTGTTTTATTTCAGAATTTTTAAGCTTTATATTCCTTATATTAAGTTAATATTTTCACTGACTTTTCATTGACAACAACTTCATTAAGTTTAATATTTCTGTAACAATGATTTGTTGCCTATGTAGGTATTGGCTGATGACTATTCGAAGCTTGCATTTTTATGTGCTGATCGTTCTGTTTGTCTACATGCAAAATATGGAAAGCACTATACTTTGCGAATCCCCAGGTTTTATCGCTTTTTTGTTACTTGTTCCTGTTTCTGTAGTTTGTCATCTTATATCATATATTTTGCAGTAGTTATAATTGATATAGACAACACATGGCTGGATTGATTTTCTAGACTTCTGTTAAGTTTTCTCCTTGATGGTATAATGTCTCATGTTACATTCAACCTGGTATTTTATTTCATAATTGGAGGCTTTTATTTGTTTTAGAAGTGGGTTCCAAAATTTTCTGAAATATGATGAATTATGGGAGGAGAAATTCCAATATGACGTCCTTAATGCGTTATAGTGTAAAAACTAGTGTTTTTGGGAAGCTTCAGCCTTGATATTAAGTTAAAATAGCTTGTATAGGACTTTTTTGCCATGACTCTGGTGTCCATCAAGAGTTAGAGGCAAGTTGGTGCTCTGTCTTTGTAGATGAGAGTTAGAGGCATAAACCAACGTATATGTGGTTTCACAATTCCAATACTGATAACCCCTGCTGGTGTCTGAGAAAAAGAAGACAGAGGTGAACCTAAGAGACCTATAGCTTGGATGTGTAATGTACTTATGATTGCTTACAGGTTGTTTCTATGGTGAGATTTGATCAATCAAAAGTGCAAATGAAATTTGGAAATGAATGTGGTAACTTGTCTAAAATTTGAGGGGTTCCGAGTGCTTCTTAAGTTCCCTGAAAATTTGGTGATGTTTAGCTTGGATTCTTATTTTTTAATTGCCAAGCAAAATTTCCATGATTATTTAGTGAATAATCACAGCAACACAGATTGGGGATAAGTTCTTCTTTATGACAAGCGGGCCATATCTTTTTAAAAGAAAAAATTTAATGAATTTTATAGGACATTATTCATTTGGCAGTATTTAATAATTTAATAATAGGGGTAATGCATTGTATTTTAAGTCTCTGTTTCTGATAGCTCCTGGCCTCATTTGCTAATAAGTTGAGTGTTTTTAGACTATAGGAATTTAAGGTAACTAGTGTAAATATGGCTTTGTCACAACAGCTTTGGATGAAACGAAACTTGGGTTAGAGGTTTTCACTTTTTCCTGCTTCTCTATTCTTTCAAATTCAGTCGATTGGGGCTTGCTGCCTTTGCATAGTAGCTTGTGGGTTTCAAGCTTTGTCAAATTTTGCTCATTGCTCAAAGTACAGATATTATTTTGGAATTAGACTTCTTTTAGTAAAGTCTTACAGTTAATTATTTTGGATACGGTTTAAGTTGTACTCATCAGTCTTTTAACCCTAGGATACAACAATCCTGTGCTCATTACTTGGGCTTTTTAGTCCAGTACCTCAGGTAGATTAGAGATTCTCATGGGTGATGCCTTATCATGCTGAATATCTTGGCATATAAAGGGAATATAAAAAGTTTCTTCTAGTAAATTGATATGCTTTTTTTGGGAATGATGGAACAATCACAATTTTTGTGAGGGTGGGAGTTGAGGTGGTTATCAGTAGGATGTTAGCTGTTAAGGGCTTTTTGGTGGTCTAACTGGTGTTTGGATGTCGCTTCATTGTGGATTCTAGTTAGCTGCTTTTTTTTTTTTAGTCTGATAGTTTTTATCTGGGATTACTTGCATTCAAAATCCTGTTGGGCATGTTTTGCCTCATGTTCATCAGTTTGTTCATATCATTGTGAGCCTGAACACCTTATCATTTTGTAGTATTATGAAAAAAGTGATTGCAGTTGGTGGATGGCCATGTCTAACCAGTTAAAGCAAAAAATCTGATAGGTATTGCTGGTTGGTCATCACTAATTAGCTGATTAAGTGGTAGTTTGATGTGATTGTAATCTAATTATTTGTCTCTTCTATTACTTTTGTTTTTGATAGACCCGTGCAATTCTGACTTCTTCCTTTCAAATTATATGAGCAATGGTTGATGTTGTGGATTTGAATGTATTTTGCAGGATGGGAAGGGATATGGCATATGATTGCTGGTCTTGTGACTTGCTTTGTGCTGCCTCATCGCCAGATTTATATAGAATTAATTTAGAACAGGTACATTTTGTTCTGTAAGAGTTTTGTGCGTCAGTTACAGATTTATATGAATTTATTTAGTTACTTTTTGTGCTTTTGTTACAGATTTATATAGAATTTATTTAGTTTCTTTTTGTGCTTCAGTTTCAGATTTATGTAGAATTTATTTAGTTGCTTTTTGTTTTGTATGGATTTGTATAGGTCTCACTTTTCAATTCAGATTCCTGGGCCTTCTTTACGTTGAGGCACTATTGATAATGATTGACTTTGTAATTTACAGGGTCGTTTTCTCTCATCTCTGAATACGCAGTCAGCGGCTCTAAATGTAGTTTCTCGAAGGTTTTTGCTGAATCTTGTTACTATTGTTATTTCCTATGTCTACTATAGTAATATAATTTATATGCTTATCTGAGGCATGTTTTACAATTCCAGCAAACTTCATGGGCTAGTTGCTTGTGGTGGGGAAGATGGTTTTGTGGAATGTTTTGACATGAGAATGAGATCTTCAGTTGCTAGAATTAATGCTATTGCACCTGCTGGTGATACTGACCAGGTTTGAGATTTTTATCTACTGATTGTAACAAGGGTCAGGGAGGTTTCTATTATTACAAATGTTCTTGTGGAAGTAAATATCTCTTGATTAAATCCTTTGTCTCCAATATGTTGCATGGTTTTAATTTAGGTCCTTGCTCCCAATGTGCATTGTTTGGAGATGCATTTTTCTTTTAGTGTGATTGTTTATCACATATGAAAGTCCCTTTTGCTTTTATGTTGAAAGATCTTCTGACATATATTATAACAATTTTTTTTTCTTATTATCATCTCTGGAGATGGAATGGAAGGAAATATTGTGCACATAATCAAGAATGATACGGTCTATCCTTATTGTTTTGCCTGAAATTATTTTCGTGCTATATTTCGTGTTTCTGCAGGAGGTTACTGCATTGGAGTTTGACACGAATGGGGGCTTCCAAATGGGAGTTGGAAGTGGCATGGGCAAGGTACTAGTATACATAACACTGTTAGATGTTGGATACTATCTTATGCTTAAATGTTTACTTAGTTTTGGTGCAAAATAGTCAGTTGCTTCATGGACTCTAAAAGGAGTTATCTGTTGTGAATCTTTTTTTAACCCAAAATAGTGTTAAGATACCGCTATGCATATGTTCAAGTTAAGCCACCAGTTGGAGAGGTAATGTAGCAAGTTATGAAAGGTGGGATAAACCATAAACCTGAAAGAAATGAGACAACAAAACATGCGATGTTAATGGCTACAAGAACAAATAATTGAAGATTGTATAAAATTCGGGTTGGATTCGAGTCGACCCAACTCGGGATCGAGCTCGAGCTCAACTCAAACGAGCTTGAAGGCGAGCTCGTGCTAAAAGTTGAGTTTGAGCTTATAACGAGTTTAGCTTGTGAAACTTGTGTATTGATGAAAATCATTTAAATTGACAAAAAATGATGTCGTTTTTACTAATATACATTACAATAATATCGTTTTGAGCATTCCAGACCTTTGACAAGCCAAGTCAAACCGAGCTTGATCTTGGGGGAGTCGAGCTCGGCTCGGCTCGACTCAAATCCAACCCTACATAAAATATTTTGGCTTGTGAATTTTATGTAGGGGTAGTTTATTAAGGGCATGTTTACTTTTAAGAATTGACAAAGGAATGGAATCGACAAAGGAATGGAATTAGGATCCCGAATTCTCTTGTTTCCTAATTGGTATTGAATAAAGATTTGATATCCCACGGATAATCAATTTGGTAAAAACATTGGTAGAGGATTCCTCAAAATTTTTTAAGGAATCCTAATTCTTGGGATAGGAAATCCAATGAAATTACCTTTTTGACCCAATTTTAAGCTTTAAATTTTCTGTTTTTTCATTTAAAGATTTTTTATTTTAATGATAAATTTTATAATTTAGTGATTATTAGCATAGGTATTTGCAAATGTTGACATTTGATTGGTGTTGACTGTCATTGACCATTGTTGCACTGCTTGCACTACTGTTTACTGGCCATTAAATTTTAATTTTTATACTGTTTACGCAATTATTATTATTTATCTAAATATATAATCATAATTTTTAACTTGCATTGAATATTTTAATATTGAAGGCATTTTTGTCACATCACATATATCATTCCATTATTTCCATATTCAATCTTATAACTAAGCAAATGAAATCAAAATTCATTTCATCCTTTATTCACTATCCGAATATATATCATTTTCCATTTCCATTTCTTTTTCAATACAATTCCAAGAAGTAAACACAACACAATGTCATATGTTAGGTTTAACATTTTTTTAGGACATGTGGCAAAAATTTAATGACTTTGGGTGGATGGAATAGCTACTTCTAAGTGAAGCCAAAATCAAGAAGATGGGCCATGGATTGGTGGCAATGAGAATTATCTATCTGATTCAGACTGATTTAAAGTAACTTTCAGTATAAGGATGTAGAATTTATATTTAATTGAAGGAATTGATGGTTAACCATATAGTTTGGCTTTCAAAAGTAGTTCTTTGATGATGAAAACTAGCTGTTTGTTCAATGTTGAACAGAGAATAATATAAAATAAAATAAGGGCTAAGAAGAAAATAATCAAGGAAAAAGCAAAATGAAGTAATCAGCTGCTAATAGGCAAATAGTATTAACTTTAATACCAAAACTATCTTCAAATTCTAATTAGTTGACTATAACTTTGAGAGGTACATAGGCATGTTTATGAGCTTAGATTCACTTATTCTGGAATAACTAGATGGAGACTTTTGTGATAAGAAGCAAAAGATGTATATTAATTAGAAAGAACAGATTGCTAGTGTAGACTAGAAGTCTACTAACAAGGTAAAAGTATCCCTTGTTGGAGGCACATAATCTATACAAGAACAATCAACAATCTATACAAAACAATAAAAAATCTATTAACTTTAACCTTCTGCAAGACAACTTGTGAAAATAACTTCTGGAGGATTGGCAATTCAATTGCATTGATTAGACTATTTTTGTTGCAGTGTATAATTTCCATTTTTAGATATTAAGTTTGTCCGCATTCTTTTATCATAATGCTATTTTGAAAGTAAGGTTTTATTATCACTGTAATGCAGGTGTTGATATATGATTTGCGTTCCTCATATCCTATAAGAATCAAGGACCACATGTAAGATGTGCTGTTCATGTGCTATTTGTTTTATCGCATGCTCGGACTCAATTAATCTGTGCACTGAAACTGCTGCCACTACCGTGCAGGTATGGGAGTCCAATATTGGATATCAAGTGGCATCACAGTCTTAACACAGAAAGACCCAAGTTGATTACAACAGACAATCATGTTGTCAGAATATGGGACCCTGAGACAGTAAGATGCTTTTATTTTTATTTTTGGTTTCAACTTTTTTTTTTCTGGGAAACTTGATTCATGGATCAATAAACTTAGGGGAAGATCTCTTTGTTTCTTATTTTTATTTATGCCTCTATTTTTCAACAAATACATCTCCATGATGCAAAATAATAGAACAACTGAATTACTTTCTCTATTTTTATTTTTCTTAAGTGTAAACCAATTTTTTTCTCTTCTTCCCTTACTTTTTTCTCTCTATTCCACTTTATATTTTCTCTTCTTTTCACGCATCCATTGTTATTAGAGGTTTGTCTTTTCATACATCAGTTTGACTTGTAATGTTCCTTGCTAGAAAGATGAAAGTAATTTTCTTGGCCAAACTTTCTTTGTTATTGTGATGGGTAGTGACTAGTCTTTGATAAATCAGAAATTTAGATGGCACCACCCCAAAAAATATTTTACATTTGAGCTTTTGGCAAGGTATATGTGTTGATCTTGTTGTTGGCAGCTTTTGGACCAAGATTATTGACTTGGACAAGACATAAGATTTTCTGTCTAGTGGCTAGTTTCTTAACATTGAACTATAATTATGGTTAAGAGTGATATACTTCTCTTTTTGTATTCTTATTATTATTTTTTAAGATACAGTGAATCCTTGTAAAGAAATGTGGAAATTTCCAAGCAAGAATGCTTGAAAAATACACAAAAAGAAAAAAAATCAGTTCGACAAGCGATGGTGCTATATTTGTTTTGAAGGTAGTTAAGATGACAAGGATTTCTAGACGAAGCAATCTTATAGCTACTTGAGCTAGAAATATCAATGATTGAATTGGCGTATTTTCTGTGCAAATGAAGTGGAGGAAGTGTTATTCTTTGCTTAATGTCAGGGATTTTTCAAGCCATATATACATGCAAAATCATATAAATGTGTGCATATTTAATGATTTTATCATAGTTATGCGTGTCATCTTTCCCATGGTTAGTATCCTATTCTTGTGTCTTATTTGATAGTTGCGTCATTTTCAGGGAGAAGGCAGGACCCCAATTGAACCATCAGGTGGGAAAATAAATGATATATGTGTGTTCAAAGACAGTGGGCTGGTGTTGCTGGCTTTAGATAGCAGCCAGATACCAGCTTACTTCATACCTGATTTGGGACCTAGTCCCAACTGGTGTGCTCCAATGGAAAATATGACGGTATGTTGTAAATATAGTATATTGCTTCTTGTCTTGCCTTTTGTTCATTTCATTAGGAATTTTGAGTCAGACTTCTGTTTTTTTCCTGTTGATTCTATTTTACAGGAAGAGCTAGAGGAAGGTGGACAAACAACCATATATGATAATTACAAATTTTTGACTAGAGAAGATCTTGAAAAGTTGAATTTGACGAGTCTTATTGGCACCAATCTTCTTAGAGCTTACATGCATGGCTTCTTTATTGATTATCGACTATATAAGAAGGTGAAGATTCTTCAGTGCATATGTTTTTTCAAGGCATATTTAGACACTGTCCTAGGAAACTCAAAGATGTTTTTAAGGGTTTATTTTGTTTTCCATCCACTGGGGCTTTTGCAGGGGATGTGTATATTCACTTGAAGTGAATGAAGTTGATCATTCAAAAACCAATCTGTTTTGATGGTACCAAAAAAAAAATAAAATTATCAAAATAGTTTGATTGCAAACTATTGGCAACTTTCTTTTAACTTGTTTTGGCATATATTTGGGTTTTATATATATATATATATATATATATTGCTCAATATGATATATGGTAGTATCCCATAGCTTCTTGGATTTTATAACATGGCTGCTAAATTTGTTCTAATGCATTCTGTTTTCAGGCAAAGGCAATAGCAGATCCTTTTGCATATGAAACCTATAAAGAGGAGCAGAAACAAAGGAAACTTGAAGAGCAACGTTCATCTAGAATTACGGTGAATATTTATATTGTTAAAATCAGTGTTCTTACTCAGTGTTTATTAAACTGTTTGTATCAGAAGTAATTATGTCTGGATATTTCTGCCATGTCCAGAAGCACTTTATTAAAATGTCTATGAAAAAGCAATTCAGTTTTGTGTGTTCACAATCTGATCGTCTTATTAGTTTTGTTTTTGAGAGTGAAAATGTGAAATATCTTCTACTTGTGTTTTGGAGAATCAGAATAAGAACTCTTTGTATTCCTGAAATCTTTCTAGAAATATCAAAAATTTCTTTAATTGGACATGTGAATTAAAACTAGTTTTTGGACAATCTGTTTTAAAAATTTTATTTTTCAAATATATTTTTTGGTGTCCTTTTTTCCGCTTTTAGTTTTTTTTTATAAGAGGCCTATGTTTGAAAACAATTTCAAACAGATTCTAACTTTCTTGATTTGTTAAGGCATAAATGTGAAAAATTAAAAATTAAATTCTTACTGCATGTTCTCTTTTAAAATGAAAATTTATAACTTCATGGTTCCCTAATGTAAACCCTAGGGCTTGCTGGTTTCCATCTTTCTTACTCTTTTATTTGTGAAGTTGGATAATCTAATTTGGGCTAATTAATATATTTATCTTTCTTGATGCAGCTTAAAAGGAAATTACCCAAGGTTAACCGTGGTCTTGCAGCTCGTATCCTTGGAAAT
This sequence comes from Anacardium occidentale, assembly GCA_026122585.1. Lineage (NCBI taxonomy): Eukaryota > Viridiplantae > Streptophyta > Magnoliopsida > Sapindales > Anacardiaceae > Anacardium > Anacardium occidentale. Next base: position 153,708 of record JAJEJH010000188.1, read on the forward strand.
GAAGAAGCTGAAAATGAAAGTAAAGGTGCAGATGACAACGAGACTCAGAAGAAATCCAAAAAGAAGAAAGGCCTTGGCAGTGACATTTTCAAAGATGAACGATTTGCATCTATGTTTGAAAATAAGGTATCACAGTCTGATTATCTGATGCTACTATCTGTAGTTATATTATAATATTCTTAATTTTCATATTGTCTGTTGTAATGGTTTTATTTATGATGAGTTCTAGCTTCATAGTTACATTTCATTGAGCTTTCATCCCCTATCTTGTGAAATAGCAAATAACCTTTCTCTATTAACTTGTTGCAAGACTTTTTGTTTGTTGCTAGACACCCAAGAGACTGTCTTGCATTTGTAAGACACTTTTTGCAAACCATCTTATAAATGCAGTGCACAAGATGTTATTTTGAACCTGGGAATTTCTGCAATATTTTTTTAAAAGGGGGTTGTACTGATTATTTGTTAAGAGGAGCAAGAGATGTAATTCCTGCCTTGTGCTTGCTTAGCATGCTAACTTGAATGTATTTCCCAGTCAGAAGAAGAAAATGTTGAATTGAAATTTTATTTGACCTATAAGTTGCTGTAGCTTCTAGAGTTCTGGGTTTATATATTAATGGAGAAGCCAGATATTTGTGAATTCATGGAAACTGGTGCATAGCATAGGATTTTATAAGTTGTATACTTGGAATCTTACGTTCTGAAGAGGTAGCCGGAAAAATTGAGGTTTTAGCAATCTGAAAGATTTTGGTGGGATGATAATTTTTTTCTTATAACAATTTGATTTCTGTGCACCGGAACTTTTCTGTTTCTCTGATTGCCTTTCAATTCACATTCCTCTATATTGTTTTCGTCCAGGACTATGAAATTGATGAGTTATCGTACGAGTATCTTGCTCTACATCCTCTGGCTTCTCAGAAGCAACCATCTCTGGTGGAGGAACATTTTGATCCTGTAATGGAGGATGAAGATCAGAGTGCGAGTGATTCTGATGTCTTGGCAGCATCTCAGTCATCAGACGATGAGCTTGGCAAAGATAAGATGAATAAGAAATCACGAGCTCCTAGGTAAACTGTTCATAGCTTATTTTTACAGAGTAATGCGTCTTCTATCAATTGATTAATGTCCCTCAATTTATCTTTTGTTCAATAACAGCTGTGAGTGGGTGTTGGATATGTTAGGGAGGAGAGGAGCGGAGGAAGAGTTGAGGCTTTTGTTTAAGTTGTGTTACTAACCATCATTCTTATATTAAAATGTTGTAGGTTATATGAAGTTAAGGATGAAAGGCATGCAGAAGCATTTTGGAACCGTGTATCGCTTGCAAAAGAGGAGGCTCTTCCCATGGGAGAGAGGTTGAAGGCACTTCAAAATGATAGGCAGGCTTCTGGTCTCCCAAGTGATGTGAAGTTGGGACCAGGCGGTTCGCGAGAGATTTCGTTCACTACTAAAAACTCAGCCAAATACAAGGAAGATGAAGAGGACAAAGAGGCACATCATGTAAAGAGGAGAGGAATACAATCATTAGGGCTGAAATCAGATAGATCAAGTTCACAAGGCAGAGGCAGAGGTCGAGGTCGAGGTCGAGGACGAGGGGGCAATCGTGGGAATGGTAGGAGAGGAAGACGATGATCATAAATTTCAAATATGAAAGAGTATTCATTTATCTTCCTGTCATTTATGCTTATTAGTTCTCCCATTGGTGCTTGAGGAAACAATACACATTCATGAAGCAGGCTGGTTGAATCAATGGGCCGTGCGGAGTCTAGCTTAGATCTTAGTATCGACTGTTGGTTTAATTGTATTTTTTTATATTTTGGGGGTTTATCCGGGAATTTTTTTTCGCCACATTTTTGCAGATGAAGATTATTTGTTGTAACGTATTCGGTTTTGTGGGAAACAAGTGCTATATTTTACTTATTCTGTTTTGTGAGAAACAAGTGTTATTAAATCTAGTTTGAACTCAAATTTAAGTTTATTCAAGTTGGTGTACTATACATGACTAGAAGATGATTGGTGAGATGAATGTTAAAGAGGTAAACAATATCACTGACAAGATAAACAATGTTATTTAATAAAAAAAATTAATTGATTTTAAGTTATTGACTTGAAGTTAAAGCTCAAAACTGATTCAGTATAGTTGAATTTTGAGTTTGATCTGAGTTAATTTGAATCATATTTATCCTAATTATCATGGGTTTGTATATATTATGTATGATAGATTTTGGGATGCCAACTTGACCCCAACAATTAGAGCATGAACTGTAAGAGAGGGTAGGGGGTTTCTCTAACATAACTGAGGAGGAAGATAAAAATACTTTTTTGCGAGTGAAGACAATGATTGATATATCTCAGTCTCGACTTTTCACTTTGTATCTATCATTAAAGAATAATTTATAAAAATTTTCATTAGACATTAAATTATTTATTACAATCTTATTATTTTTATGATATATATCGATGAAGGGGATGATGAGAGGGCAGGGAAGGAGAAGGAGAAGGAGAAGGAGAGGGTAAAAAAGAATTATTCTCTAATAGATGATAAAGATTCTCTTTAAGCTCTATAATAACGGGGATAGGGATGTGTTCCACTTAGTGGAGATGTGAACAGGTATAGTTATCTTCTCCTTTTCTATCGTTATCTTTAGACAAGTTTTGACATCGACAAAGTCTTTAAAAGGTGAGTAAAAAAATAATTAAAACATATATATTTTATTTAATAAAAAATAATTTAATTAAAAATCCAAGAACTTTTGTCATTCTTATTTTTAGAGAAAACAATTTAATTTTTATAAAAATAAATACAAAATTATTTTATGGATTGTTATATGTGAAATTTTTTGGCTTGCCCTACAAAGACAAAATCGTGGTTCTGTCTTACAGTTAAAGAAAGAGATATCTCAACTATTTGTTTTTTTCAATGGAATTTGATGTTAACAAGGATATAGTTTTTACTGAAAGTAAATTAAGTTCATTTGAGTATTGATCGTTGGAAGACTATTAGTAGAGTTCTTGATTTTCTTAAGAAAACTAAAAATTTAAGTCTTCAATACTCAAAGTTTCCAATTATATTAGAAAGATATACTCATACAAGTTGGATATTAAGTTTTGGAGATAAAAAATTGACTACAAATTGAATGTTTATTGTATGCATTCCTGCTGCATATTACTGTACATACTATATAAATCAAATAATGATTATACCTATATATTTTGGACATAATAATTAATATGTCCTAATAATATACAGCAGAAATACCTAATATTGAGCTGAAATACGGTAACGAAAAATCATGTGGTGGAAATAAGTTAATAAGGCCCAAAATAACTTTGATATATATATATATATATATTGGAAACTCATACAAGGTGTGTGCACAAACGTGTATATACTGTACAATCTTATGCAACTATAAAACTGTAAAAACATGTAACCCATAAGCATGCTACAAAAATTGAAACTAGATCCCAGTTGGCAGCCATTTCCTCCTCTCAGCCCCTATTATATTGACTTGCAAGAGAAAGAAAAGTAGAGAGTGAGTGATAAATTCACCTAGTAAGCGTTTCCTATCTCCGACCTTAAAACAATCCTTCTTTGAGGATTCTCACTGCAATCAAAGCAAACTGAATATCTTGTATACTATTTTAACATTCATGTTCTGTTATTTGTGTTTCATTACATAACTGTTTTTATATTCTGAATGCATATTGGTTCACTTTTTCTTACTGATCATTCTTATACTAAATCGTATCATGCTGTGTATGTCATGTGGAAATGACAAGCTGGAAATACTATCTGAAAATCATGTCTAAACCCTTGGGCTTATTTATAAAACTGGTGTTTTTGAATAAAACTATGATCCGAAGATCCTGAGGTATATGAAAAGCTAATATAAAATACTGAAATATTTGTATCTAAAAATTGTGTATCTGAAGATACCTGCTATGCTACACAGACTGATGAATACAGAGATTTAACACCCTGACCATGTGAGTTTCCTATTCAGACACGTGATAGAAACTGTCTAATACATGTGCCGTCTCTGAATTTATAAACTGAATATTGATCTATACATAGATACTGATATCTAATCCTCGGATCATCAAACCCTAAGCTGCTAGTTGAATGCACATAAGCCCCTATATATAGTGGCTCGTATGGTCATAGACCATGTTACTGGTTCTCGTAACAGAGTGTACTGAAACTCATAAGTGTTCTCTCATATTTGCCCCTGAAAAGATGTCCAAAATATCGTATTTTTTTAACTGAAAACATGTATTTGAATCCTTAGATCATTTTCTGAAAACACTGTATGACATGCCATGTCTGATATGCATATGATGCATCATATATGCTTATCTCTCCTCATAATGCTGATTTATATCAATTATACTGATTTTGCTATGTATTATGCTTGTTTTAAGCTTTATGTCTCATTTTTGCTTGACGTACGGGCGTGTGTGACTACATGCACAATCGTGCATATGCGTGCACAGGTTGTGAGCTGGTTGTGTATGTCGATCGTGCTAGCTTCTGCGATTTTATTTTATTTTCTCCTTTCCTATGCGTGCACGACCATGACATGAACATGCATGGTCGTGACCTTGCCTTATTTAATCATGCATAGGTACGTGAACACAGTTGTGACCATGTAAAGCATAACTTGCACGGGCGTGCGTTATGGGCACACGATCGTGCATCTCACTCTGCTCAACGTGGTCATGGCTGAATATGCTTATTCTCATCGAACTTTCATACCAAATGTAAATCAAGAATTATCAATCAATTTCTACATCCAAAACATTCTATAATCACATAATAATCATGACAACAACATCAATTCTCATATTGCATCATCCAATCCTCTTCAATCACATATATACACATACAAACCACTCATATACATATATTTCATCATCATCAATTCCAAGTCATCAATCATGCAAGGAACATCACAAGCATGCTATAATCGAGCTCATATTCAAACATGACAAGCATATCACACAAAGGAAGAGAGGAAAAAAGGTAAGAAACACCTACCTCTAGCCATGACAAACAAGCTTCTTTCTCTAAGACAAATCTCACTCTCTAGTTTGATTTGGAGCCTCTGGATGTTGCTCTTCTCTTCTAGGGTTGCTAAGCTTTGGAAAATGCAAGAAACCTTGGGTGAAAATAAGCTAAAAAATGAGATAAGATCAACTTAAAGTATGACGGCTAACTCAGACTATACGTACGGTCGTGCGCCTTAAGATACGTAGTCATGCATGGTTGGAAAAATGCATTAGTGCCATTTTCCCGCGCTTGCATGAAACATTCTCTCAACATGATTCATGCACAAGCCACCTAACTTTAGAAAAACATCTATTGTACCCTTGAACTCTCTCAACTCTACCGTATACTATAAAGTCTCACTTCTAACCCTAAATTAGCAGCTTAAAAGACATTTTTAATCATTAGATGTTACATTTATCTTAGGATTAAGAATAATTTTTGTAAATCTAATAAACAAACTTGTATAACACGCTCAATAATGGAGTCAAAATTTGTTGCATTTGTAGAAATGAGTAAAAAAGCAGAGTGGGTGAAGGATTTTTTTTAGAAATTTCATTTACTTCAAAAAATGTGAATTCAATATTAATTCACTATGATAGGCAAGGTACTTTAGCTTGCACGTATAGTGATATATATAATGAAAAGTCAAGAAACATAAGTGTTTGACATAATTATGTAAGAAAATTAATCAAAGACGATTTTATTTCTCTAACATTTGTGAAATTAAATAGTAATTTAGTAGATTTATTCACTAAACCTTAAAAATCCTTAATTAAATCCACTAATGATGTCAACCCTGTAGAGGTTTGCTGCTATATTTTACTATTTATTATATTTATTTATTTATATAATATATTTTTTACCTTTACAAAAAGGCATCATTATCTTTTATATATATATATATATATATGTGTCCAACACACATATAATTGAAAATATGCATGCAAAAGCTTTAAAATATATTTGTATTATATATTGGAAAATAAAAGTAATGCAAGGTGTAGTATGCTGAATAAAATCATATTTATTTATTTATAATAGTATTTGGGGCATAAATAATACTACATAATAAAAACTGTACATCATAAGTATGAAAACTACACAAGGCATGTGAGCCACAAAACATGCCATCTGATAACAAATGTATCCCATGTACAACCTTCTTACATCTCATCTCAGCCTGTTAGTCACTGACCTGTAAGAAAGGAAAAACTTTGGAGAATGAGTAATGAGTCACTCAATAAGTATTTTCTATCTTTACCCACAAGCAGGTTTCTATTTTCTTCTACGTTCATGACTTGTCACGATCTTTATCTGATTACATGTCTTAATACCTTACTTCTTCTATTTCTTGTCTCATATTCTTTGTTTATTTTATTTTTTGTCTTATAAGCTTTACTTATAATGACGTCTTAACTCTGAATTCATACTATACTATGTATATCATGGTATGAAATATATAGAAATCATGTCTTCGCCCTTGGGCTTGTTTTTTGAAATCATTTTATAAAAATAACTGTTATGATTCGAAGATCTTGAAATAATTGATATTTGAAATCTCTCTTTTATATAAAACATATATAAAAAATATATTTAAAAACTGTTGTGCTGATTAGACTGATGAATACAAGAATCTGACACCCTAATTATATGAGTTGAATTATACTGATATAAGACCAGTAAGTTGAAACCATCTTACCATATTGATACTAGATTAGTAAGTTGAAAATCTAATTCATACTAACACAGGATTAGTAAACTAAAAATGTAAACCATATTAATACGTAGTCATTAAGCTGAAAATATTATCTCACAGGTGTCCCATCGTATTTACCCCTAAAATAATGTTTGAAACATCATATTTCTATTTAAAAACATGCATATGGATCGTTTGATTCCTTTTTAAAAACTCTACTTTTACATGTCATGTAATGTAATGTAATGCTTATCTTGTATATATTTTGGCTGCTATTAGGTTTTATGTTTATTGGAATAGCTTTTGATTAACTTTCCTTGTTTATTTCCTGCTGAAGTTTCTAATTCTATAGCCTTTCTTACTATATGATCATGCACTTCAAGACACATAGTCATCTTCTTTCGCATGATTGTGGCTTAACATTGCACGGGCCCACATATACTTACTTTAACATGACTATGACCCTACATGCACAGTCTTGTTAAGCTAGTACAAACACATGATTCTGACCCTATGTCGCATGATCATGTTCCTATAGGACACTATCATCTTAGCCTTAGTTGTGTATGCACAGTCGCGATCGTGAGGCAATGGAAATATGACTGCATGGTCATGCGCTTATCAGTGCACGACTATACGTTATACTTTACTTCTGTAAAATTGTGTCTAAAATTTGTAGATCCAGACCTAAACTCAACTAAACCTTAATCAAACTTAATCAAGCATAAAACAGATGATAATCACATTACTTTTACACATGTTAATCTTATCAAAACATCAAATCTCAACAAAACATGCCTTAAAACCCTTTATTATTAAGCATATATACACATATGTATTAAGCATGTTTCTAAGCATAAAATCTTCATCAAATCACTAATATTTGATCATTTAATCACATAATCATGCTCCTTAATCACAAGACGTGCTTTACACATAAGCTTATTTCAAAACAAAGAAACACATGCATCAGAAACAAAGGAAAGAGCTAAGAAACACTAACCTCAGACTATGGATGCACTCTTTCTCTCTAACTTTTGCTTAATCTCTACCTCAACAGGCTGCTCTTGGCTACTTTCCTTCTAATCTTAAGTTAAGATTCTCTAAGAAGAAGAAAAAAATGTGGGTAAAAAATTTATCTAATAAGGATGAACAAGTTGCTTTATATATAACTACATAAAACTGAAAGGACACATAGTCGTGCTACCACAAAAATTTCAAAATTTCACCTTTCTCGTACTACGCATGAAAAAGTCTCCCAAAAAGAGACTCATGCACATGTCACATATAGTTCTAAATAACTATTTTACCTCTAAATTCTCTCAACTTTATTTTTTAATTTATAATATCACTTTTAACCTTGATTTTCAATTTAATAAGACCATTCTAATCTTGATATGTTACAAACCCTATCTAATACTATTAAATCAATAGTTTTGAGTTCAAAGAGTAACAACAATTCATTGATATATGATTCTTTAAATACTTAAAAATATATTTAAAATGTGAAATAAAGTATTTGTGTCACACATCAGGGAGTTGAGTTTTAATACTTAACGAAGTTTAGTTCATGGAACAAGTTTAATAATCAAAGATGCATACACCAATAAGACACCTGGAAAATTGCAAAGAAACTTGACAATTAAAGTTCATACCCCAAGAATTCTGCTAATCACGTATTTATTTTATACAAATAAGAGGATTATAAATTTTTAACTGTGATTTTTTTTTTTCAGTTTACATATAACCATACTCCAATTATAGAGATGGATGGCTACATAAGTATAAAAATGGAAAGTGTGACAATTTTATGGATCTCTTAAAAATTAGTTTTCAATTAGCATCCAAAATTTTTAAGTACAATTGCATAAAAATAGTGTCGGCAATTCTGTTGAAAAAAAATAAAGATTATAAGTCAAACTTGACTTAAGTTTGAGAAAATTTTTAAAGGCCAAAAGATTATTTCTTGTCGAAATGGCAAAATCTTACTAGTTAAATTAAAAAAAAATATATCAAATTTCTACTCGTTTGTTAAATATTAATTATTAATTTTAATATTTAAAATGTACATATATTATTTTATTCAATTATTATAATAAAAATGTATTTAGGTATAAATGTTATTTTTTAATTTAATAAGAGTAAATTAGTAATTTTATTTTTTGTTTTAAAAATATTATATATTCAGTCATTTATTTTTAAAAATATTTTTATAATTTCAATAATTTGTAATGTGATATTTACATTCCAAAATTTTTCAACCCTTTTAAAATTTTAGAAGCACTTCAAAATTTTTTTCAAATTTAAAAAAACATGCATCTTACCTAAATATACATCATTTTATCAAAATATTATAATAGATAAATTTGAGGTATAAATATTATTTTTAACTTGTAGAAATAAATTAATAACATTTTTAATTTTATTTTAAAATTATAATATTATCCTTATATTTTAAAATATATTCCTAACCTTAATAGTTTATAATATGATATTTATATTTTTAATTTATTATTTTTTTTAGTATAATTATATTTTTTTAAATCATTAAAGGAGCATATTGGAGTTTTAAAAATGTTAAGATACAACTTTTTTAAAATTTAAAAAACACCTCACACTTTTTCAAATCTCAAAATAGTCATTAAAATTTTTGAAAATTTATTGTTTAACCTAAATATATAATTATGTATAATTAAATATTTTTAATTTAAAAATTTATTATATCTAATTTTAATTAATATAAATTTGATGGATTTTAAACTAAGCTGGTATGATGGCACCTATTGTCCCAAAATCAATGCAAAGATTGAAAGTCTCTTGCCCGACTCAGACAGGCCCACTTGCCCCGTCATAATGCGGGGAAGTTTGTCATATTTTATACTTCAGTGGCTTTTTGGGTGATCATTCCTAATAATTCAAATAAGAGGGTGTGTGTGTGGCACTCTGGAGGGCACTAAAGGTAATTCAACGAATGACCAGTTTTGTTTAGTGGCGCTAGAGAACGGATTTCTCCGATCACTCAATAGGGCTTTATATTCTTGTTGACTCCGACCTCAGAATTCGGATAATCAACTACCCCTCGCCCCGCCCCATTCTTTTCTTCTACACCGTCGACAAGTGTTCACTTCACTCTCGATTTAGGCAATGATTTAGGGTAATTGGTATTCTCTTTACTGTTTATGTTTATATGCTTCTGAAAGGTTCAGTACTCTTCTAGTGTGTCTGATTGGACAAGCTTGTTCAAAAAATTAAGTTATTATTATTATTATTATTATTATTTTTTTTTTTTTGTGTGTGTGTCGCCTCTTTGTAATTTATTGTGTGGATGTATTAAAATGATTGTTGCCATTATAATTTTAGTGTCAATGTTTTCTATTGATTAGGAGAGCTATCTCTGAGTGTCTTGGCATAAATTTCAAACAAATGCGTCTTCTTTTGGCATTGAATGCTTACGGCTGTTATTGATTTTCATATATTGTAGGCGTGTTCTGTAGGAATGGACGGACAAGTTGTCCTGTCAGACGGAGCTGATCATGAAGAGGTGAGATTTCGAGTTTGCTTTCTTGTTATTGTCTTGCATTTATTGGACAAAGGACAATTCATGATTGTGGATCGCGAGCAAAATGTTTTCTAGTAGTTTGTTATTTAAGACAACTGGATGCGTTGAAGACGTTTGGTGTTTAAGGTTACACAAATTCAATGTGTTTCATAACCAAAAACATCAGGGTTTTTTACTACTAATAAAACGGAAGCTAGAATCTGTTTGGTTCTGTACTGTGAAAGCTGCAGAACTGTTCATTTGATTTACTTGTTGCAGTAGCGACTAATCTGTTGTTTATGTGATCATTAAGGATGAAAGCTCTACTTGTGGTAGCACTGTTGGAACTGAAGATGTTGACTTTACTAGCGCCTTTACCACTGACATGGTATGTAATTTATCGTTTTCTTTTTTGTTAAATAGTTCATTAGTTGGTTTTTGACACGTGCTTGTTGTATCTGTAGATTTTCAATTGTAGAGAAGAACTTATTGATTGGGTAAGAGATGTTGGAAAGAGAAATGGGCTGATTATTGTGATTAAAAATTCTGATGTTGGTGGAGATGGTAGGAGACCAAGAATTAGTTTTTCTTGTGAAAGGAGTGGTACCTATAGATGTAAGTATCAGAAGGGTGAACAACCAAAACGGCCTAGGACAATTGGAACAAAGAAGTGTGGCTGTGCATTTGAATTGAAGGGGCTTAAATTAGCTAGCGATGATGATTGGATGTTAAAAGTTATTTGTGGGGTACATAACCATCCTATTACACAACATCTTGAGGGTGAGGGGCACTCATATGCTGGTAGACTTACAGAACAAGAGGCCAATATATTGGTTGATATGTCAAAGAACAACATTAGCCCAAAAGAGATATTAAATACTTTGAAGCAAAGAGATATGCATAATGTATCCACAATAAAAGCAATTTACAATGCAAGACATAAATTTAAAGTTGTAGAACAAGTTGGACAATTCCATATGCAACAACTCATGGTGAAATTGTTGGAGCATAATTATATTCAGTGGCATCAAAATGATGGGGATGAATGCATTAAGGACTTATTTTGGGCACATCCTTCTGCAATCGGATTGCTACGAACTTTTCCAAGTGTGCTAATTGTGGATTGCACATACAAGACTAACATGTATCCCTTTTCATTGTTGGAGATAGTAGGTATAACATCAACTGAGTTGAAATTTTCAGTTGCTTTTGCATATCTTGAGTCTGAGCGAGAGGATAACTACACTTGGGCTTTGCAGAGATTAAGGAGTATGATGGAAGATAATGCTTTGCCAAATGTCATAGTGACAGATAGGGATTTGGCCTTGATGAATTCCGTTCAGGAAGTGTTTCCTAGAGCAAATAATTTTCTCTGTAGATGCCATATTTGTAGGCATGTTTCAACTATTTGCAAGAAGTTATTTGAGACTAAAGAGAGATGGGAGGCCTTCGTTTGCAGCTGGAATGTATTGGTACTTTCTGTGTCTGAACAAGAATATATGCAACATTTGAGTGCTATGGAGAGTGATTTCTGTAGATATCCTCAAGCACTTGATTATGTAAAGCAAACATGGTTGGTTCGTTACAAGGAGAAGTTTGTTGCAGCATGGACGGACAAGACTATGCATTTTGGAATTATGACTATAAATAGGTAAACTTGAATGTGTACACTATTCCCATTTAATCTTACTTTTGTTTCAATAGCTGATTGCTGTGCTGTTTTGTTTTATTAGAGCAGAGACTACACATGCAAAATTGAAGAGGATGCTGGGAGTACCCCAAGGTGATTTTGAGACATTGTGGACAACAGTGCATGCTTTGTTAGAACTACAACACATTGAGATTAAAGCTTCATTTGAAAGGAATTTGAATATTGTGCAGCATAATTTCAAAGATCCCATTTTTGAAGATATAGGGGGTTCTGTCTCATTAAATGCGATGAACATTATACTTGGTGAGTTCAAACGAGCTGAATCCATTGGTTTAGATGTCTCCACATGTGGATGTGTATTTCGATGTACGCATGGTTTGCCATGTGCTCATGAGATAGCAAGGTACAAACAGGAAAAAAAACCCATTCCTCTATTTTCAGTAGATCCCCACTGGAGGAAATTAGACTATGTGCTGATTACCCAGGATAATAAGCTGGAGTTGAGTTTTACTGCTGAGATAGAGATGTTTATCAAGCGTTTCAAAGGGACTGACGGTCCTGGCAAGCTATACCTATTGAAGAAATTGAGGGAGTTAGCAAATCTGACAACAACTTCATATTCAGCAGCAACTCTGCATGTTGAGCATGAGGTTAAAACTAAGATACAAGGGTGGCCCTCTTTAAAGGTTGATACATCTGCTCAAGATGCTTCAGAATTTGAATATGTAATGTCTACACTCGATAGTGATTCAGCACAGGTTAGGAATTCAAGTACAACTTCTGTGGAACTGAGAGGGAAGCAAAAAGAGAAGGCTTATTGGCCACGATCACGGCAGTCTATGTCATTTATTGATTCATTTCCAGTTGGATTGAGACCCTACATACATGATGTTCAAGATGTTATTGCTGATGGTCATCGTGGTTTTCGAGTTGTAGCTGATTTGCTGGGTATGGGTGAGGATAATTGGGCTCAGGTAAGGAGGGACTTGGTGGATGAATTGCAATCTCACAATGATGATTACAACCGATTATATGGTCATACTAATAGAGTGCAGAAGCTCATACATTCATTGTCATGTTTTCAGAGCAATCCAGGGAATGACCACTGGATGTCCATGCCTGACACTGGGCATATAATTGCATCTAGGTATAATATTGTTGTATTGCATATATCTCACCAGCAGTGCTTTACATTTCTCCCACTCAGATCTGTGCCTTTGCCACGCACTTCCCATAAAATTATTGCAATTGGATTTGTAAATGAATGTCATTTCGTAAAGGTATTTATCTTAGAATTAAGTGAAATTAAAGTATTTTCTCTGTGTGTGGCATCATGATTTATTTGAGAACTGACTTTGCCTGTGCTTTATGCAGGTCTTTATGCATCCAGGTTGTCCCATGCCACCCATAGCATCTGATTGGTTTAAACATCGTAATTCTTGTGCACAAGGATGGGAGGCACCATATAAAACTCATATCAAAGTTTTCAAGGCCCTGGTTACAGATAATTTCTAAACCTGATATGCTGTCTTGTCAGATCATTGCAAACCCTTAGGACTAAACTATTATTTCTTATACAAGGTTGCCTTGTTGCAGCTACTTCTCAACAATGAAATTGGGGTATGTCCTATTATTGCTATATCCAAGCATATAAGCAATCATATATTGAGATTCCTGTTTAAATTGATGTCAGTAATTTGAAAATAATGCGCATATTTATAAACACATACAAAAATTGTTTCTGAATGGGAAATCTTTGTATTTGAGTCTAATTTGGTTCAGTGGACGACCAAGATTACTTCCAATCATGTTGTTAACATTGGTTTGGTAAAACTCTATATTAATGTCACATTCCTTGTACTTAGCATGACATGTTTTTTTTCTGATATAGCATGACATGTTTTTTTTCTGATATATCACCAAATCTGGACCAGAAGACACCACTTTTGGATTTGTACTTCACAGAAATATCAAGCTTGCTGGACATGGCACACAACTTGTCTACATATCACTTTGGGACAAGTCAATTTGATGAACATGAGATAGTGGCAATTTGAGAAGAAAATCTTAATTAAAGATTGTTATATACTTGCATTCTCTGCAGAAAGCTAAATAGATCACTGCAGACAAGAAGATTTGTGATGCTGAAAGGATTGATTTGGGGATATGAGTTTAAGTTTTCATTTCCTTTGATTTTTGCATGACAAGAAAAAGGATAAAATATCTGTACATTTAGCCTGAAGAAATAGTCTTAGCTTTGAGATTTAAAAAGCAATGATAGTTGACTTGCAATCAAATGGAAGGGAAACAAATCTACAATGGTAGAGAAATTATTAGTTCAAGTTAACTGTTCACATTTTTTACTTTCCATAAGAACTATAGGAAATTGAGGCTTTATCAAGTTGATTCATGCTCAAGTAATACTTAAATTTCCTGTCTAATGTTACATTCAATATCTTCCTTACATGCTTCATCTTCTTCGTCCTTTTTTTTCTCGGGTTATAGACAAAAATTATATGCTTTTGGTTGGGAAGAGCTGCTCAAAGGTAACTGGGACTTTATTCTAAAAAAATAGATGTAAGCATGCCTAATTTATCCAAGTTTCTTTATAGGTAAGTATTCATCCCTTGTTCCTTCTGTTTGCTGATTCTCCAGGGAGTTTGTTTGGAAGACTTGTTCTGATTACTAACTTGGGACTGAGATACTTGTCAATGATAGAAATCAGGTATTACTTGTTCCTCCCCTCCGATTTCTGTTATTGAAGTTAACCATTCAAGTACTGCATACCTATTTTTTGTTAACAGCACTGATAGCTTTTGATATAAAACAAGAACTGGGTTTGGGTGATCTGTTATGTTTGATATTTCTGGATGCTCCTTTCATAAGAAAAGCAAGTGGAAAAACAAAATTCTGCTAGATACTCCACATGGTCAGAATTGGCATCTTGATGAAGAAGCTCTTCTTTTTTGTATGACCAGCAAGAAGAAAATTGATGATGTACATCCAATTGCCTCTTTCAGTCTAAATATTTGTTTCTGATAAAAATTGGATTGTGTGATTCTAATATGTATCTATTGTTATTTTGTTGTAGATGCAATAGTGGTTTGGTTACTTGTATTGTATTAGTTATAGCCTTCATGTGTCTGCAGTTGTATTGCCACAGTTTTCTGCCATTGATAAGAATCCATTTCGTGATGTGCAAAATGTCCGCAATTTAGTGGTGCTTTCGCATTCAGTTTTAATATGATAATTTACCAATCATATTAGGCTTGGCTATGGTGGTAAATATATTTGCATTTAGGATGCGTCTCGTATAGGTGATTTTTTATACAAAAAATGAAAGATTATCATTAAAATTATTGAGTATAAATTAATATATTAAAATTAATATGTATAAATAATTATTGTGTTCAATTGATAATAATAAGAAAATAAATTATAATATTAATTTATTTAAATCCCTTATGTTAATATTATGTTTAATTAAGCAAACTTATTTCAAGTTAAAAATTATTTAATATATGTTATAAAATATTTTTACGTTAAAAATTCATTTGAATTTTTTTATGATATCTAGAATAATGAAATTAATTAATTAAATTATTTTTAATTTATTTAAATAATAAAATTAATAAATTTATTGTTTATTATTTTAATTAAAAATTAGAGTAATTATGATTTAAAATTTTAATAAATAAAAATAACAAACTTAAGAGAGAGATAGATGATGAATAATGCCCATATGCACATTTTAGGATTTTTTTTCGGGCAAATTCGGATGAGATTTTACAATTTCGCTTTTGATTTGAGTAAAGTCGAGATCACGTGGTTGTTGTTTTTGTTTTGTAGGAATTTGCATGATTTCAAATCGAAACAATGCTAAGTGGGTGTGCCTGAGACCAATAATCACAACTGAAGTGAAAGATCAAAGAGCAGATTCAAAATAAGCTGAGCAAGATTCATGTCGCGACATGGATGAAGCATGCAAGAAAGTAGCTGCACGCTGCGACATCATGCCGTAGCACAAGAGAAGGCATGCAACACACAAATTCCAAAAGCTAGAGGTTGCAACATCATGTTGTAGCACTGAAGGTGCAAGTGTGAAGTAGTTAATTTTATAAGTTCATATGTTGTCTTAGTTAGTGTAAAATTTAGTCTCTTTCATTGCTAGGGATTAGCAATTTGCTAGTTGGGGGTTGTGATGAATAATGGGCATAAGCATATTTTAGGATTTATTTCAGGTGAATTTTGGTGAGATTTTACAATTTTGCTTTTGATTTGTGCAAAGTTGGGATTGTGTGATTATTGCTTTTGTTTTACAGGAATTTGTATGATTTCAAATTGAAACAATGCTAAGTGGGTGTGGTCGAGATCAATAATCAAAACCAAGGTGAAAGATCGAAGAGCGGATTTGAAATAAGCTGAGCAAGCTTCATGTCGCGACATCATGTTGTGGCATGGATAAAACATGCAGGAAAGTAGTTACATCTTGCGACATCATTTCGTAACACAAGAGAAGGCATGTAATGCACAAATTCGAAAAACTGGAGGCTGCGACATCATGCCAGAGCACCAAAGGTGCAAGTGTGAAGCAACAGGCTCATGTTGTAGCATGCTCAGCAGTATGCAATACAGAAGCTTCATGTCGCGACATGCCCAATAGCAACCTAGGCAAAGTCTTCATGCCACGGGATAAACACTTTCAGCAGAGTTTCGACTTTTCAAAACTCTCCCGTAACCCTAAGTATATATATTAAAGTGTAACTTTAGAAAAAAGGATGAAGTTGTAGTGACCCCCGCCCCAGGTGACTGTGCGCTGCGGAAATTACTGTTCATATAATAATAAAATATTCCTGAGACGGGGACCTCTACAGAAAAACGGCTGCTGAAATGAAATTTTCTTTATCAAAGAAACTAATAACATAATTTACTGCGAAAGTAAATTAGATGTAAGCGTGTAAAATCCCAGGCTACTCATGTATAAAAATAAACTGTCATACAGTGTATACTAATATGTAATACACACATATACATGAGAAAACTAAAACATGCGAGCCAACATGCTATCTGCTGCTGCCAAGCCGTATCCCTAAAATCTCGCAGCGGTCTCGCTCCAGCTCAGCCTTCGAACTACTGACCTGCAAAAGGAAACAGGGAAGGGAGTGAGTGACAAGGTCACTCAACAAGCGTTTCCAAACACAACACTCGCAGGTCAAAACATCTGACTACGTGACTTATCACGTAGAAGGTTCTGCTAGACAGTTTCTTACTGAATTCTGTTATATTTCTGTTCTGTTACTATTCTGTTTCTCATCTGTTTCTCATGAGATGTTGTACATGACAATGAAATGTATATACTGATGTCATGTATGCTGAAAACTGTAAAAACTTGCCCTCAGGCTTGTTTTTCTGAAAAACTGTCTTTTCTGAAAACTCTTTCTGATAATAAAACTGTGATCCGAAGATCCTGAATATATACGTATAGTATATCTGAAATCTGTATCAGAAAGTACTGAAAATCTCTGAAATATCTAAAAATATCTGCTATGCTGGCCAGACTGATGAATACAGGGATTCGACACCCTGACCGTGTGAGTTCAAGGTCCTAATGAATCTACTGATGCACAACCAGCACTCTCTATTGAGCTTGGTCAGTGACCATGTCCTCTGATGGACGCTGGTTTCCCTCTCTAGCGGGTGTGCAAACTCACAGGTGCCCCCTCGTATCCACCCCTATCTGATATATGAAAAATCATATATGTATATCTGAAAATCATGTTTCTGGATCCTTGGATCCAGTCTGAAAATATCTGATATGGCATGCCATGCTAAATACTGATAATCATGCATGAAATGCTGATTTCTGATATTAATTCTGAGTTCTATGTGCTTAAAACTGGCTTAGAGTGGCTTAATTAGCTTTTAATCTCTTTTTTCTGATTTTCTGAAGGTGCACGGGCGTGTGTTCTGGCGTGCACGGGCGTGCGGCAAGACACACGGGACCGTGTGCCTGCCGTGTCCCTGGGCGTGCGTGATTCTGGAATAATTTCATGCAAACTGGGCAAGGCACACGGGCGTGTGTCTGCCTTCCTCTTCTTCCCGTGTTCAGCAACACGGGCGTGTGGAATTGGGGGAGAAAGCACACGGGCGTGTGTCACTCGGGCATACGGGCGTGTGTCTGGGTTTTCAGACGCACACGGGCAGCATGCACGACCGTGTCCCATACAAAAGTGCGGACGCACGGGCGTGCCTCAGGGACGCACGGGCGTGCCTCAGGGACGCACGGTCGTGTGCTTGACCCAGAAACTGCAGGAGACGTCTGGAAATCCAGAAATTTCCACACCAGCACTTCCACACTCCAAATCATCAAACATAAACACATACTACTGCTGAAATCACGCAAATAATCATCAAATCATCAACTCAAACACGCCATATAACATAAATAAAGCATATATCATCTGGAAACAGTATATATGCATTCAAATCATGGAAAACCACTCAATCATGCCATCATCCATCATATCACAGCTCAAGCATGCTGGAAATATCTCAAACAGGCACACATAACATTCTCATACACTGAAAATAGCCAATCAGGCTCTGAAAACGGCGAGAGAAGTAAGGAAAACACTTACCTCGCGCCATGGAAGCTCTATCTCTCTCTCTGGAAGACTCTGGATCTCTAATATGAAGCTGAGCTGCTGGGGGATCTCTCTATGGAACTCTAGGGTTCACTGGAGCTGAGGAAGAAGAAGAGAAAAGCTGGAAAATAAGCTGGGAACTGAAAATCTGCGCAACTGGAAGAAAATAAACTAAAAAAAGCTGGCTGGGCAAGACACACGGTCGTGTGTCCTGGGCACACGGTCGTGTGTAGTGGAAAATAGCCATTTCCACCCCCATAAGCGCAGAAACTACACTCAAGTCCCAAAGGACTTCTAAAATGACTCTTCTACCCCCTAAAACTCTCAAAAATGACAAATCTACCCCTTGGGTCATTACAGAAGTTGTCTTAGGAGAGCTTTGGATAAAATTTTCAAGCAATTTTAGAAGATTCTAAATTTTGTTTTAAGGTTCAATCGAAAGCTATTCTGATTATAATTGTAAGACAATTTTCATCAGATTTCAATAAAAGATTCAACAAGTTATCGGGTTTTATTCTTATTCTTCATTATGTCTTCTTTGAATTTGATTATTTATTTGTGTTTAATGATGAACTAAATAATTTTTACTAAGATTAGAGTTAGCTCATTCATGAATGAGTAATGTTTTTCGATTATAATTTATAAGTATGTTATGTTATGTGAGTTTGTGTTTTGAATTTAATGCCTATTGAAAACTTGACCAATTTTTAATGAGTGAAACCGAGAGATAATATCATATAAAAACAACAAGAATACAAATCGTGAATTAATTGAATATAGAAATATATTTAATAATGCATGCAATAGTCATAGACATAACAAGGTTGTGCTGAAAGCTAGTGAATTCCATAGAAGTTAATGCATTTTCATATAATTAAACATATATAAAAATATCTACGTTATTAGATTTTTAAATAGGATTAATATTGTTTGAGAGAGAATATTGATCAATTTAAAGAATTCTGTTGTCGTATGAATAATATAAGATATGGAATCGTATGAAAAACTTATCTTGAAGTGAATTAGTGAATTTGAAATCTTAGCATCGTCTCATATATTGTTTTTCTATTTACTTAGACGCATTTCTTAATTGTTTGCTTTCAATTTTTATTTTAGTGTTAAATTTATTTTTTATCTTTATTCAATAGTTTAAATAAAATTAAAAATAATACTGTTTTGATACTTATACGATCTCGTAGATACGACAACTTCAATTACTTCCAAACTAAAGGCATCAATAGAGCAGGATATGTTCTACTCACTTAAATTTAACAAAGAGTCGTATTCAGTTTGAATTTGACAGACTCGCAGCTGAAAATGTTTTGTGTTAATTGTTGTCGAAACCATAAATGATCGTGTTTGGTTTGTCGCATTCTAATCTATGCTCAGTCAATTGGTAATCTGACGGCAGGTATTTGGGTTGCATAAGGAACCACACCGAAACAAGCACATGATATGACTTCCACATTGAATTTTCAAAAGACCGAAGAAGTCAACTAATCCAACCCGTGAAAACACAGTTTTATTTTGTTCAATCGCGTGTTCCTCTAGAACCAATTCAATTATGGAGAAACCGCAAGACCATGGGAAAGAAAATGCAAATTCAGATACTGTGACTCCAAATGGTTCAATTTGTGGGTATGATTCTCTTCACACCCTTCTTAGCGCCAATCTCAAACCCCATCTCTTCCAGGTATTCTTTCTCATATTTCTCTTTTTTATTATTAATTTTATGACTTCGGTTTTATGAGAAACTTGGTCGAAAGATGATGTTATTAGTTTCTTGCCTCTGATGGAACCGGGTTTTTGTTCTTTTTTTTAATTTGGGATATTATATGAATGGTTAGTTCGGTTGTAAGGGAGATTGAAATAGGCCTCAATGGCTTCATTAGATTCCATTTGTTTGTGCTACTGAACGAGAGAGGAGTTAGAATTACTTATTTAGATTATTGAAGTACTGTTTCACGATGACTTTGAATCATTTTCAGTAGATTATAGAATAAGGTAATGTTTTGATTCGAAATTTGCGATGATATTACTGGTATTTTTGCAGGAAGTTAGCCGTTTGCTTCTTGGCCTTAACTGTGGAAAACCACTTAAACAGATTGATCTGCCAAAATCGGCTGTAGCAATCTCATGCGAACATGATTTTGATCTGCAGGTTGGGATTTGATCTTTTTATTAATTTTGGTTCTTATAATAAAAACAGATTATCGCTTGACTTGAAGGAGCAAGTTTGAGACTGTAATCACAAAACCATAAACAAAGATCAGTTAATATTCTTGGACATCACAGGAGATTATAAACAAAGATCAGTTAATATTCTTGAACCTTTTTTGAAAAACTACCATAAATTGGTTTTTACTCTCTCTGTTATGGTAACTGACCAAAGCTATTCGAACTTATCAAATTTTCTTGTTTCAGGTCTCCTTAAGAAATCACTAAAGCTTCCTCTCTTTTTGTGATAAAATCCTCAGCTTTTGATTGCGTTGACTTAATCATTTTAAAATCATTTCAGGCCTTTTCCTTTGAAGCTGCCAAGGAATTACTAAGAGAACCTCGAGTAGTTAGGGTGGGTCTTATCCAAAACTCTATCGCTCTTCCAACAACTGCCGACTTTCTGGACCAGAAGAGGGCTCTGTTTCAGAAAATAAAGCTAATCATTGACACTGCTGGCACTTCAGGAGTCAACATATTATGCTTGCAAGTACATGCTGTTATGAAGTTTAACTATTTTGATCAATTTATTTTCCTCTTTGTTCTGAATTTAAATGACACTTTTCATGTAATGTGAATCTAGGAAGCATGGACGATGCCATTTGCCTTTTGCACTCGAGAGAAGAGGTGGTGTGAATTTGCTGAGCCCATTGATGGGGAATCAACAAAATTTCTTCAGGAACTTGCACAGAAATATAACATGGTAATCATCAGTCCAATCCTTGAGAGGGATGTTAACCATGGGGACACTATCTGGAACACTGCTGTTATTATTGGCAATAATGGCAACATCATTGGCAAGCATCGAAAGGTAATGAAGTAATTCAACTGCTGGTAGTTCCATGTCTTTATTGAGGAATTCTTTGTTTAATGAAATGTCATTTGACAGAACCATATTCCTAGAGTTGGGGACTTCAATGAGAGCACATACTATATGGAAGGAAATACTGGGCATCCCGTGTTTGAGACTGCTTATGGAAAGATTGCTGTCAACATTTGTTATGGGAGGCATCATCCTTTGAATTGGTTAGCTTTTGGCTTGAATGGTGCAGAAATTGTTTTCAACCCTTCGGCAACTGTTGGTGAACTCAGTGAACCAATGTGGCCCATTGAGGTGACCTGTTTTCCAAATTGTCTTAGTCTTGATTCCTTTTTCTGATTAATTTCTTTAGCAGTATTTGCATAAGGTTAAGGTTTTCTTAGTTTTGTTATGATCAATAGTAGCAGCCAGTAGTGCCATATTCTTTGCATAGATATGGAAGTCGTCCATATTGTTCATCTACAGAATATGTCTTATGAAATCTTATTATTGCACATGCACAATCATCTAATGGTACTTGATCCTTGATGCACATGAGACTAGATGGTCATCTTGTAGATTGGTGCTTGAATCAGAAAATAGTTGAACGGTCATTTATTGCCACGGTTCAAAATTCAGTCTTTGAACAATATTCATGATATACTTAGTAAAACTGTAGCTGGCAAATCAAATGACCTGTTGCTTGCTGATGGTTTTACAGGCCCGCAATGCTGCAATAGCAAATAGCTATTTTGTTGGGTCAATAAACCGAGTTGGCACTGAGACTTTCCCTAATGCCTTTACTTCGGGTGATGGGAAGCCACAACACAACGATTTTGGACATTTCTATGGATCAAGCCATTTTTCAGCACCAGATGCTTCATGCACACCGTCTCTTTCCCGTTACAAGGATGGCCTGATGATTGCAGACATGGATCTGAACATCTGTAGGCAGCTGAAAGACAAATGGTGTTTCCAAATGACTGCTCGATACGAATTATACACAGAGATGCTAGCCAAATATCTAAAGCCAGACTTTGAGCCTCAGATCATATCTGATCCCTTGTATCATAAGAAGGTTTCTTAAGTTCCAGGTAAATCTCAATGTAAAATTGTGTTCAATAAAATTCTGGCTGGATCATCAGCGTAGAAACAAGTCTTTGGGAATTGTCTTGTGTAATTATTTAAACTATTGTTAATTATCCTAAAAACTTATGAAAGAAGGGATAAGTGATGATAAAATCATACAAATTGACTTACCAAAAAAAAAAAGAAAAATCATGCAAATTGAACCATCCAACCTTCAGTAACTTGTACACATACGTGCATAAATAGTTTAAGTGATCAAGTACATATAGTAGTTCAAATAACTTCTATTGAACACAATTTTACATATCCCATCTGATGTTTCTTCTTCTCCCTTATTTTGAGCGTATATGGTTTTGTCGAGTTGAGATTAGATAATTTGAGAGGTCAGAATCTTGACAGTTGTAGATCAAGCTTAAGCTTCTTCTGTCATACAGCCATGAACCTTGTCTGCGAAAGTATGGATAATTTTAATAATTGATCAAGCATCAGGGTTACCGTTTAAATGAGAAGTATAAGATCTGCATATTTTAACCTTTAAAATGTTTTAAATCATTTCAAAAAATAAAATTGAATTTTATTTTAATTCTTTTATAATAATACTATGTGTAAACTCTGTAAAAGCAAAGTCATAGAAACCAAAAGTGGCAATGAAAACTAATTTGAAAAATGTAAACTTCCTATGATAAAATTTATTTTTTTTTCCCAAAATATGTTGAATGTTTAAGTATAAAGATGTGATTGACAGTAGATAAAGTCTAAGGAGGACTCAGTTACAAAAACTAATATTACATTTGAAACCCAAAAGAAAGAAGTACGAAAATACCCAAATCATGAAAACCAAATTACGGCTTTGTTTATTTATTTATTTTTTTGTATTTTGAATGTTTTTGTCAGTTATTTTGGGTATGCATTTATATAAAATAATACTCTATGTACCTATCTCGTAATCCTGATTAATCTTTTACGGTATGATTGGAACGTACAAAATAAAAGGTTTTATTAGGTATATATATATGGAAAATTAATTAAAATATTCAAAAAAATCATCCATTTATGCAATTTTATATATAAAAAAAAAAATATATAAAGGGTTCTATCATATTATAGGAAAGTTGCCAAAAATATTTCTGGGTATAATAGGGGGGAAACTTGAATCTCTTATCTTAATTTTGTTGCTCAGCCAAAAGTAATTTTATATGAATTTAGCATATTAAATATTGATTTTTTCGGTTTACTATTATTTTATTGATTTCAGTCAAAGACATTTGAATATTGACGTGATTACAAGTTAGTGTTTTTGACTTATTGTTTCGTTTGTGTTACAAATCTAGTTTAGAGTTTTAAGTTTAACATTATAAATCATTAAAAATATAATTTTTGTTGTTGTGAGCTGTTATAATGGTGTTTACGTAATTTATTTGATATATTGGAGGCTTAAAATGATGAAATATACAAAAAATTTGTACATTTTGTCGTCAATCGCATGTTAAGCCAAGCCTGATTACCCTATTTGGGGTAAATTTGAAGCTTAGTTCTCGACTTAACTGGTTTAAGAGATATTTCGGCTCTTAGCCTACTTGGTTGAGGATAAGTTGAGTCTTGATTTACTTTATTTGCGGGTTATATGATAAATCAAAAGCTTGAGGGGTAATTGCCAAAGGAGGTCAATGCAATTATAGCTTAAAGTATTGCATGAGTTAGTGCATAAATCTTAAAAACAAGAGGAGTTGAAAGTTAATGGATGTAGAAGTCTGCTGCTTTCTACTGCCAGAGTAGCTTCTAAGACACAACGGCCTAGGAAGTTTCTTGTAGTAGGGGCACTGCGAAAACGTGAAGAAATTAATACTTGCTGGTATTTTTTTCTTTTTCTCCGTCTTTAGTTGAAATGCTAACAAGCTTATTTACTTTTTGTATCATTATGAATTGGGTTGAAGAGGGGGAAGGCTGCAATGGATGATGGGTGTATTGCGAGTAATACCTGGAGTGGAAGCAGATAGGATTATAAGTAGTAGAACTTGATAGTTAATTCGGCAATAGTGTTGGTTCAATTTGCCCCAGGGATGTAAAAATGAAGATTTGGTGAAATTAGGATCATATGGCTCAGGCTTTAGAAAATGACCATGGAAACAGTGGGCAGAATGAAGATGAGAAAATATAGGCTTAGAAATGGTTATTGATAGAACAAATTAACGATTCATGTTGTCTGATGTGATTTGTTTGGCTTTCGAGAATACTGGGTAATGCTTAAGCAAGGTGAATCATGGCAGGACAAAGGGAGTACAAGTTGGTCACAAATGTGGAATTAATTTTGTACAATGGAAGAGCTTTGACAAGTTATTTTCAGCATGCTGATCCTTTTGTTTTTGGAGTAAGAGTATGGCATACCTAAGAATTACATGCTTCCTGATTCTAACAAGAATTTTTTTTGTTATTGCTAGTCATGCTGATTTATCCCTTTCAGGTATGTCCTCCAAAACCCTTTTTCATTTCCTTTTATGCTCTCTGATTATGCTAAGATGAACATACAATGTGCTTAATTACAATAATTTCCCTGTCCTCTTTTTCTGTTTCCCCACTTTTGCAATTCTTCATGTAAGTTTTGAAGGACTGAATTCTGATTTATGTTTTGCTTATGCGGAAAATGGTTTTTTATCACTTACTTCTGTGGCTGTTTTGCTTTGATCCATTTCAAGTCACATAAATGCATTTCAAGTCCTCATTTGGGAGTCTGGGCCATGTAATATAATGAAAACTTGTTCACTTAAGAATCTCCCGATTTAAAGGTACGTTTCAATTCATCTTTTAGTATGCATTCCAAGAACTGCAAATTCTTGAATAAAACATCTAGGAGAGTTATTCTGCACAAAATGGGTGTCCTTGGAGTTATGAATTTTGAATTTTCTTTTGACCTTTATTTCCTCAAATGATAAACACATCAAAGCTTGTTGCTGCATTCTTTTGCCTATACAAGTATCTTTCTGATTTCTGTCTTGAGTTTCTTGATGATCAGCCCTGGAACTGGTTTCATTTTTTTGTACTCATGCATATTTGGTGCCTTGTTTTAAAACATGCTCTCTGAATAATTTAAGAAATAAAACGTTTTTGCTCAGAGGTTCAGAGCAATGCATAATCTCCAAAATCAGCATCGATGCTAATTTTTAGCATACTAGGTTTTTTGAGTCGTTGGCAGATGCAATATATCATCATTTTGTATTCTTGTATAAAACAAACACACCATTTATCTAAAGACTTGACCTCCAAATATGATAAGGTTTAGCTTAAACACCATAATTCATAAGCTAGTACGCTCATGGTTTCTTTGGTTCGCTGAAAGAAACCTGGTCTGCAATTTTAGCTCCCCTTTCTTTAGCCATGTAAAGCCCTACATGATGCATAAATTGCTGCCAAAAACCCAAATAAATGAAGATAGTTACAAAAGAAGATATTCATTAGATGGAATCTTGTAGATAAGTTTACCTGAGGATGAGCCAGAGCTCCTTTGGTGTTTCTAGCAATGTGAAGAGGAACGTCGAAGGTCGCACAGGCACGAGAATACACCACCACCTCCTCCAGAGGACCCAGGGACCCTCTGTTCCTGGCTGACAGTGTTGAGCACACAAAATCCAGCACGCATATATCTGTGCAAACTCCCACTACTAAAATCTACACCAACACACAAAAGTAAGCTCATATTAGGCTTCTGTGAACATTTGATGATATAAACTCTAAATTTTGTTGTAAATGCTTACTGCTTTGATGGAATTGTTCTTCACCCAGTCAACAAAGATATTTGAGCCATCATCCTCAATTGAACCCAGATATCCATCAAAACAGTCTTTGCGTCTAATTGTTACATTTGGTTCTTGCGCTAACCATTGTAAAGCTGCATCCATGCCATTTGTATTCATGCATGCTTGGTGTATTTGGGATGAAAAATAGTTCCATAAAATAAAGATTTATACACATACCAGGAACCAAATTAGATTCATCAGTTCCAGCAATACAGTGAGGAGGATATGGATCCTCAGGCTTGTTTGGATGATGAGAATCCAGAAATGCCAGAACTGGTAATCTCTTCTCGCAGAATTGTCTGGCTAGCCTTGCCGATTCGTTTATCATCTCTGAAATTTGTCTATTGGGCTCTCTTGGTGCCTAAAGTTAACACAAACATGAAACATGATTTGCAAAAATTCTAATGACTCATTCGTTGGCTAGGTCAAGGCGAAATTACCAGATTTCCAGCTCCAACAGTGCAGAAGCCATTGATTATATCCACAAGAACAAGACCAGTAACAACATTATCAGACAAAACCACTGCTTCTTGCTCCAGAGGAAGCTCATTTGTCAAGATATCGATTGTTTGGGACACCATTTTTGCTCACTCAAACTTGCAGCCAAATCAAAATGACCTGTTCCAGAGACATTAATGTATGAGAAATAATGCACAAAAATCCAGAGGATCAGACAAGTCAAAAAGGAGGATAGAATATTGGTTTGTGTCCAAAAATGTAACTTTCTTTGGTTGAAATATGTTAATAAGGTTAAATACATTACATCATCCTTCCAATAATTGATAACCATGAACAATGGATTGGATCAGAGCAATCAATAATTTTAGTTTATAATTATGGATGTTATGCTCATTATTCATTTAAAAAATTGGGATATGATTGAGTTCAATTATAACATTCAAACAAATCATATAATAAAAGAAAATAATTGATATATGTGACTCTTAATAAACAATCATACATTTTTTGGGCTGATCAAGATAAAAGTTGGTACTTGATGATAGTTTAGGTCAACATTATCATATCATTCATGTTCATCAAATATGGAATTTCCAATCGTAAGCCATTTCTTGAGCCAAAGCATTTTTATGGTTGCACAATTATTTTATTCTTTTTTATTTGAATAAGATGGTTGAAAATTAAAAATTTTGAGAACAAACATTAAAAAAATTTTAAGTAGACTGTTTGGAATTAAACATAGTTTTCATTACAAAAGGAAAAATTTAAACTTTCTTCAGACAATATAATCCACTCAACAACTGTTCCATATTTAATCAAACTACAATAGGAAAAATTCCATGGAGAGTTCCAACAAACCTAACTCAAGTCTTTTTAAAAAAAATTAACTCTCACTCACTCCTCCCTTTGCTCTCTTTTTATACAAAAATATCCCCCAACTTCTGTGCTAATAATTGTTTCTCTTTTCACAAGTACCACAAAGACTCCCTAACTCTTAATTTTTATGACTAAAGAACTTTAGAAATTGACAGAAAAACCCTGAACTCTGTAAGACATAAAATGACAAAATATTACTCATACTAATACAAAATATTATCTAATTCACCAACTGCAGGAATAACTGAAGAAACAATTCCATTGTCAGGCTTCTTTTGTATGAGGTAAACACGAAAGATATGATGAATTCTGAATTCGTTGTAATACCAATCTGTAACACCCCTCTCTAAAAATAACCTTTCAAGGAGAAGTGTTACTACTCTTGACTAAATAAACATGATACACTTGACTAAATTTAGCATAAATAAAAATTTCAAGCATAATTATTAATATACCCTTAAATCAGCAATATAAACATCAAAAGATATCAGTCATCAGTCATCAATTATCAAACATAAATGTGTAGTTCAACATAATAACAAAATAATTGTCATAGATGTCAATAAATAAAACTCATAAAACAAGTAAAATGATAGAATTACCCTCATGCTTGTCAGCACATTAACTCATTACCCTACAATTACCATGACTACATATTACGTGAAAAAACAAAAAAGGAAAAGAGTGAATGAACAAACACTCAATAAGTATGAGAACATAGTCCTACACATTTATCTCTTATTTCTTTTTATACTAAAACTCATTTTTCCACTTGAACTTAGTCATTTGAAGTATACTTTTAGACTTTAAGCTTTGATGACATAGAAATCTTTATTTAATTTGGTCATCTAGGGAACACCTTCGGTCCCAAAACTTTGATGACAATATTCTTGATCATCTAGGATACACATCCACATCCTAATCTATGATGACTCTATATGCAAAATATAAATTTCATGGTGAAAGCATTTTTCCCTAAAAAACATAGATATTTTTAAATCTTTTCTCTGTGATGATCAATCTAGGTTGAAACATTGATTAGGCATCTTGTCCATATCAGTTGCGTACTTCATAGTCCTTTTTCGCTATACACATCTATTGGACTATAATGCATCATCTATGCCATTAATATGTATTCAAGTAGCTTTCATCCTATCCAAGATAACTAAGGAAGGTCAATCATGCTCTTGCATTCATGACTTAAGCCAAGCACACTAATTTCACAGGTATCACAACAAATAAGATGAACAAGCATAAATTCAAATTATGCATTCAAATAAATTTCAAGCATTTTAATCTTTATTTATGGCAGCCCCAGACATCCTAATTCATTAAGTGGCTTCAAATAAAGCTAAAGAAAAAAATAGAAGTCAAATTGGGTAAACAATGAGCAAGAACAAAGTCGAGAAAGGCAGGGTAATTTTTAGCCTTGCTAACACATCGTGGCATGATGCTACAATGTCTAGCTTAGGCACCGCAGTCTCAAGCACTTGCACTAGTTGCAACCTGGCATTGAAGTGCCTTGCTTCTATTTTTTATAGCCCATGTGTACCATAGTGCCTTGAAAGCATGTTGCATCGCCCAAGTTCTGTTTCATGCATATTTTGATGTCTTTTCAAGGCATTCTTGCATGTTTTGGCCTCCAAAGCTTCTCCAATGCAACACTATTAAGGCCTTTGAGTTTCTAATGATTTTCAACAATGTCAAAGTGCATTAAACTTCAAATTCAAGAACAATTAATCAACTTGAAGATCAAGCAAAGGGAATCCACTCATGGAGAAACCACATGGAAAATATAAGCATGCAAATCATAATAATTTAATTATGTCTATATTTAAATTGTACAATGTAATTAGTTTTTGAGGATTTATTTAGTTTGTCTTTTAATCCTTTTCTTTTATTTGGCACATGTAACTTATAATATAGTTTTAGGCAAACTAGAGTTTGGTTATTTAACTATGGTTGTACCATACCTAAAAAAAACAAGCAAACTCATTTGTAAAGGTCTTTGATTGAAATGAATATTTGAAAAAAGCTTTTGTTTCCGTGATACTTGTGGCTCATGAGAAATTTATCTTTTCTTTATCCAAGCCCTTACAAGATAAGCTTGATGGTGGAATCCTTTCTTTATTTTTGATTTATACTCAAATTGGTGGAACAATCCTTATGTTTAAGGTTTCATATCTTGCAAATATTTGTCGAGTAAGTTAGATTTTATTCAAGTTGATGGCTAGTTTATTTAGGCTTGAATTCTTCTTTCTTACAAATTATTACATATTGGTGTGTTGGATTTGATCTCTTTCTCCTACTTTTCTTTGGTTGATTTTTAATGATATTTGGAGGTTGGTTTTTAGATATTTGAACTTGCCTTTGTGTTGGACTTAAAGTAGCTTGAATCTAGGATGAATATGACATAGATTGTGAATGAAATGCATGATTTTGGAACTTGTTTAGCATTGGAATTTGAAGGTGACATTGGTGCATTTTCCATCAGCAAAAATACAAGAGAGTTGTTATTCTTAATCCTTTGGAATCAGAGCTCCTAGGTTATGTCGAAGCATTTGTAGTGTGCATATTGTCTTGTGACATAGTGTTTTTAGGATGCAAAACTTGTTTGGTTGTTGAAAAAAAAAATAATTTAATCCTTGAGTTTGAGTGAGATGGCAAAAGGTTAGCATATTGGGGGAAGAAGAAGTTTTGGTTTGAAAATTGGTGTGAAAAGTTGGTGAAAGTTAATTTGTACTATTTCCCTAATTTTTTTTCTTATAAAGTTCCATGTTTTCTTGCCTTAGTTGCCAAAATTATAGGCACCAAATCAAGCCAAAAGTTTCTTTTGCCATAATTTTCCCTTTATGTCCAGAGGTGTAAAGCAATTTAGAGGAAAATTTTATAAAAAAAAATTGGTTTGTGTAATTACCATAAACTTCCTTGTCTCTTTCCCCATCAATGCATCCTAATGTTTTTAGCCAAAATGTACACTTACTTGTTAGCCAGACCTACAATTAAATGCATTAAACTTTAATCATCCATTCTCTTGCATGATTCTTACACAAAGTACAACCACCACATTAAAATACTCTTCACTTTTACTAATCAGTACTACTATGTCATCGTATTACCACAAATTATATTTACTTAGACTTATCTCCCTAATCCACTATTAGTACATTAATCCTACTTGCCTACTTAATTACCCCATTGCTTTTCCATATTTTTACCATTTTATCCTTTTTTCAAATTTACATCTTTGCCCTTACTAAAACTTATCCAAGCCCAATCCATATCTCATGTCCAAATAGTCATTAAAACCTTAACCCAATTTCATCCCTTAGCCCAAACACATATCCCAAGCCCAAACACTAACTAAAAACACTATTTCATTCCTAAATTTATTGTTCACCATTCGAAAATACTATTTACAAAATTTTTCTTTATCCCTTTTAGCTTGTTTCTTTTTCTATTATCCAAATACATCATTAGCCTATAAAAAGTTGGAATTTAAGGAGCAAATCCAAGATCTTAGAATTGGGATGAATAGAAAATTTGATGATCTTAAAAAATTAATGCAAGGAGTGTCCAAACACATTACTAAGGTGGTTTAACATCATTTTGGGAGTAGGAATAAAAGTGTAAAAATTAATAAGCTTAAAGTTGAGAAGTTGAAGCCAAAAGAATTCTTCCATTAGTTGAATGATTTTGAGATGATGTGTGAGCTTATATAGTGGTCGAATGAGAAGAAGTTCAAGATTGCTATTTTAAAGCTTAAGGACCTTCCTTCCTTATCTTTATGGTAGGAAACATTGAAGAAGCAAATCGACTAGGAAGGAGAGGAAATGATTAAATCTTAAGAAAAGTTGAAGAGGTTGATGAAAAAGTAATTTCTACCCAAGCATGATTTGATGGTGACCAATGAGGAAATTGTCACCAAGGAAATTATTTTGTATAGTGATGAAAATGAGAATGATGAGAAGAACTTAAGGAAAACTTGATGAATAAATTGGATTTCTAGATTTGAGATCAAATTCTCTCTAACAGAGGGAGTATGATATGAATTCAAGTCTTAGTCCAATTGTGATTTTCGAAACATCATCACCAATTCATGCCTTAATAACTTCAACTTACCTCTCAAGCCTATTCAAGCATTCTCAACCTATCAAGACATAAAAAAACAAGCTTGTTTCACTTTGATCAAAGCATTTGAAAAAGTTCAAGTCTATTAAAATTGCTTCCATGTAAATGACACAAGCAAGAATGACTAAAATAAATCCATATAATACTCACAAATAATGTCCAAGCTTCTCATCCTAAATGCATGGCATTTCAAAAGGCTCTAGTTTATTAAATGGCTTCATAACAAGTTCAAAACTCATGGTGGAATCCTAGCCAAGCTACTTAGAATGAAGGAGAAGCAAAGACAACGATATAAAAATTTGTCTTTATTGCCCAATGTCACAATGCCATGCTTGGGCACCACAACGCACTCACATACCCACGTACACACACCTACACATGTTCACATACCTGTGCATTGTAGCTTAACATCACTACATTATAGGACCCACTACCGTATATACCACTGTTACTTGTTCTTAAGCTCATTTAATTATTTAACAATAATATTATACCAAAAATCGATATACACGATAGGAATCCTATGAAAAAGCTGCTGTAAAACTAAACATGCATGCAGAAGCTGAAAAACATGTAATAACACAGTGGCTGGTTTCAAAGCAATTTATATTAATTTATTCTTGTATACACATATGTATATTCACTTGTAAAGTATGTAAACATGTACATGTGATGGTGTAAAACTTTTATGAAAAACCTGTATACACGCGACAAACCCCCACCAAGCCATCTATACATTATTTAGAGCCTCCTCCCATCAGCCACAGTCCGCTCAAACCTCACCAGCACCCACTACATACCTGTAAGAAAGGAAGAAGGGAAAAGAGTGAGTGATAAAATCACATAGTAAGCGTTTCCTACTTCCCTCAGCCCAAACATGCAATCAAGCAAATACTTACCGGAGGTTAGCTTAATTGATTGTGTTTTCCTTTATTGCATATGATCACTAAATTTGTATAACATGTCATGATATGCATGTCATGGTATGAAATCATGCTAAAACATAATGTAGGCCACATGCAATTTTTTTGAAAACACAAGTTAGTCTATCTAGGCTATCTATACATACATTTGTGTATTCGAAGATACCTACTATGCTGATCAGACTGATGAATATAAGAATTTGACATCTTAGTCATGTGGATTGAAACAGACTGGAAAAATACTAAAAAGTTGATATATATAACATACTAGTCATTGGACCAATAAGTTGAAAAATAAACCAATTTGACCGCAGTAAGAAAGCTGAATTCTCGCAGATGCCCCTTCGAGTTCACCCTATTAACTGACCAGGATATCAGGTTTTGAACACTGAACTAATGCAAATGGATCCCTTGATCCCTTTTCTAAAAATATTGTGGCATGTTATGCTATGATATCTTGATGATACATTATTTCCTCTTATTTTTATCTTCTTATAAGATCATATGGCTATTAGAAAGGTTTCTCATTCTTCGTGTTTCGATTTAATTCATTTGCCTCAAATTCTGCTTAAGCACGGGTGTGCATGATGGGACATACGATCATGTATGATGGTACATGGGTTGTGTGCCAACTGTGTAGCTTGGTCGTGCTAGGCTCTAGAATGTCTGCTCTATTTCTCTTAAAATACAAGTGCACAGTTGTGACCCTCAAGCTCATGGTCGTGCCTCCTATACATTTCAGTTTTACATAAATCGTCCATACGAGCGTGACCCTACAAGTGCAAGGGCACACAGGCGTGCGTCTTGCTCTGTTTCGACAAACCATGCTTGAAACTTGCAGAATCTTGTCCAAGACTCAACATATATGCAATTAAACAATTTCATGCATTTCTAACACATCAAGCAACACATAAACACACTTCAATTTCATCCATAACTCACAACTTCAAGATTAAGCATCAAAGCAACCATCCAAATACATATCCACATATATACACACACTAAGCCTGTTCACAGGTGGAAATTACAATCATAAGCCTTTTCTTTTCATCATATCAATATATAATAACACCATACAAATCACAAAGCATGCTAGAAACACAACACACATCATCAAGCATCAAACTCATACTGGAAAACTCAAGGAAGAGGCAAGGAAATACTTACCTCTTGTCATGGTTGCTTTGGTTCTCTTTCTAGCTAAATCCTTCACTCTCTTACTGGATTGGGAGCTGCTGACTACTGAATATCACTCCTAGGATTGAGATTCTCTAAAAATAAGATAGAAACTTGGGTGAAAATGGATCAGGACGGGTAAAGAAAGTTTAAAAGCCATTATCTTTCTCTTCCTACAAGTAAGCACGGGAGTGCACCCTAGGATGCATGGTTGTGCACAATAAAAAATGAAGAAACTTTATTTCTCGCACTTCGCATGAAAGAAACCTCCCAAGAAGAATCATGCGCAGGTCACACTAGCTCTAAAAACTTACTATCTCACCCCTAAACTCTTCTAACTCCAAATCTATTACTGTTTCTCACATCTAACCCTAAATTCTAACCTAAAAGGAAATTTCTAATCCTAGGATGCTACATACACCTTGCTTCTGATTTGTGCAACCCATGCATGTTGTAATGCCTTGGAATTGTGTTGTAGCACCCATGTTTCTAATATCCAAAATTAAATCCTGAAAAGTGAAGATATGTTGGAATCTCTAATTTCTATGTAGATATAAACCCTGGTACTTTTATAGTTTCGTTAATTGAAATTGAATAAGTTTTCCAGCATATATATGTTGGATATGATGATAAGGAAAAGCGTAAGATTGCCACCTCAACATTTTCAAGGGATACAATTACGTGGTGGAAAAATCTTAGAAGAAAAAAAATTGAATCTTGGGAAAAATTGAAGAAGTTGATGAAAAGAAAATTCTTTTCAAAACAAGCATTAATAGTCAATAATGAGAAAGATACAATCAAGAAAGAAATGACAATAGAACAAGGTTGTGTGATGAAAGATATGAATGAACACACACTACAATAGGGCTGGCTTTTACCGGCATTTTTTCTGACCTATACCGGCGTTTATAAATGCCGATAACAATCTTACCGGCGTTTGTACAAACGCTGGTATAGGTCCTGTCGGTAAAGGATTTACCGGCGTTTTAACAAAACGCCGGTAAAACCTAAACAAAAACGCCGCTAAAAGTGCAATACCTTTACCGGCGTTTTTATTAGCGTTTTACTGGCATTTTATAAACGCCGGTAAAAACTTTCACACTCACCAATTTATTTCCCGCGGTTTTTTGATGCGCGATATTCTGTCAGACAACAACCCTATAGCGGCATTTTTTTTGCGTTTTAGCGGAGTTTTTTAATTTTTTTCGCGGCAGATTTTGCGGTGGTTTATAATTTTTTTTGCGGCGTTTTTTCCTTATAACGGCGTTTTTTATATATTTATAGTGGCATTTTTTAGTTTTAACGGCATTTTTTTTGTTTTGCGGAATTTTTATGTGGCGGTTTGGATTTTTTTGTAGCGTTTTTTAGTTTTAGCGACGTTTTTTAAACACTTTTTTGGCACAATTTTGCCTGTTTCATAAGCCTTTTTCCCTGCTTATTGATTAAATTTCTTGTTTACAATGAATATCATGCAGAACACTATAGATAAATTGATAACAATATATGTAAAACAATACCGTTTAAAAATACATACAAAAAATACCTGTAACATCATTAATAAAATATTGAATAAAAAGTATTATTAGAATTATTGAAGTACATGAATACAATTGTTAATACTAATATTGTTTACATACACAATTTGAAAATTGTTATGAAGCTTTTAGCAACCCAAAACTCTTTACATTATGCCCTGCGAAAAAAGTTAAAAAATTTTAGAAGAACGAAATACAATAATAACAGACAATGTCCATTAATGATCACATAACGTAAAATAAAACACAAAACTGTATGAATTAATCGGTTAATAGTCTTGTTGCATGCAAATAGATGTATCAACAATATATAATTATAAGTATAAAATATTCTTATATCAAAAACAGAATGAAAAATTTTATCCTTATTTATGCATTATCTAGATCCAACATAGTACCTACATATGGTCCCAACCACAAGATATAAGATTTAGTTTTACGCTTCACACAAATGCAAACACAAGAATAAATTATTGACAAATAAACACAATCAGTAACAAATAATTATGAGGGATGCAAAATGACAATGACACATGGATTTCTAGAAATGTTTTCATGAGTGGTTGCATTTCTAGAAATGTTTTCATGAGTGGTTGCATTTCTAGAAATGTTTTGTAAGTGGAAGTCTACCATAACTTATATAATAATAAATGAAAAGTTTGTCTACACTATCCAGTAATAATAAATGAGAAGTTTCATCTTCCATCTCCACCCTATTAAAATGTATAAAGAAAGAAGTCTCTAAATTCAAATTACATGATTTATTCTTGTGTTTGAATGAATTGTAGATGATGAATCATAACACAGCTTTATTTTACTAATTCAAATTGCCTATTCTAGACATGAAGTTGTCTTTCATCTTTATTCTCATGGTTACTATCCAGTAAAGTACTCTCAAATAATCACAGCCACTTCCTAATTTCTACTGTAGTCATAATGTTTTCACTTGATTAATGTCTAGATATCTTCCTCTCTTTTATATATTCTGTTTGGTTCAGGTTGAACCTTTTTGCCTTATTGCCATCGCTATACCAAAGCTTGCCTCACCAACAATTCAAAGAATTATATCTCATTAAACCATATAGATTTCAAACAACAATTAACACCAACAACAAATAAAACAAACATCAAATAATTTCAACACTTCATATCCACATACAAACCAGCCCTCCAATCGGTTGGATTTCACCAATACGTATTTCTCGAACATAGAAAACAATTTACCAAATGGTAAATACAAACTTACTGGTCATCATATGGAGAATGCTGGTTACTTGATGGATGAGGTACCTACGACACAGAAATAAACAATCCATGGTTAATAATTTTCATATAATTACTTGATTTAAAAAAATGTGTTATCTGAACATATCCTGTAAACATTACCTCTCTACTAGGTGGCTCATCATTTTGCCCTGATCGCAAGCCCAATGATGCACAAATCATGGACAACTGAGATTCAAATGTGTTCATCCTACTACCAAGTGCTTCTTGCAGTTGTCTCACTTGGTCTTCCAAGACTCTTATTCTGTCGTCTGCCTCATTATGCACACTTGGATATCATATAACTATTGTTCAGTAAGCATATCAATGAAAATGTCGTCTATATCACTCCTAACCAACTCAAAATCATCATTCTCTGTCTCTCCTCCTCAGGGATATTCACCCCAATGTTACCCCCATCAGATGCAACATCTCCTAAATCAAAGGTATCTTTAGGCCTTATGAGCAAAGGAACAACCCATTGTTCATCTCTTTGATCTTGGATGAGCATAAATGTTATCCTTTAACTTTTTATCAATATTGAGAATTGTATTTACCACATTGTCACAAATATTTTTCTCAATGTGCATCACATCAAGGTTATGTCTTATTAAATGTGATTGCCAGTAAGGTAAGTGGAAGAAAATACTTTTTTTTTTTCATGTTTTTGGCTTGACCCCTGTAACTTCTTTATGCATATTTCTGTACATGAACTTGATATTTTTCAATTGATCCAAGATTGTAAACCCAGACGGTGGAACTGGAGCAGATCTTAACTCGATTGTCCCATCAAATGATTTTGCATCAAAGCGAGACTTATGAGTGATATCCAAAAATCGACAATGGCCCATGAAACAAAACTTTTTACCATTCTTCAGACGTCTGGAATCTGTCTCTGTGTTACAACAAGGACATGCAAAACAACTATGAATGTTCCAACCAGAGAGATTACCATAAGCAGAAAAATCATTTATGGTCCACATAATTGCTACATGCAATTGAAACATTTGATTCGATGAGGCATCAAACGTTTCCACCCCTGTCTCCCATAAGTCTTTAAAGTCCTCTATCAAAGGTTGCAAGTAAACATCAATATCATTACCAGGCCTAGAAGGATCGGGAATTAACAATGAGAGCATGCATAATTGTTGTTTCATGCACAACCATGGTGGTAAATTGTAGGGAAGTAAAAAGACCGGCCATATGTTGTAAGTGCTTTGCATATTACCAAACGGATTGAAACCATCGTTCGCTAAATCCAATCTAACATTACGTGGTTCCTCGCCAAATGTAGGGTAGATTGAGTCAAAGCTTTTCCATGCTTTTGAGTCAGCCGGATGTCTCATGATTCCATCCTTGGTACGGTGTTTATCATGCCAAGTCATCAACTTTGAAGTTTTTGGGGACATGAATAACCTTTGAAGTCTCGGTTTGATAGGAAAATACCGCAACACTTTCGTCGGAATTTTTTTTTCTTGACCATATTAGAAATTCCTATGGCACTAGATGAAGCACTCTTAGAATTTCTCCACTGAGACGCCCCACAAACTGAGCATAAGTCATCAAAAGATTTTTCTTTCCAGAATAGCATACAGTTATTGGGACAAACATGAATTTTCACATATTTAAGTCATAAGGCTTCAATAATCTTTTTTGTTTCATGAAAAGAGTTTGGTAATGTCTCACCCTTTGGAAAAGCATCTTTTAAAAGCTTAATTAAAGCATCAAGCGATTCGTTAGACCAACAGTAACGACATTTTAAATTATAGAGATGCAAAACGAATGACAGTTTAGTGAAATTCTCACACCCTGGATATAATTCTTCCTTAGCATCTTCTGTTAACTTCCTAAAGTCTTCCTTTTCTTTTCCAAACCGTTCTGGTTGTTCTTCTATCATAGTATCATCAATGTTGGGTTCAATTGCATCTCTGTCATGATTACATGTATCGAAAAGTTGTCCAGATACCCTAAAAACATCATGTAACATTTCTGTTATGGAATTATCTGTACCCATTTCTTTTTGTACTTGGATGTCTGGGGTTGGCTGTTGTGTGACCATGGATTCACCGTGACAATACCAAGTCATATAACCAATCATAAATCCATGAACTACTAGATGGTCGTACAGTTCTATCCGATTTTTGTAGTAGTAATTAACACACTTTCTACAAGGACATGGACCTTGTCAGTACTTGATTTACCTTGAAATGCAAAATCTAGGAAGCTATTCAACCCTTCTAAAAATTTTGCGGTAACTGTTGGGAAACTCATCCAGCTTCTACACTTACGAGTAACCATAACAACGTACTGATAGAGCATAACACAGTTAAAAGTATACCTAATGTAACCACCAAATCAATCAGACCATATGACATTTCATAGGTATTTGCAAACACACCTAATCATATGGTAACTTTAATAATAAAACATCGTAATTAATTATGAAATTTTGTGTTTTGTGATGGAATATGACCAATTGTTTGTTTTGGTTTTATCAAACTAACAAATAATAATGATGATGTCTGTGGCTTCCATAAGGCTTAGGCTTGAGTCTTTTAATTTTCTAAGCTTGAGCTCAAGCTCGAGAGAAAAATTAAGTGTTTGAGCTTATTCTAGCTAAGTTTCTTAACAAACTAAAACTGACTTGGTTTGAATTCAACCCTACTGTAGATTTGTATTTGTTCCTTAGCATTGTGAAACGATGTTTATTAAAGCAAATTATCAATGTGATTTTCTCAGTATTGTGAGCAATATGCTTTCCATTTTGCTGATAAGGTGTAATAATTCATGGGTATCATGTAAACCTTACATTTTAGATTCATTTTCCTCAATTTTCTAATTGCTGATACCTAAACTCTTAAATGTTTTCAAAATTCCTTTACTTGTAGTCTTCTAATTCCAAGTACCAGCAGACTATTTTTTTGACTGAGGTTTTGGAAATTCCTTTTGTGGTCTATAGCTAAAGCTTTAGAATTCACTGGTTGTATATTTAATTGATGAGGCATTGATGTTAAAGATTGCCAATTAGAATGTGGACTAATTCATTAATGTATTATTGATGATCAGCTATGGGACCAATTAAAAAAAGTAATGATATTTTAAAAAATAAAATAATAATAATAAGTTTTTTTTTTCATGGTTGTAAAATTTTGTTTTTATTACGTGTTTATTTTCTCTCTCAGCCGGCTAGCTTCTTCATGACTTTTGTTTATTGATTCATCTAAGCACTTGTTTATTTCAATATTATTAATCTAATTACGAGATATTTTAAAATTAATTAGCAATAGGTTAACCTAATTAAGCGAGGGGCTAGCAACTTCCTAATTGTTTGTAATAAAGTTGTAAAATTACGATTTTATTAATGGGTATGTTTTTTAATAAAATTATGTACATTAATAATACATATTAATTTAAATATCAATAGATATTCATTGAAAGTATACATAATGTTGTTTTTTAATCGAATATTATGATAATTTTATTTTTTCTGGATCGTATTTGATGAAATTTTTATACAATTAAGAGAATTTTTTATGTATAAAAATGCAAATACTAGTTACTTCCTAGTTGTTTGTTTA
Source organism: Anacardium occidentale (assembly GCA_026122585.1). Taxonomy (NCBI): domain Eukaryota; kingdom Viridiplantae; phylum Streptophyta; class Magnoliopsida; order Sapindales; family Anacardiaceae; genus Anacardium; species Anacardium occidentale. Next base: position 194,121 of record JAJEJH010000188.1, read on the forward strand.
TTGAAGATAATTAAGTCAAAATTAAAATTAAACACAACTTAAATTAGATAACAAAATCTGTAGATATCGAATTAATTATCATATTTTTTCTATTGAAAAAACCAAACTCTATTTTTTTTTTGTTAAAAAGATTAAACTTTTCAATTTTCCCGTTGAAAAAATCAAAATTTCAGAATCTTTTATTGGTCAGGGATTAAACTTTTACTATTTTGTATTTAAGTACTAAACTAATCAATTTACTTTCAAAATAAAACAGAATCCTTGAACAAAAAATAATAAAAATTGAGTCACTTTTTTATTAAAAAAATCTAAAAGATTGATTCATTCAATAAAAAAATCTCAAAATTCAATCTATCTAATAGAAAAAAAATTATGATAGATCCAAATTTAAACTACATATTCATATATGTTGAACTGATTTAATGCTTCACATTTCTGCCTTATTTGAATAAGTCCAACCAATCAGCCTTGACCAAGAACAAAGAATTTCAAGTTTCCTAGAAAATTTATGTCTGTTTTAGATTAGTTGGTGCTTAATGAATAATTTAATTCATTATTTGGTCAATTAATTATTAATTAAGTTCCTGTTTTGTAGCCTTCAATCCAGGAGCTCTATCAACAAGAACATCCAAGGATCACGAAGGATTATGAATAGTCAATAGAGGCCAGCCTGCCATTTCTTGTTTATATTATTTTCCGAGTTTAATTACTTGACTAATTTGTGACTTGTTCGCATTCAACTTACACTTGAAAATTAAGAGCCGGCCCAGTCATTTTGTTAAATTGAAGTGGGTAATTAAAATATGTTAATTGAACAAAAAAACATCACACTGTACATAATTATTTGGTTAAATTGATTCAATCAAAACCACAAACAAATCAACCCTCCAATCGGTTGGATTTCAAACATTTGCTCCAAATTCAAGAATAAAACGTTAAACTTTTAATAAATAACAAATAAATAAAAAAAAAAACTTATAGTTTCGTCTCCAAATGAGGACTGCAAGCTGAAGAAGAGAAGAATGTCGTCACCAAAGTAAGACGAAATGGTCAAAAACCGTCGAAAACACGCCTGGAACTGGCGAACACAGCAGTCACGACGGGAGAAAACAACAGCGGCGGGAGAGGAAATGGGAGAAGGAAGAAAAAAAATCGCGTGCTAGGGTTAAAAGGACTTTTACCGGCGTTTTTAAATGAGTTTTACCGGCGTTTTTAAAAACGCCGGTAAAAGTCTCTACAGCGAAGTTTTCTGTGGCGTTTTATTAAAACGCCGCTAAAGCATATCTTTTTGCCGCATTTTGGCAAACGCCGCTAAAAAACATGTCTCCTGTAGTGACAAACTAATTGTTGTCTTAGATGATAATAAAATGAAAAATGAAAAATGAAGCCAAGGAAATTATTTTAAATGAGAATAGAAATGTGATTGAAGAGAAAGATAATTTCAAGGTCAAGATTATAAAAGAACCAAGTGGTGTGTCAAATATAGTGATTAATGAGAAAATTATTTCCAAGTAGAAATGACAATAGAGCATGGTGGTTTGAAAAAAATAAGTTGATAATTTATGCTTGATGAGTGATTTGAAAAATCTAGGTTTAAGGACAAATTTTCTCTAATAAAGGGAGTATCATATGTATTCAAGTAGTTTTCATCCTATCTGAGATAATCAAGGAAAACCAATCATGCTTTTGTAATTCATTATTTGAGTAAAGCACGCCAATTTTAAAGGTATCATGACAAAGAAGATGAATAAACATAGATTCAAATCATGCATTCAAATAAATTTCAAGCATTCCAATCCTCATTTATGGCAACCTAAAGCTTCCCAAGTCTTTAAGTGACTTCATACAAAGCTAAAGGAAAAATGAAAGTTGAATAAAGCAAAAACAAATAAGAAAAGAATCGGGAAAGGCAACAGAATTTTTTTTTTCCTTGCTTATGCACTATGGTATGGTGTCATAGTGTGCCCGTGCATCTACGTGCGCACACCCACCCACTCGCATGCCTACACGAACACGCACATTGCAACCTAGCACCACGACAACTTGTTTTTGCTTTGCTCAGCCCATATGCACCATAACACTTAGGAATCCCATCGCAAAGCCCAAAACCTGCCCAGCCATGTTTTGTCATGCTCATTCATGCTCCTTTGAATATAATTCAACTCCTAGGCTCTTTTAACTCAAGGACAAAGATATCCTATCATTCTCTTTATTTCAACAACATAATTTGGACACAAATTCAATCAATTGAAGAGACTTTGTAAAGGTGCAAATCAAATTTAGAGATTAATCAAGCTATAAAAAGCTTAGGTGAAGACTAAAGACCAAGCATGCATGCAAGCATTAATTAAAATATTTTGTACTTTTTTATATTATATTATATTTTTGTAATGTAATTAGTCTTAGGTGACTTACTTATTTTGTCCTTAACTTTTTTTTTTATTTATTACACATAGCTTGTAATAATTGATAAATTTGACTAAGGTTAGAATTAACTAAGGTTTGTATTATGCCTACAAAAAAACAATATTATCATTGTAAAAGTGTCTTTTGTTGATTTGAAATATTAAAAACCTTGTGATTTGTTTATTCTATGATATTGGTTAGCTCATATGAATATTTATCTTTCTTTATCCAACGCTTTAGCAAGTAAAGGTTGGTGGTAGAGAATCAAAATGGTGGAAACAAGGTTCAAGTGGATAGACATCTTCCTTTAAGCTTAGATTTGAGGTTTGAATCAATTTTATTACAAGCAATTTCATGTTTATTAAACTTCAACTTCCTACATTTTTGTAATGGTTGTGTATGTTGATAATTGTAAGAATATTTGGAGTATGTATATGGTGGATTTGAACTTGTGATTGAGTTGCCTGATGTTAAAGCATGAATTGGTAGAATTTAAGGTGAATATTGCATGTAAATGCTTGGTGAATAAGCTTGGTTCAAGGATTAAGCTTTAAGGAGTGATTTGTGTATTCTTCATGACTAAAAATATAGGATTAGGGTTGTCATTCTTGATCAATCTTGCTAGAGCGTGTATAAGAAGAATCTTACAGGTGTCCCATTATAACAACTCACATGAAAATATATCATAAATTAGGTCATGAGAAAATATGTGTTCATAAGTGTATGCAAATCTAAAAGTTATAGAATAATGTCCCACACATGTAATATGAGTATTTTAGGTCTACATGTGTACTACAAGATCGAGTCCTACAAATGTACTACAAATATCTAGTTTTATATGTGTATTATAAGATCAGTTCCAAAACATGGCTTTACACCCTAAATATAAGAAAATATGTACGTTGAAACCAGTCTCATGTAAAAATCAACAAGGATATGCTTTCATGAAAACTATGTGACTTAAATTTTCAATTACATTTTTTTTTAAAACATAGGAATACTTATAAGGTCTAATACTAACTAGTTTGTTGTCTTTTGTCAATGGAACTTGATGATATGTGCCCTGGTAAGAGGTCAACCTCATGGTTTATGGGAAAAAGGATCAAATCTTTGTAACAACCCTTGCAAAGCTTTTGACCTATCAACAATAACTTTCTCCTTCTTATGATATATGTGATGGGTAAAAAGGAACAAATTCCCTTCATGAATGTTATTGTTTCTAGGCAACACCATCAAGGTAGTATTTTTTTTTTATATATATATACTATTGTTTACCATATTGTTGACTATAAACACTTATGGACTAATGTTCCTCCCTTGCAAACATGCCCAATTATCCTTTGTTTAAATTCCATAGTTAAAAATTTAAAGTCCCAATAAATACTTCCCAAAATGACTAGCTATTGGACTTCTAAAGTCATATCATAACAACTAAGGGATACTATAAAAAAATTTATAATGAACTACATATTTTGCAATGCTCATCTCAACCTATCAAACGGTATTCAAGTAGTAATGATTCTATCTTGGCCACTATCACACTATACTCTCTAATTTGTTGAAGTTTATAACATGTCCTTTTAGCCATTAATGTATCAAGGAAATTATTGGTACTTCTAACATCTACTAAAATTGTGATAAGTTATTTCTTAAGCACACTTTTAATCTTTATGATTTGTTAATTTTCATTACATTTTATGCGTTCATAAAAATTTGAGTAGTTTTTTATTACCCACATTCTTTTTTAATACCAAACTTTCCTCTTCATAACATTTTCATTTCCTATTCCCACTTTTTTATGTTCTTACCATCTATTGGTTGAATAGCTAGACTATACAACCTAGAATTTTTACACTTATGATTGAAGGAGTATTTTTCATAACAATGAAAACATAACCCTTTAGCCTATCAATTAGCCATTTTAGCTTTGAAAATACTCTTAGATGGAAATGGAGGAGGCTTGAAAGGTTGTTCATGAAAAGGTATGTAGGTTGTAAACTTTTGGTTTAAGGTCTAGTTGGGTTGATTTGTATTGAAGTCTAGTTAGGTTGATTTGTATTGAGGTCTATGGTTGGTTGTTGTTTTTTCTTAAAGTTACTTGAGAGAAGGAATTGTTGGAAGAGTGCATAAGAGGGGAATGGATGTTAGATTGGATTGAATAGGAATATCTTGAGTAAAAGAAAAAATTACATTTAAGGGTTTGTGATGTGGATTTGATGGTAAGTTAAGTTGCGGAATGATTAGCTAAATTTCTCAAAATCACATTTTGCAATGTAGCTAGATGCATTGTTTCCACAATTGTTTTTAGCTTTGAATTCTTAATACATTTTTCAAGGGATTCCTCAAACCTTCTAAGAAACAACTCAAAGTTTGCGTCTCACTTAATTCTGCACTTGCTAGCAATTCATCAGAATTATCCATATACTCTTTTAATGAGTCAATTGTCTTTTGATTAGTTAATTCCATAAGAGGATCAATGTAAGCACCATTATCGAACATATCACTTATATCTTTAATGAAATGCTTCCAAAAAAAAAAAAAAAAAACTCTTACCGCGAATTTGCATGTAACCTTATTGTCATTTAAACACTTTATCATCTAGTTGCAGAAAGTTAAGTTTTAATTTTTAGTGTTCTAAAGTCTTAGACATGGCAAAATATTGTTCATATTGAGTTCTTCACTTATTGAAACCACTACTATCAAACTTAGGAAACTCAATCAGTGAACTTCTAATTGAACAAACTCTATCATTTTGCACTTTTTTGCCCTTCCTAATTGACTCCCCTTCAATACATCATTACTTCCTATTACTGGCATCACTTCCTTTAGAGGTTGAATCTATAGCAAATTCATTTGCTTCCTCAATTCCCCACTAAATGAATTCACCTTTTTATCCATTCGATCAATCATCAATCAAAGCTGTTTTTGCATTTCATTGAATTTGTAATCTACCCTAACATAAACTTTTTCTAGCCTTCCTTCGGTTTTGTTAATTTTTTGCTCTACTTCTTTGTTCAACACCATTTTTGATCTTTAGCTTGATTAACTCTTGTCTGTCGAAAAGAAACCTTGCTCTAATACTAATTATATAATGTAATTCACTTATCAACAATTATGTATTAAAACCAAACTACAATTGGTAGAAATTCAATATGCTCTTTATTGATACATCAAAATGATGCAACCGATTGATCTAATCAAGACCTGGGGGCAAAAGGGCAAGCTTAGTTTAGTCTTGCCCCAAATTCAGACTAGTACCACCATGGAAGTTTGGTTTATTGTTTTTTAGCTAAGGTTTGACCTAGCACTTTATCAATTAATATAATGAATTTGTGTGAGTTTATTTAAATGTTAAAACCATTCAAATTATATATTTAATGATTAATTATATAAAACATTTTAAATGCTATTTTTTATATTTGTTTAAATTTATATTTGAAAACATCAATTCTAAAAGAAAAAAAAAACTAAAGAATTACCTTGAAAAAGATAGTTACTTAATTATTCTTTTATGATTGAGTGAGATTGGTCATTGCCAAATAAGAGTTAAGGGTGTTTACGTAACATTATTCATCTCAGAAACTTTAACTTTTCTTTTTTAAAGAAATTGATAGAAAATCCCATAAACCTATAAGACATAAAAGAATGTTATATTATTGATATCAATTTTTTGTCCAAAAAATATATCTAAGATTTTTTATTTTTATAACTATTATGATTTTACTTATTAATTATGGATTTAGGTTTGATTTTTTTTTTTATCAAAAGTGATGATTATTTATTTGCCTTTCATCATTATAACATTTTTTAAACATAATTTTAAATAAAGAAATGTTATAACAAGTTCTTTTGTTATGGGAACTTGGTTCATGTTTTCATGAAATATAAAATATTTCTGACAAGTTTGAAACTGTTATTAAAAAGAAATGCTTAAAGCCAAACCATAGGGATGAAATTGTTGTTTATCCGTTGATAATATCCCGTTCCCATCCACCCTCGGCCATGCGATCGTTTTTATATTTATTTATTTATTCAAATAATATAAATAATCCACTCAGAAACTCCAGCGAGGACCAGAACCAGCACCAGATTCTATGTTAAACCCAAATCACATCCTCGTATCATCTTCACATGTTAACTTCAATCAACAATCCATCTCAATCTCACTGACATAACATGCAAATTCAATCTCTCACCTCACCTTCTTCAATCCCCACTCCTTTTTTCCACTCAACAGCCACTCTTTCCCCTCCCAGACCACACTCTCACTCCCCAAATAACCTTGTTTTCGGACAAAGAATGGCTTCTGGTTCCGGGTTTAGGGTAGTTCGATCAGAAAAGGTTAATTCTTTGACCGTTTTGGACGATGATGCAAATGGGTTTCCTACTTTAATGGATTATGCGGGCAGGGAAGGACTCAACGTGGGCGATGATCTGGTTGTTTTGTTGTATCATATACAGTATGCTTGCAAGAGAATTGCTTCTCTTGTGGCTTCTCCTTTCAACTCAAGTCTTGGTAAACAAACTGCAAGTAGGAACATTGGCTCTGATAGGGATGCACCTAAGCCCCTTGATAATGTTTCAGTAAGTTTTCTTCTCTTGCTCACTTTCTCTTTTTTTACATGATGCTTTTTTCTTTTTTATTATTTGATGCTGAAGTTAAGCTTGGCAGTTTATTGAATGTTTGTTTATAAGTAATCAACATACAAGTCTCACGTGATAACATCTGGATTCTAGATTCTGTTTGTAAGGATGTAATTTAGTACTTGCACAATTTAGTGAGCATTGTTCATGATTTTGGTTTCTATTTGGACTGTTGGCCATGTCTAACAAGTTCGTTTATCGCATAATCCAGCACGGAAACTGTACCTGTCGTGCAATCCAACATATGAGACGATTTTGTAGTAAGATTCATGACTTCAGAAGTAAATTTTTTGTTTTGGGCTTGTGGTTCTAGTTAGAGATATGAAGCTTTTGTCTTGTTCTTGAAGTAAAACACAAAATTGTTGGCTGCCTGTTGATCATGAGAATATGAAGCTCCTTCTTGTTCCACATTAAGCAGAACCTTATTTGGAACAATTCTTGGAAGCGGGTCTCTTGTTTACCTTGATCCACATTCGTTTGCATCATTTAGGATTAACAATCTTGTTGTGCACATGCTCAGGATTTTTCCATATCTTTATAGTATAAATATTGTAACTAACATCATTGTTAGAATAGAAACTGATTTCAGATGAGAATTTTAGTATGCTTACAAGCCTGTTGTAGAGTGCCAATCTGATACAGTCCTCCCTCACTCAATCTCACTAATAGAGATCATAGGCGTGATTTTCGCTGCTTTGGTAAGTTTAGTTCATAATATAATATACATTGAATACAAATATAATTAAATATAAATGTCTTATATGCAATATTAGAGAGAACTTAGGAAATTATTTACTAATTTCTCAAACTCTTCAGTGCTTATCTCGAGAACTTGTATATACCTTGCACCTCATCTCAATGGCTAAAGTATGTATCCAAAAGTTGTAGAATTTTGCATTTGATGCTTTACTTACCAAAATGAATTTATTTTTTGAGGCTCTTAATTTGATTATGTTTTGATGCCAAAAATCAAGTCCACTATCAACCAGGTAACTTTACAATTAAGCATTATTGTTCTATATATATTTATTTACTTCATAGCTCGATGGGGTTAAGATTGTGATAATGATAAGAATGGGCTATGATTCCAACTCCTTCCATATGGTTAGTGGGAGGACAATCATAAATTTTTTCAGGCCATTCCATGACACATTATCGCCCTTAAGGTTAAAACAGGATATGTGTTCTTAGTATCACTAACTGCAGGAAGGTTTCACCTCATTTATAATCCCCTCTTGTGAGATCAATACTATATTCTCTGTGTCTCATAAAAAAATAAGTGAATGTATTTTTCAATGTGCATATAATCACCTCTCTTATGATGATTAACTTAGCAGCATCTTTTATGAAAGATTCCTTAGGAATTGTGATAGTTACATTCACATTTTGCTAGGTATACCAGTTCTTTTGGACTATTTTATGCTTAATAGAGGACGCTAAAATTTTGTTTTATTTTTTTTATGCATATGGAAGAACCATAAAAAAAACATTGAAAGAATAATTATTTGATCATTATACACTTTTATTCTATAAAATGACAATGCACATGGTTGATTAGCTTTTTTTGAAAATTTTCTTGTCAAGTGAATGAACGAAATGACGCTTTGGTCAATGTGTAAGGTAGGTTCTTATAAAAATTTGAAAGACATGACCAACATAACATAAATTCATATGACCAATGTTTATGTGACTGATCTCCATATCTCCATTAGAAGGCCACGTCAAGGGATTTAACATGGTTTGCACCTTTTTGTTTTGCATACTCTATATATATATATATTTTTTCCAGAACAAAGTACACACATTAAAGTAGATCTTCATAAAAGATATGGAGCCATGGATATATTGATGGAAATTTTCAACAGTTTGGTTATTTGAAATGATTAACATTAGCATGTTAGATTTCCAATAACTGTGTTCACCTTCCTTGCTGACTGTGCCATGCCCATTGTCTCCATAGCAAATTGGATTTCTTTGCTTTACCAGACTACCAGTAAAGAAATACTTCCGATGATAAAAACCTGTTCTTGTGCAGAATGAAATCATTTTGTCATCTCTTCGGCGTTCTGGAAAAGTTGCAGTCATGGCTTCAGAAGAAGACGATTCTCCAATTTGGATAAATGCTAATGGCCCATTTGTGGTGGTTACAGATCCTCTTGATGGTTCCCGCAACATAGATGCCTCTATACCTACTGGAACTATATTTGGGATTTATAGGCGCCTTGTGGAACTAGATCATTTACCTGAGGAGGAGAAGGCTCAACTGAATTCACTGCAGAGTGGAAGTAGGCTTATTACTGCTCTATATGTTCTCTATTCATCAGCCACAATATTCTGTGCTAGCTTTGGTTCAGGAACACATGTTTTTACGCTAGATCATTCAACAGGAGATTTTGTTCTCACACATCCGAACATAAAGATGCCTCCTCGTGGTAATGTAACAGAATTTTATGCTCCAAGTATCTTAAATCTGAAATGCAATTACATTGTGAAGATTAATGTGATATTCATGACAATTATCATTAGCATAAGCAGACTGTTTTTGGAATTAGATTCTACCTGTTTCATTTATTTGGGAATTTGAGGGAAATTATCAGGACCTATTGTGGGAAATCTTGATTGCATAGGGCTTTATTAAAGGTCACCATAATAAGAATTGCATAAGCACTACTGATGATGATTAATGATACCTGGTACTATCAAATTAATCAAATTGATGTTTTTTTGCAATTTCAGGGCAAATCTATTCTGTAAATGATGCACGATACTTCGACTGGCCAGAGGGTCTAAGGAAATATATTGATACTGTGAGACAAGGAAAAGGAAAATACCCTAAGAAGTATTCAGCACGTTATATATGTTCTTTGGTTGCTGATTTCCATCGAACTCTATTGTATGGTGGAGTAGCAATGAATCCAAGAGACCATCTCCGGCTAGTATATGAAGCAAATCCGCTTAGCTTCCTGGCGGAGCAAGCTGGTGGCAAAGGTTCTGATGGTAAAAGTCGGATTCTATCAATTCAACCAGTCAAGCTTCACCAAAGACTGCCTCTATTTCTGGGGAGTTCAGAGGACATTGAAGAGTTAGAAAGTTATGGAGATGTTCAACAAAAAGTAAATCCAGGTTATGAAGTTTGATGCTAATTGATACCCGAGACGTGTTTGTAGAAAATTTTTCCGAGTTATCCAATCTCTTGTAAAAATCCAACTTCTTGTCTCAGTTATAGAGTGTGAAGTGGTATTCCCAAGTTGAGATGCAGAGTAAAGAGTATCTCCACCTTAACCTTTTCTTAATTCATGTAAAGGATGTTCCTATGTACAATGACACTGGATTAGTCCTACATTTGTGAACATGTCTGCAATTGATGATATGATGAAGTACTGAAATGAGTTGCAAAAATACTTTGATAGGCAATTGTTGCAAGGAATTGCAGCAAGCATATTATGATCTGATGCCACACCCTGGCGCTTTACTTCCATTAGTGCAGCCACAGTCATGGACAAAAGTGAAAGAATGAGGCCAAGGCCTACACTTCGTAGACGAGTTACGACTATGGGATGCTCTATGATCTAGCTGGCAAAGGGTACAAATATCTAATTCATTATAAAAATAATGAATACAACTGGGATGATGGGCAGTGAAGCTTGTGGCTTGTGTGCATTGCGACGCGTTATTGAATGGAGAAAGTTTGAAGGTGAGGTAGACAAAGGATCATATAATGGTGCAACAAAATATTTGAAGCATGCTAGAGTGATTTTTGCATTTTTTACTTGTGTTACCCTGCAAAGTTTCCATGGATTTGGAGCTTCTGAACTGGAAATTTAAGAAAATTAACTGTTCTCTACGAGGTAGATATGATGTTTCTATAGCACCTTCTTTGTCCTTGATCTCATAGAGCTCCCTAGGATCTTCAGACAGTTAAAGTTTCCTATTACAGATGGCTGTAATATATTCCTGAAATCAATGTAAGAACAAACAAGTCATTCTAGATCTACCATGCATCCAAGTGCCCTATCGCTGTTCCCAGTCAGTGCACAAGTAGCCTCGAAACCATACCAAACTTCAATGGAAACAGAACCCAAAATAAAATTATGGAACAACCAAGTCAATTCTGAATGCTGTATGATCTATCAAAATGTTTACAAGATGAATTCTACATAGTATGAGTACAGAAGTCTTTCTTGTCGCATGCTTGTTCTTCGGAGCTTATCTTCCCTCCAACCACCTTTCCTTAATGTGCTCTGACGTCTCTTCAAGGAAATAAGAAATTTATTTGTAATAAATTTGGAAAAAAGGAGAAGAAAGGTATACATAAATTGAGAATAAGAAGGTACCATTGCTCCTGTCTAGGCTCCTCGGGTGCCAGTGCAGAAGTGTATCATCGTCCAGATGGCTACAAGCTTAAGGAAAAGAACTGCATAATATAACTATTCAAATTCAGGAAATGAAAACATATAATTTATTTCCACTTCTTAAGAATTCAAAAGCACAATGCTAACTCTTCTGCTAGTATGAATGTGACTTTCATCTGTAGGAGAATTTGGCTCGCTGTGGGGACCATTATCGGTGATCGAAATTTATCTTCTAATCGTACTTTGATTAATGACATTAAATATATATATCAAGAAGATTCTAGGAGCGTTCAGGATCTTCTGAAGGCTTAATTGGTTTATTTACAGAATTTGGATAGAGAGAAAACAAAAGGAAAAAAAAGTTGAAGCTGGTAACACTTACTGAATGATTATGCATGCATAAGGAGAAAACTAAATTATAAGCTGCATTTATTACAGGCATCTGAATCGACTGCATACAAGAAGTTGAAGATCACCGTATGGTGGATCTTGCTACTAAGTTATTTACACCAAAGAGTGGAAGAGAAGTTAATTGGGGCTGGGATTGCACTCAGCAATCTTCTCTCAAGAAAAAGCTTATGCTCTTGATGAGAGCATTGGTGCGCCAACCTTCCCAATTACTCATTACAGAAAAAACTATGTATTAGAGAAAGGTAAACCTTAACCATCAAAATTGGAGTTAAATCATGTCGGCAAGGAATACAAATACAAGAGGTACATAGCATTTCATATATATACATTACATCAAGTGTAATAGGGTTCACCTAAGGCACATGAAGCATGGGCTGATGAGCAAGAGCAAAGCTTAACAATTCACAGATAACCTTAGACATTAACATAGACGCATGCTTACCAAAAAAAACATATACGCATCATCTCTCTTTCAATTATGAACAACAAAAACCTTGTGGTAGACAACTTAAGGCAGTAGTGAAAGTAGAATTTGCTACATAAAAGGGAAAGAAAACAGGGGAGAATGGAAGAAGAGGATTCAACAAATCAACCCCACTTTCAGATTTTTAATTTATGAGGATACTATTGTGAAAGATAAAAAGTGCCCTGTACAGGGAAATGACTCTTCTACAGAGAGCTCAGTTCCATTAATGCCATAAAAAATAGCATGTTTAACTTACCCATAACATCATTTTGGTTAACACATAACATGTCATTCATAAATTTTATTGCTTCTATGAAATTACAACCAGCAATCCCCAACATATATGCACTATTTCCTGACCAGATCATAGCGGTGGATTCAAGCCGAGCTAAGTACGAACAAGGAATAGTTTGAGCTCAGCTTGAATCCGTACGCCCACCTCAAGCTGGGATTTTCCCTGTTTGTAACATTGATAAAAAGTTTTGCTTCATACATGACGAATGACAATCTAGGTGTTTCTTTCACGAAATGGGCAAAAGAAAAAGCCTCAAACAAATGCAAAACTGTTAACTTCCGTGTTGAGGAGTTGAAACAAAAAATGCTCCTGGACTTTGCACTAGCTTCCGCGACCTGAAAACAAAATCCCAATCATAGATTATAAACTACTCAACTAGGATAAAGCGAAGACGCCACGCAGAAACAAAATGAAACTTACCTCAGTCGTTGGATGAATCAGTAAATAAACAAACTGGTAGAAGAAAGTCCCAGTAGCCACACGATCCACACTACAATTATAAGCCTTGACCCATCACAAGCCGCTTTAAACTTGGCCAGTGCATCATCCTTTGTCAAACTCACCAACCCAGCCAGAGTCATTAGCGGCTCGTGATTCTAGGCATCACATCCTTCGTTTGAGCCGCCCACACCGCATAATCATTCTTCTGAGCTTCGTCAGCGTCGACTGTAGTTGCGGGAACATCCATGGTAATTGAAAAACGATGAAAGGGAAAGCGAGGACACATAAAAATGCTAGGAAACTAATGAAGAAAAGAACTGCGAACTGCGAATATTGTTGCGAAGTGTGAGCTTTCGCTTTGCGTTTAAAAATGGCAATGCGAGCAGTGAAGACTGGCACATAGAGGGGCATAAACAAAGGTGAAACTATCGATATTTTGTAGGCGAAAAGACTTACTCCCACCAAAAGGTTTAATATAACATATGTGCTATAATAGATAAAATCTAGATTATACAGCAAAACTACATCGTAGGAAACAGATTCTCATTGAAAGAAACAATGGCAGCATGATAGCCTCTGTTTGACGGTGTAATATGTTTAGTCCAAAAAATCTTTTTATATAATAGTCTGTAATACTAAAATACTGCAAAATTCACTTACATCTTTTTTTAAGTGAATTCATTATTTTCCAATCGACATGAATCATATTAATCAAATCAGCAATAAAATAGACGAAAGGAACCTGTAACTTTCTTCAGGCACTAAGCCAGATACTCAAATTGACATGGACATGAGTAATGCTCCCCATCCCTTAATAAGAAACCAAAACCCTTCACTGGTTGCATGATAGCCTCAGTTCCAACAAATCCACCTGAGACTGAGATGAGAGCGCCGGAACGATCGTACTTGAAATGGAACGGGAACCAAGATGGAGTAGATTGTCTTATCTGATCGTATTCAAACCAACAACAATGCGAGAGAGAGCAAAGAACACTGAGAAACTCTACAGTATAAAAGTCGACGATAATGAAATAGGTTGTCTTGTCTTGTCGTACTTGAACGAACGACAATGGGAGAGAGCAGAAAGCACTGTAAATCTAAGATTGGAGTAGAAGTTGACGGCAATCAAAATATATATATGTTTATATACAAATATATATAAACTTCTATTGAAATGCGCATCCAATACAAATATATAAATAGTGTTCATTATACTTTCCTAATTTCACCAAAAAAATAAAATAATTATCTATAATTATATTAAATAATTTTTATTAATAAAAATAAATATTCAATAGATAAATGGAGTTTGCAAATTTAAAGAGCCACAAATGTTTCTTTATCAAAGTAAAAGTGGAAAATAAACATTCAGCCCATATATTTTTAGGGTATATTAAAATGATTTAAACCATAAAACTGAATTAAATTATTTAAAATTCATGGTTTGATTATATTTAAGTTAAAAAATAGTTTGATTTCAAAGAAAAAAATTCACGGTTTTATATAATCAAAACATATTTGTATTTTATATTGGAATGGTCCATAATTATTTTTTTTTTCTGCAAAGTGCTTAAATATTTTAAGAAATTATAATCATTACAAGGAATAATAAGTGTATTTTATAGGATTTGCACCTAAAAAATCGCTTATAATTAGGATTAGATTCGAATTGAATATATTCAGATTTGTTTTTAAGTTCGGTTTAAATAAACTCGAAACAAATCGAACAAATCCGAACTATAATTTTAAAATTCAGCAAATACAAACTCAAACATAAACAATACGAATCGAATATGAATACGAATCCGAACTTAAAATAATAATTTTTTAATTAAATTTTATTAATTATTTGTATTAATTATAATTTTTAATAAATATAAAAACGAATTATACGAATCGAATACGAATACGAATATAAACTTAGTTATGCGAACCGAACACAAATACGAACTTTGCTATAAAAATATTTAGCGAATACAAATACGAACTCGAATCTAAACAATATGAAACGAACCCGAACACAAATATATTACTGTTTATATTCAGTTCGGTTCGAATCTAACCTTACTTATAATTAATAAAAAATGCATTGTTAGGAAGGAATAGTTGTATGTTATAGGAATCAATTTGTTGAGATGTATCTAATGATTTGATAGATAAAGCAACAAATATTAATTAAAATTAAATACAAAAATTGTGTTTATCAAGATTAATCTTTTCCATTAAGCATATTGACGAGCACTTCACAATTAGCAATATATTTAATAATTTAATAATGTAAACAATAATGTATGTTTTTAATTTTTAATTTATTGAGTTTGAAATAATACTTATACTAAAAATAATTAAAATTTAAAAATTTTTATAAAAATACAGGAAAATAAAATGTTTATGATCGATAAAAATAATTTTTGTTGATGATACCATATTTTATTTTTTATACTACCAAATTATAAACCAAATAGGCCTGAACTATAGTTTTTTTAAATTTTTTTGATTTATAGAAGGTCAAATCACTTAATCTTATATAAGGTTTTTTTAAATAACACATTTTTGTAAAAAAATTTAAAAAGTTAAATACGTATTTATTAATACTGTCAAATTTAATTGATAAAAGAGATATTATTATTTTTTAAATAAAAATTTAAAATTAATTTTATAAAATAATTAAAATATAAAATAATAATAAAAAATTAAAAATTTCATAAAATAAAATAAAAAATAAAAAAAAACAGTTATTGTTACCAGCAATTTTGCCTTATAAAAGCTTGTTTTAACATATTATTTTTAAAGCATTTGTATAAGTTTATCTTAAAATTGAAATTAAAAATTTAATTAATTTTTAAGAAATTAATGAAAATATCATTTTTTTAATCACTTTTATAAGTTTGGGTACCCTTATTTTGTGGGAAAAAAATTATATAAATGGATATAAAAATAATTTAATTAATTTCCTTATTTTTTTTAATTTGAAAATGTTTTTATATGAAACTGTGGACAGCCTTACATATTAAACTACTATTAAAAGCTTCTATGAGACTAAAGAGTACGGAAGTGTTTGGTTTTTCTTTTTTATTCCCTTGAAGAATTAATTTAATTTAATTAATAAATTTTAAGAATAAAACAACGAAAATATCAAGTTTTTGGTTTCATGTCCAAAAAAATAAGATAAATATCAAATTTAAAAATTTAAAAAATATATATACATCGGGGAGATGGCCAAATACTAGTTCTTCCTACTAGATTCGACCACTTCTACCGGCTGTGAAAATGTTAATTTTTAACCCTTTTCAAATTATTAAGATTTTAGAGGCTGTGACAATCAACCGTCAGGAATCATTCCAACGGAATTGATCAAAAACCAACGGCCTATTTTGCACTCCAATACAGTCCAATTCTGTACAAACAATACACCTAAAAAAAACCTCCCAAGCGTACGAGCACCACGCCACACACTACGCACCCCAGGCACAGTTTAGCAAACTCCGCTCCGAAGACTGCAACGCAAGTCTGCAACTCCTGAGACCAGCCCTTCTCTTTTGAATCCACAAAACCAAAACCAAGAGTTCAGAAAGGAAAAAAATTTGAAGAAACTTGATACTGATGAAGCGTACGATAATGTCTGACTTAAACCCCTACAGTACAGCAAACGGATCCTCCAACAAGCGCTCCAAGCCCCCGCCCCCTCCTCTCATCGTCCCACAAGGACACGTAGCCTTCCGTCTCCTCTGCCATGCGTCACGCATCGGCGGCGTCATTGGAAAGTCTGGCAACGTCATCAAGCAGCTGCAGAACTCTACTGGAGTCAAGATCCGGATCGAGGAGGCTCCAGCCGACTCCCCCGACAGAGTCGTCACGGTGATCGGTCCGACGAATGTCGATACGAGGATGAGTGTGAGCAGTAGTAGGAATAGTGGTAGCTTTGTGCAGAGAAATGGGAATGAGGGGAAGGATGATGATAGTGGGGACAAAGATGGGAATTTTTTTGAAGTGTCCAAGGCGCAGGAGGGGTTAATTAGGGTTTTCGAGAGGATATTGGAGGTGGCGGCGGAGACTGACGGAATTGAAATCGGGGTGGTTTCCTGTCGGTTATTGGCAGAGACGCACCAGGTGGGCTCGATAATTGGGAAAGGGGGGAAAGTAGTGGAGAAGATAAGAAAGGAGAGTGGTAGTAAAGTTAGGGTTTTGACTGAGAATTTGTCTGCTTGTGCTGGTCCTAACGATGAGATTGTGGAGGTAACGTAATTGTGTTTATTCAACTTAGCGGATGAAAGAGTTGCATTAAGTTATCTTGTACAAATTCTGAATATTGTTGCTTGGAATATTAGTTGTTTAGATTCTTTCGAGGTTGAGCTTGGGTTGTACTCGTTTTTTCAATTTTGTAGAGAATGTGTAGAGGCTTTATGACTGACTGGAGTTTTTCAGTTTATAGACTTGCATTTTTCTGGGCATGCTGAATTTCTATTCAACTTGTAGCTAAAGTTTCAAATTATTGTTGTGTGTTGTTTATCTTGACTGTTGGGGTTTAGTAATGCCGGTTCTTGGGCGCAGAAATTTGACTATTATACGGTAGGATATCTAGCTTGTGGAAAATCACATCCTGTCTAGTGTTCAAATTTTGTGTATCCTCTAATGGAATTGATAGGAATATGAAAAACTTTGATTTTGAGACATCTATAGCAAATGTTGTATAAAGATCTAGGTATTGCAAAATTATCTGTTACTGTTTTAGAGGGGCTTCTTTTTTCTTTGTTTCACATAAGACCTTAGTGTCTATTGGACCAATTTTCAAGTACTAATATGTCTTCCAAAAAAAAAAAATATATATAATTAATAAGGGTAGTATATTAACAGGGAAAAGATGCATGTTCTTATTCTTGATAGGATATGTTTAGCATTGTTTTGATTACTAGTGACAAGGGTGGCTTTTGGTGTTTTTCTCAAAATATTAAACATTGTGCAGTGTATGGCAGAGTTATGACATTGGATTAGGATGGCTTATATGGCAAAATAGTCTAAGTGAACATTCATCAGACTTCAAACCATGTGAAAGCTGAAAAGAGTTTTCCAGATTATTCTATTGGAAACTCCTTTTCTTGAATTTTAAGAAAGCTTTGATGTTAAAGCTAGATTGGTAAGGAGCCTATTACAATGGAAGTTCTCCTAAGTATTGAAGAAGAAAGCATCAACTCATTACTGGAGAAAGGGGACAGTAAGATGCTTTCCTTATTTTCAAGTTTCTAGTTATACTTAAAGAGTTGAAAAGATGGTGTTAAAACTCCCTTTGCCCTGTTTTCCACTCAATTTTAATTGAGTGTACTCATTTGGATTCCTTGATGAAGGAAGATATATTATTCTTTTTCATGGGGAAATGGATATTTATTGCACCACCTAATCTTTTTATAGGACTTTATAAGGTGATTTGAGTTGAAAATAACACAGGCAAGAGTACCGTTAGGAGCTGATAGGCTAAGGTGGGAAAATTTCATCTGTACTGGTCATTTGGTTGCGATACTAGCATATGTCAAATTGAGTATTATGGCCTCCTGTGGGGAAGGAATTTGACTCTTTAGGGTTTACTTTGGGAGAGTATAATGTATGTATACCTAGGCAAAATTGGTTTACATATCCTCAAAGAAAGAGTGTTGGTTATACATTGTTCTAATTAACTTTGATTAGATTCTTATATCTTGGTGTATGTGCTTCAATAAATTATATTGCGGTTGATAAGTTATTTCTTTTTTTCTTCTGAATTGAATCAGTGTGTTTTGCAGATTGATGGAGATGTTTTGGCAGTAAAGAAAGCACTCATTGCTGTCTCTCGCCGTCTTCAGGACTGTCCTCCAGTTGACAAGACAAGGATGATTGGAAGCAAATCTCATGAGGCAGTTCCACTAGAAAGTTTATACAGACCACTTGAGGTGGTTCCCCAAGAGACTATGCGCAGACCTATTGAGGCAATTCCCCATGATATTATACGCAGACCTCTTGAGGCAGTTCCACAAGAGAATTTACGTAGACCTATAGAGGTATTTGCCCCAGAGACTTCACGTAGATCTTTTGAGACAGTTCCCTTAGAGACTTTGCGTAGACCTTTTGAGGCAGTTCCCCAGGAGACTTTACCTGATCTTCGTGTAGATCTTCAATCTCAGCGAAATTCACTGTTAAGTACCATACCAAGTAGCTCCATCAGTTATGCTTCTGGAGTTCATCCTATGTCATTGGAGGCTGACAGGATCTCCACCCTGGAGACAAAAATGCAACAACAGGAAGTAAATTTTAGAATCCTTTGTTCCAATGACAAGGTTGGGGGTGTTATTGGAAAGGGAGGCAGCATTGTCAAGGCTCTTCAGAATGAGACAGGGGCATCCATAACTGTCGGATCTACTGTAGCTGACTGTGACGAACGGTTAATCACTGTGACCGCATTGGAGGTTTGTTGTGCTTTGGTGTTTCTTAAATTTTTTTTAATACTGATGCAACTAATAATGTGAGTGAATTTATGGCTTTTTTTTTGTTACTTTGGTTTCATCTTTTGTAGAACCCAGAATCACGATATTCTCCAGCACAAAAAGCTGTTATCCTTGTTTTCTCAAGATTAATAGAGGCTGGATTTGAAAAGGGACCAGATTTGAGCTCAATTAAGGGGTTTTCTGTCATTGCTAGGCTTGTAGTTGCATCAAATCAGGTTGGTTGTTTGTTAGGAAAAGGAGGCACTATAATTTCAGAAATGCGGAAGGCAACTGGTACTGGCATACGTATAATAAGTGACCAGATCCCAAAGTGTACCGCAGAGAATGATAAAGTGGTACAGGTGTGAATGGTTTCTTTTTTTTTTTTTTTTACTTTGGTTGAGTACGGTGCTGGAACTCTAGATGGCTACTTTTTCTTTTACTTTTGCATTTGGGTGGTGGCACCTTTTTTCTTTTTTTGGATGTCTAAATAGTAACTCCTTTTCTTCAGTTTCTCAAAATAGAAGTATAGACAACTTATTGGAATAAGTGCACCTTTTTTGTTTTTTAAGTTGTCGAAGTTGCTATAATTGCAAGTAAATTAAGACAAATAATGATGTATAAATTTCACTAACTAATATGCTAATGTTTTGGGTTTGGGTAATATGTTGTTCGTTGACCATCCTATTTTCATCTATATTGTCACTGTGAAATTTCAGATTTTCCTGCAATGCTGTTGTTTAATAGCCATCTCCCTATGTTATTAATTGATTGTTTTGATAACTGTTCATAAACTAAGGTGTCTTCATGTAGTTTTGTTTCTTCTGTTTAAAACTTGTCCTTTTTTCTATCTTGTAGCTTATTTTTCCTATTTTTTTAATATATCAATTCAATTTTCTGTCTAAAGAAAGAAATGAAATTCTTTTATGGCATACTTTTGTGTGTGTGTGTGTGTGTGTGTGTGTGTGGGTGGGCGTGTGTGTGTGTGTGGGTGTGGCGGTGGCGGTGGCGGTGGAGGGGGGTGGGGGGCTGTTGGCATTGGTGTGGTTGCAGTGTGGACAAATGCTTTTCTATTGTGAGATCTTATTGTATGTCCTATATGAAAGGTTTAAAAAAGTGAAATAATTTGTAGGTTGGAAGTAAAATTTGGGCTTCATTCATTGTGGTAGAGCCAACTTACATATGATGTAAATCATGTTGACATGAGTGAACCGGGCCCAAGCTGCCGCTAAAGAGAGTGCTGGAAGAAACTGTACGTATTGTAAAGGGACTTTTGGTGTCATGGAATAAAGGATCACCTTTAATTTCAGGAATTGAACATAATTGTTAAGCATGCCTGTTTTCTCAAATACATGAAATAATAAACTCATGGACTATGGAAACAAACCTAGTGTGTCATAAATTCAGAGGAAACCTAAGTGGAAACCTTGACATAATAAAATAAAGTGCATCCTGATATATATGTTTGTTTAAAGAAATAGACTTTCAGAGATCTTATTGGCGGTGTTTAACTTAGATTATCCTTTAGACTTGCAGAAATTTGGGGTTAGACATTCCTGATCAAACACCAGGTAACGCAGAAGAAACTAGGTTAGTGAACTCTCCAAATGCAATGAATTTCTCCATGAATCATTATGTGTTTGTGAAGGCCTTAGGACTGGATAGGTGAACCATTGAGGACTACAAAAAATCAAGAGGTGGAGAATATAGAGAGCCTGAATTGGATATCCTTATCTCATATTGTATCTTAATTGTATGTTAATGTTTTCTTATTGCACTGTCAGTATTCTTGTTAGAGAGGTTTTTTAGCCCTAAAGAGATGAGTTTTGACAAAAATCGTGCACTTGAAAGCATGTAAATAGCTCCTATTAAGTCAACTGCCTGACTTTAACGGAGCTTGGACTTGTCATACTTAATTCTATCCTGTGTTGTTTTATGTAGTCTGTGATTCAATATTTATGCATTCAACCATCTCTTCTCAATTCTTTTTGGGGTGGTGTAATACTGCTATGTCCTTTTTAATGTTCTCTAATGTGAATTCTTGGAAGGATATATATATTTTTTTTGTTTTTTATCCTTGAATTTGGATCTTTATCTGTTGTTAGTTTCAATTAAAATGTTTCTGTATAGCTATTTCAGGGTGTTTAGGTCAGCTTGTTATTTTGATTTTATACTAATTCATCTTTGTTTCCTAGCAACAGCAATAATAAAGAATGTTTAAGCATAGAAAATGAACATGGGATCTGAGAACTTCATGGCATTCAAGTTTTTGTTTTCCTATGGTTGGAGGTAAGTTTATTAATTTTCTTTTTTTTTTTTTTTTGTTTAATTTACAGATTTCGGGAGAGTTTCCAAAGGTGAAAGATGCAGTCTATAATGTTACTGGTAGACTGCGAGATAATCTATTTTCCAGCTCACAGAACAATGCTGGGACACGGAGCAATTCCTCTGTGTTAGCTGACACCAGTCCCTATGGAAGATTGAGGGAACCTGCCCCTGTTGGGTTACCATCATCAGTTGGTGTTTCTCATAGTGTTAGTCGACATCCAACCATATCACAGAGTATGGATCATATTGGATTTTCCCGTAGTCTAGATCGTCCTTCGTCACCAAGGTTATGGGCATCGCAGGTAGAATCTCTGTCTCTCCCTCCCCAACAATTCCCCCCTGGCCCCAGCCATATAAGTATATCTATAAGCATATTCATTGGACTTAATTCATATATTCTTGTGCTTATGGTTGGGTTTGATTGCAGGCAGTAAGTGGAGCCCATCCATGGGCCATAACAGATGTCAGCAGAGGTCGAGCTCATCTTAAAGGTGGCTTGGAACTTGGCAGGTTTGTATAAACAACATAGTGTAAGCAAATATAAGTTATGCACTGCTAAGAGTTGCTTGTATCTTGCATGGTTTCTTTTACTAAAATCATTAATGGCTTCAAAAAATTACCGAGTTTAAGAATTAAGATCACTTGATCTCAAACTTACACAAACTCCATTCTCTGTAGAGTTGCTAGCAAGCCTGTTATATCATCTCACTAGCTACCTGTTAGGACCATAAATTTGGCCCATTATATGATCTCACTAGCTACCTGTTAGGACCATATATTTGGCCTTAGGAGACAAACAGTTGAAGGACAATTGGGGCATGAAAAAGTAAATGGGATGGGGCACAGAAATGGGAGGACCACTTATAAAAGAGGGCCATGTGGCTTAACGGAGAAAGGAGAAAAAATGATAAAGAGGAAGAGATGAGGGCAAAGAGGCAGAGATTGATATTGAAATTAGTGGGTGGTTTCAACTAAGGAGAGAACTTTGGCCTCTTGAAAGCTAAACAATCTTGGGAGAGAAATCGGCCTCTTGAATGGTTCGATTAGGGAGTGTTTTTGTTGTCATTGTTTTGTAAATTGTTATCCTAACAAAATCAGTTAACAAGCAATACAATTTTCAGCTACTTCCCCCAGTTCATTGTCACTTGCTTTAATTTTATTGGTTGTGGAATTCGAATTTGTTGGGGTTTCTGACACAAGCACTTCAAATCATCTCACATTTCTGGTTAGGTCATATGACATCTCTTGGCTTGATACTTTGCTTAAGTTAGATTTAACAATGAGTCTGCTCATACTAGCTTAAATGTTATAAAAAAAGAAGACATAGGAAACAATAAGAAATTTTTTCTCTTTAATTGATGTCTACCTTGGAGTCTAAAACCATCGCTCCAACTTGTAGATTTCAACGTCAGTCAGTGCAGAATATACTTTATCTTTTTGGCAGAAAAAAAAAGTTTCTGTGTAAAGTTCTAGTTCTGGAGGCTTTTTATGTATTCTCAAATGATATCTGTTTGCACTCTTCATCCAAAAATTTGGATCTGAAATATCAACAAGGTAACTAGTTGACGTAAATGCTTCAGTGCTTTATTCAGTTGACTGATACCATGGAAACAATCATGGATCAGTCCTTTGCCTGAAAAGTGGTTAATCTCATTTGCATGTGCTGGGATATTGCGACTTACTTGTATCTGGATGGTTTTTTGACTTTGCAATAAACTAGATGTTCTATATGATGGATGAAACATTGAAGAGGAGAAACATAAAGATAAACATTGTTCAAAATAACCAGTATGGCCTGCTTTTGTTAGTTTCTGATTCTTTGATCTGTTTTCTCCAGTGGAAACAAAACTGCTATTGTGACAAATACAACTGTGGAGATTATAGTCCCTGAGAATGTTATTAGCTCTGTTTATGGAGAAAATGGTAGCAATCTGGCTCGTCTAAAACAGGTATCCCTCATTTGATGAATTTAGATAGTAATGGTTCTGTGTCATTGGCTGTATTTTGGGGAGAACATGAACTAGTAAAAATATTTCTTATTTTAGTTGACCAGATGAGTGCTGATAAAATTGTAGTTTGTATATGGGAGGGAGACGAAGATTTCCCTGAGTATGAGAGGAAAGGGAGAGAGAATAATTCACCAAAATGAAACGATAAAGTAGTTGAAAGAATTTTATTCTCAAGTTGTGAGAGAGGGAGAGAGATTTTCTCCAAATGTAAAAGCAATGGAATAATTAGAAAGTTCATTACTAGAAATCTGAAACAAAATAGTTGAAAGAAATTCAGTCCCTGGTTTTGGGAGTGTGTGCATGTGTGTGTGTGTGTGTGAGAGAGAGAGAGAGAGACTTTGAGAGAATTTCATCCCTACTTGTATGAAAGACATGTCCTTAAGTTGTCTTAGATTACCAAGTTAGATGGACTAGGTTTTGGTCTTGCAACAAGCTGCTTATTGATTGAATTTGGTGGTATTTATGAAGGGTTTGCCAAAGAGTTTAATTCTGACATCCTTAAATTTAACACCTTAAAACCATGATTCCTTATTCAATTTGAAGCTTATCTGTTTTCAATTTATTAAAAAATTTTAAATCTTGTATACGTACTCAACAAACTCCCCCTAATCTGCTTTGATCAGATTTCTGGTGCTAAGGTGATTGTGCACGAACCTCGATTAGGGTCAACTGATAGGATTATTGTGATATCCGGGACACCGGATGAAACCCAGGCAGCTCAGAGCCTCCTCCAAGCATTCATCCTCACTGGACCATCTTGACCATATCATTTTAACCTCTGCTTAATAGTTTTCACAGGCAGTGAGAAGTCCATTCTGTTGCCTGTGTTGTAGCTCACTTCAACTTTATTTTCACTGGTGAAGTTTAGTCTAGCTTGTTGCTTGTGTAGTACTTCGTCTTTGTCAAATTGTGTACATTATTATATTCATGCCAACCCTGGGAAGGAATTCAAATTACAAATTATATTATCAGTATTTTTTGTAGGAACTTTTGTTGGTGAATATTCATCAAGAATATATTATTTTGCACTTCTATTTCAAGATCAGAGTTGGAATAGCAACAGGATAATAGAGAAAAACCTTGTTAATATTCCTAAGCTGTTTACAGAAATGTTTATTTATTTTTTTAATTTATTGGTAACACGCAGAACATGTTAGTGTACAAAGATAGAGTTTTATTGGAATTATTTGTATCTTTAATTCACTTTCTTGTCACCTAGACTTATTGCTTACCTTCAGAGCTGTTGTGGTCCTATTACTTTCAGAATAATTCTGTGCCTACTGGAATGCCATGCTTTCTCTATGTCAGGTATCTTTATTTATTTGAAAGAGTAGAGGCTTTAGTTTACAAAATTTGTATGATAAAAATTGTTCCAAAATCGGAAACAAAATTATATGAAAACCCCTCTTGAAAGCCATGGAACAATCTGTATCATAGTGTGGCTCCGAATTTCCGTTTATCAATTGATATATCAAGTATAAACTGGCTTTCACGCCTCTTTTGCTGCTCTCAGTGTCCCAACAAGTGCATCAAATAGCAATCCAAATGTCACCAGCAAGACAGAAAGATGATGGTCATGCTTTATGCCACTTGTTGCCATAACAACACAATGTATCATTTAGTAGAGGCAAAATGTAAAGACAGATTAGGAGATGCTATTAGAGATGACTTGAGAATGCGGCAAACACAAAGGCTTGATCTGCACAATTTGATGATGAACTTGCATGTGGTGTATGTCAGTAAACATCCCTGCAACCAAATTCTTTTCCTAGTGACGCTATTAATCGAACAAAGAAAATTTCATTCAGAAATCACAGGAAACACGGATGAGGCTTTGTACATGCTTCCCCCATGGTATTTTGCTTGAACTGACTACAGTTGAGGCTGATCCCTCCTCAGAAACAATCAGATGGCCCAAAACCCTTCTATGAACCTAAGCTTACAAAGTTATGCGCTGGATGTAGCATCTTTTAGCAAAACATAAATCAATGGAGATCAAGTTCATAATGTCAACTCTAAGGACCCTACTAATAAGGGTAGAGATTATTCAGGTAATGGTCAGATTTCAAGCTACAGAATCTTTAATTTATCTGATCTGTGCTTAATCCCATCTATTGGCAAATAGATAAGGGAACCTACAAAAAGTATTATCAGAAATTGATGCTCCAACTTTCAAAATCCCAATTCTGGCATTCATAAACAGTGATCATGCAACTGGATTTCTAAATCTTTCAACAACAAGATGTTCTACTCTTTGCCTGTCTACAAACTGGTTTCAAACAGCTCGCTAAAAGGGCAATAAGAAAAGAGAAACCAAACAGGAAATTTTTGAACATTTCTTACAAAAAGATAAACTTTCACATAGAGAATAAATCCAACTAAAATGAAAGGATACGAAAAGAAGAAAATAAACCCATTTCCAGCACCGTAATAGAAATAATCATCTCAAATAAATCCAGTGTCTCTGACCTTATCTGCCAGCAAAATAATTTCAAACACGATTAAACAACTTAATCATTTCATTCCCTTGATATTTTTTCAGTTTTATTTCCATCCCTAGCTGCTGTTAGTCACAAACAGGCCAAGAATTGCATGTAGTGAGTGAGCTCCAGAAAGTTAATGTTTTTCACATTTAAAATGATATTCTAGAAATTTAAGGCATACCCATTAACAGAAGAGACACCAACAATGAAACAAAATCAAGTTAACAATGAAAGATTCATCATGTGTTATGCTCCAAGTAATATAGAGCCTGATCAAATGTACAGTTAGAAGTATTTATGTTAAAAAACCAAAAGACACAGGGAGAGAGAGAGTGAATCTTGTACGCTGCAGCGGGCTGAACCTTGTCTAATGAATTTCAACTTCAGTTGTAATCATATGATGGTATTTAAATATATAATTATATTTGTGAAGAATTGTTTTGTTATTATTTTTCTCCCTGTTTTAGTTTTTCCTACAAATTCACTCTTGTTTTCTCTTTACAATTCTTTGATATTTATATAATATGCTGTAAATTAATTTCTTTACATTATTTTTTTATGGATTTCTATGTTTTTTCTCTAAAATATATTATGATTATTCTTAAAAATAAAATATCTTTGTAGGTTTATTTTTTTTTTATTTTAATTTTCTATTTATCAAGTATGTGCCATTCATTTAGAGTGCAGTTTCATTATATTTTGAGCAAAATTCCTGCAAAATACTACTTGAGTTTCATTTTCTTCTGTGAAAGTTTTTTATATGAGACTCACCTATTGTTATTATTAAAACGTATTAAGTAAATCATGATAAGCTACTATCTTATAAAAAATAGTTTTTATTTTCTTCACTTTTTTAGAACATATTTATTGTTTCAAATATTAATTAATAAATATTTTACTGGTGGTCTAAATTTAATATCGATTTTCTTCTCTTAAAAATTACCAATTTTCAATTTTTAAAGGATCTGAAGATAGTCACTTTCGAATTATTTATTTTAGGTTTATTAATTAAAATATCATAATTTGAGAGTTTATAAAAAATGACTAATTATTGAAAGATTACCTTTGTGACTAAACAACCCAACTAAATACCATTTTGTCGCATTCCTAACCTTATTTAAAAAACCCTAAACCCTAATTGCAATCTTCTTCTAAAGACTCTCATGTCAAAAATCTCACACTTAATGCACAAATTCAAACAAAAAATATCATTAAATCCAGGTAAGAAGATCAATATATATTAGTTTTATTCTTTTTTTGTTAATTGGCTGTTTTTTTAGAAATATAAGAAATAGTACTTGATTTGCACAATAGGAATGAATCTATATAAGTTTTGCGGGAACATAAATTATAGTGTGAAAGGATAAAATTGGATATGAGAGTGTATATATAAGATTTAAAACTATGAAGGATTTAGGAAATTTCAATAGGGATTTCAAGAGCATAGGTACTACATTTATAAGATACATGAGAAATGAAGTTTAGCGGGAACACAAAACTTTCAAGAGGGAATGTTAAACGTCTATTTGGGAGTTAGCAAAGATTAGAACTATGTAGTAATGATATTTTCTCAAAGATTTTTGGTTATTATTTGTAGACACAAACAAGCCAAGCAATTCATCTCAACCAAATATATCAAAGTAAATATAAAGCTAATATAAAAGAGCAAGGGAAGAAAGATTTGCTCAATGATTTTTATAGTGATTTGGAGCTTCTTCATGAGTGTAGGCATTTCTGTTATACGTTACTGTACATATTATATCATATACTATTATTATTATTATTAATTATCATTATTTTATGGTACTCATAAAACACTATATTAATATATACAACATAAATTCTATACAACTATTTATCTAAAAACTATGCATTGTGCAAAAGTTATAAATGAAATGTGGTGGAATGCTAAAACCTATTGTATAGCATTTTGAAAGAGAATTTATAATTTTTTATTATTATATTCAATAAATAATTTATTATTATTATATTTAATAAATACTAAAAACATATATGATATTGTACACCCAAAATGCATGAATACTATAAACATGCGAGCCAACATACTATCTATTAAAAACTAAATACATATATAGATACATATATAATCTGAAAACAATGATTGAAGACCTACTCAAGTCATATCCCCACTTTCTAGCCATCTCATGCTTCAACTTAGCTCCCCAAGATGCTAACCTGTAAGAAAAGAAACTGAGAGGGATGAGTGATAAGTCACTTAGTAAGCATCTCTGATCTCTATCCTTAAGTAGGTTCTAAGTTGACTTATACCAATTTGTGACTGATTACAAGCCTTTAAACATTAACTGAATGGCTAACTGCTATCTAAAGGACTTAACCAAGCTTTTGATAGCCTAGTAGCTTATTTTGCCCTAGCTTAATTGACTACTAAAACTCACTGCTTAAACTATTTTTCTTATCTTATTTCTTAACTAAAGGCATTTTGAAACTCTACTCTGATCTTTTTTTTGGCTAGCTAATAAAATAGAGAATTTAACTCAATTCCTAACTAGTCTAGTAGCTTATCTGATTCTCTACTTTCTTTTTATTTAGATTCTTAACTGAAGGTATCCCTAACTCTTTTTCTTGCTCATTATATTTTTGTGCTAATCTTTTTTTTGATTATTTTCCTTTGCATAACTTATACTCTGCTTAGCCTATTTTTTAGTCTTTCCTCATTTTGCCTCTACTATTTTATAGATTTTTTGATTTTTAGCCTAGTAGACGCTGTATTGTCTATCGCTAATCTGACTATTTATCTAGAAGACTTAACTTAGTTTATTACTGGTCTAATAAACATGTCCTTTCTAACTTGGTTTATTATTTGATTTCTTATTCACACATTATCGTAATTACTTATATGGGTATATGTATACAACTCAGTATGAAAAGAAGTCTAAATGATACAACTTAACTTACCAGGTTCACTCTCTGATGTTCATTATCCTATTACCTTTCTTTATTAGTTCCTCTAAGTAACACAATCTTAAGTTCCCTTGGGATCTTAGCCAAGCTCCTCTTCTCGTTAGGTTATAAACTCTGTTTCTTGTTTACTGTTTTGCTTATACTCATTCTGTAAATTTGCTTATTCTATTATGTATCTAGAACTCTATATGTATTTATATTTCTAGAGTCTTATATTCTGATTTTCTGTTGCATATCAATATGTCTGATAAGTTCTATTATAAATTACTATTGCTTTTTCTTAATTTCTCTGATTTGCTTATTCTCATGGTGGTCTATGCGTACATATATCTTTAGCACTATATATTTTATCTTTTTTGTTACTTATCAATCTGTCTGATAAGTTCTACTTTGTCTTATTATTACCTTTCATGCTTTCTTTATTCTACTTAATCTTGTGCTAAGTGTGACATGATATGAAGTATGCTAAAATTATACTGAAAATCATGTCTAGTTATATTGAAAATCATATTTGGACCTTAGATTTATTTTTTGAAAACATTTTTATGAAAAATATTATTAGAAAATACTGTTGAGATTCAAAGATCCTAAAATACTAAAAAAACTGAGTAAAATTTGTTGATGAAATCTCTATGTATCTGAAGATACCTACTGTGTGATATAAACTAATGAATACAAAGATTTGACACCCTATTCATGTGAGTTTTCTATACTGACATATAGATAGCAACTGACTAACATGCATGCAACAACTAAATCTGAATCTAAAGCTGAATATTGATTACTAAAAGCTAAACTTGCTAGATGAATACATACCAACATATGCTTATATATAATGACTAGTATGGTCATAAACCCTAATGTTGATTCTCTTAAATGACGAGTGTGCGAAACTCATAAGTATCTCTTCGTATTCACCTCTAAAATAATGTTTGGATTATTGTCTTTCTACTTTAAAAACAAATACATATGGATCACTTGATCTCCTTTGTAAAAACATTGGGTTGACATGTCATGTCATGTAATGCTAATCATACATAATATCTTATTCTTTCTTTTCTTTGATCATATTTCGTTTAAATTTACATCTATTACAACTCTATTTTGTGTATATCTCACTGAAATCATTGTTTTGTAACTCATTACGCTAATTTGTAAATTTTGCATAAGCTGTTTTGTATTCTAGGTGTATCTATGAGTTTATTTTATTATATGTGTCATAACTGTTACTGTTTCTATTTTTTTTATTGTTTCTATAATGTTTCTGTTACTATTTCTATTATTGTTTCTGTTTTAATTCTGCTTTTAATTGTAATCTCACGACTACCAATACTATTTCTAGCTACTATTAAGTTTCTCTGACTTATGACTGGGAAAGTGTGATTATGAAAAAATATTTTATCTTATTGCTTTATGTTCATTGTTCTAAGGGTTTCTTTTCTATAATATTTTATGTTTCTTTCTATTTATTCTTATTCTTAAATTATTGTTTCTTCTTTTATTCAACTTAAAATACTTAGTATGTTTTCTTATCACTGATATTTTGTTGAATTGATAGGAAAATCCTCAAGTTTCACTTAGCATACGGTTGTGCATGAAAGTGCACAAGTCGTGTGCTAATCATGCAACCCAACCATGTTAGCTTTTGAAAATCTGACTTATTCTTTTTTAACATGCTTCTAAAATCACAAAACACTACACACAACATATGCACATACTTTAAACATGCTTCTGCCTCTAAATCTCATAATTTCTATTATCTTATCATAACATGGTACTGCTTAAACTTTAAACATGCTTCTTATCTCATCTAACATCATAAAATACATAGATATATGCTAAATAAACAAAAACAGGGAAAAAAGTTAGTAAATACTTACCAGGAATTGCTAATGGCTTCAATCTCTCTAACTCTGACTGAATCCTGACTAGATTGATTGCTAAAAATTAGCTTCTCTCTTTGATAAATTGGTTAGGTTTGGTTGGAGAGAAAGAAAGGAGAAAGAATTAGGAAAATCTATTACGGGAAAAACAAGTATGCACAAGTATACAACAAGATGCACGGGCATGCATGGTGGCAAGGATGCATAAGCGTGTATGTTGGCAAAGACACACAGGCGTGTATGGTGGCAAGGACACACGAGCATGTGTTTAAAGATGTACAACCGTGTTCCTTTCACAACCCATATATAAAGCCTCCAAAAAGGCTATTCTACCTCTGAAATTTTCTTGAATCAAGTCTTAGGCTATAAAATCTCTCTCTTAATCATGATCATGACCTAGAAAGACTATTATAACCTTAAGATATTATAATAAGCCTCCTACATCCATTACTTCAAGCAACCCTACTTGAAGATTTATCTCCACTATCTTCACATCTTGAAAATATTATAGTTTTAATCCAAAAGATTTAACACTTCACACTAGTTTCACCGGATTACACCATTATTGTTCCTTAATCAAATACAAAGAGAAAAATACCTCTCAAAGGCTGATACAAAGATGAAGTATAAGAAAGTTTCCCTTAAGGACATAAATTGAGATTTTAAAGAGAGTATATGGAAAAGTAGAGAACAAGAAAGATATGGTTTATAACATTGTGATCTTTAACCCCTCAATCTTCAAATTAGCTTGCTTATAAAGATTTGAGCGGAAAAAGTCATTGCAATTAATTTCAGAGTCATTGGAACAAATTAGGCAATTGCACAATTATGTGATTTTGGTGCATGATCGTGCTCTTATAAGTAATTATAGTTCAATAGTTGACTTCTCTATATTGTGTTAACTCAGTATAGGTGTGTGTCCCATACATATGATCGTGCATTTTCATATCTTCAAAGTTTCAGATTTTTAAAAGGCCATACAAACATGCAACATGTTACCTCTCACAATCATCATATGATTAAGAGTTTTTCCTCACATGATCATGTGTGATATTAGTTTAGACGTGCATCTAGATATTGACTTCTTGATTTTTATATGACTGAACTTGGATGGGCAACATGACAATGCATCATCACTTTTATGACACATGATCATGTGTTTAAAAGTTGTACGATCGTGCATCTTGGCATTTTATTGTATGAATACTTGCACAAATTAACAACATATATATACCCATATTCAATACACACATGGTCGTATTGCCAAGACACACACATTCACGTGTCTAGCCAAATCTGTAAAATTAAATCTTTTGTTCTCTTATGAAAGTGGGAATCACAAAACTCAAATAAGAATACTAGATAAGCATGAAGAATTTAATGAGAATAGGAATAGTTGCAGAAACAGAAAGAGAAATTGTTATAGAAGTAGAAACATAAATGGTTACAAAAATATACAGAATAGGAATGTAACAATTAACTCAGTTATATAGAAACATGACTAGAATAGTATATACAACACTTGATTAGAGTAAAAACATTATAAAAGCTTGAAAAGCTACATAATTAGAATGAATTTCTACAAGTACGAAGAACCTAATCAAAATAGTATATAAAGTTATAAATTCAAAAAATTTAGTAAGAATTACATATAACAAAATTCTAATTTAATCAGAAAAAAAAATATCATGTATGATGAGCATTTACATGATATGATATGCCAAAACAGTATCTTCAAAAAGAGATCAAGTGATCCATATGTATGTTTTTTTAAATAAAAAATATGATATTCTACACATCATTTTAGATGTGAATACAAAAGGACACTTGTGAGTTTGCTTCCCACTAGAGAAGAAACTAGTGTTAGTTATAGAAAAAAAAATGGGGTCATTAACCAAGCCAGTTACAGATAGAGATATACATTAGTGTGCATCACTTATCAGTTTTCAGTGTAGTGATCAAGTGTTAATATGGTAGAACTCATATGACTTTAATGGTTTTTATGTATGAAGTTGTGAAGTTTTAATAAAAAGGTATTTTTAAAAATATATTGTGATATAAAATTTCTACATTAGTTTTCATGTATGAATAAAAGCTAGTAGCTTTTCAGTGTGGTATGCTAAGTTGGCTTACAACTTGAAGACTCGATGTTCTGTTTGGTATCAGTTTTTTAGCATTTCCAAATGATATATTATATTAGATGGTATCAGAGTAAGATTTTGAGAAAAAATGTTTTGAAAACCATTTTAGGAATGATTTTCAATGATGAATTGCTTGCAAAATTACATTGTTTACAAAAGTGCATTATGTTTTCGAAATGGTATTTTTAGGAATTGAATTTTTGATGAGGTCTCGATAAGTTACCTTGATAAACAGTGCTTATGGTCGTTGACTCATTATAAGTATTATTTTATATAAAGTATGATTTTAATTAAGATTGCTTAATATGAGTGATATGCTTGGTGAGGAGAACTACGTGCTTAAGTATGTCTCACCTAACGAATAAGGAGATGACTAAGAGTAAGGGTAGTAGTAGAGTTGCATTTGCATTAAGAAAGGAATCTTTTATAGTTCTAATAAGGTTAAGTGTAATAGATGTTAGAGAAATGATTCATGAGGCATTGAGAGAGTGTCAGGTTGAGGAACCTATAGTAGAGAAGATGATAAAGCCTAGTTATGAGGAAGACATTATTAGTTTGTTTTATTCAATTAAAGAGCATTTGTATATGATTTATAATCTTTTAAGAGTTTATCAACCATATAAGTTCAATGGTTCTAGGATCTGACTATAGCTAAAGAGTGGATGAAGTTAATTGAGAGTGCTATAGAATTGTTTAGAATGATGGATCAAGAGAAGGTGTATTATATTGTCTATTTTTTAAAAGGGGATGCTAAGATCTGGTAGAACTTAGCCAAGTTTTCGATTGATATATCGAGTCTAGTTGGATAATTTCCAAATGATGTTATATATAGTTTAAAAGTGTAGATTTGATGTATGCTAGAGCTCAAGAGTTCATTAGATTCAAAAGACTAGCTCAATAAAAAAGCATGCTACTAAATTCAATTCTCTAATAAGGTATGCCTCAAGTTTAACTAGTTCTAAGAAATGCAAAGTTTAGAAATTTGTGCATGAGTTACACTCTATTGTTGTAAGAGATGTGATGACTAGAGCTTGTTTACCTAGGTAGAGCCTTGAGGTCAGCGGTGTGCTTTAAGGAAACGAGGATATTAAGAATAATAAGTTTGACAATTGTAAAAGGTTAGCTCAAGGCAAGAAAGATTATAAAGGATAGAAAAAAGCCATGTTTCAAGTGTAAGAAAAAACATCATGGAAAATATTTGATAAGGCAAAATATTTATTTCAAATGTAGGCAACCAGGATATCATGTAACAAATTGTCCTTTTAGAGCTTCAACTAGGAATGTTCAAGGTAGAGGTAATGCTCAAGTGTAAGCTTTGGTATAAGAGCAAGCTGATGCTAATTTATTAGCTGTTATGGGGTTAGTTAGCTTTCCATAACTCTTCTCTTTATGTTTTTAATATGATTTTAGTGTTATGAATTGTTTCATTGCTAAGAATACAGTAGATAGATTAAGTTTGAATCCAATAGTAGTGGCTCAAAAAATTGATGTTTAATTACCAAACGAAAATATGTTATAAGTGATTGATTGTTGTTAGGGCAATTGTTATTAATTCAGAGTATAATATTGGTAGTAGATTTAATTATGATAGAGATGCTAGATTTTGACATGATTTTAGGGATGAATTTTCTAGATAAGTATGGAGCTGAAATTGATTGTTAGAGAAGGAAAGTTTGATTTCAAGTAGAGAATGGTGATGTGTTTGAATTTGGGAAAGGTAAAATCTAAAGTATGACGATATTGTGTGTCAAGGCTAGAAAAATGTTAAGTAAATGTTATATTGGTTATTTCGCTAATATTGTTAGTTGAGAAGGTAAGTAGGGTCCGAGTGTAACTAATGTGCTAGTAGTTAGAAAATTTCTGGATCTTTTTCTAGGTGGTCTTTTGGGTTTGGGTTTGGAAATGGAGGTAGATTTTAGTACTTAGTTCCAAGGATAACACTAATATCTAAGACATTGTATAGAATGGTTTAGCTATTTGAAAAAGCAACTTCAAGAGTTGTTGGTTAAGAGTTTTATTAAACCAAATCACTAACTTTGGAGAGCTTCGATTTTGTTCATTAAGAAATAAGATAGGTCAATTAGGATGTGTATTGATTATAAGGCGTTGAATAAAATAATAGTTAAATATAAATATTTATTACCTATGATTGATGATTGTTTGATCAGTTAAGAAAGTGATAGTGTTTTTTAAGATTGATTTAAAGTTAAGTTATCATTAGGTTAGGGTTAGTTATAATGATGTGTCTAAGATTATTTTAGGATGAGATATAGTTATTATGAGTTTGTGGTGATTTCATTTGGTTTGATTAATGCCCCAATGGAGTTTATAGATTTTATGAATCAGGTGTTTCATGATTGCTTTGATAAATTTTTAGTGGTGTTTATTGGTAATGTTTTGGTGTATTTGAGGAGTAAAGAGGAGCATAAATAACATTTGAGTGGTGCTGTAGAGGTTGAGAAAAAAATAATTGTATGTTGAGTTGTTTAAATGTAAATTTTGGTTGGATCAGGTGGCTTTTTTTGGTCATTTGTTTTTAGCTGATGGTATTTAAATGAATCCTAGTAAAGTTAAGACTATTTTGAGTTGACAATGACTGAGGACGGTTAAAAAAGTTAAAAGTTTTTGGGTTTAGTTAGTTATTATAAGAGATTTGTTGAGAGATTTTCCATGTTAGCTAGAGCTCTTATGATGTTAACTAGAAATTAGGTTTCATTTGACTGAACTTAGGAGTATTAGTTTTCAAAAATTAAAAGAAAGGTTAATTAGTGCTCTAGTATTGGCGTTACTTGAGGAAGGTGTAGAGTATGATATATATGTTGTTGCTTCCTATCATGGTATTGGAGTTATGTTGATGCAATAGGGTAGAGTGGTAGCTTTTACTTCTAGGTAGTTAAAAGAGTTTGAGTTGAGATATCATACTCATGGTTTGAAGTTAACAGTTGTTATTTGCATTGAAAATTTGGAGGTATTATTTATAAAGAGTTAAGCGTAGCATTCTTATAGGTTTTAAGGTAAATATATTTATAATCCTTTAACTTTTGTTTTAATAGAAGTCTCCTCATTTCAAAGTTAGTGTTCATGCTAAACTCTCTTAGAAGTTTAATTTCAATGCTAATCTTTGTTTTCAGTGAAATTATTAGCTTTATAAAGTCCAATCTTGTTTAGTTTACTCAAATCACGCTCCAAACTCCACTAATTAAAAGCAAATTCAAATCATATCAATTAAACAAGCCTGAAACCCCTAAAACAAAAAACCCTCAAACATAAACCTATAGTAATCAAGATTAACATGTTTTTTTTTTTGCATAATTGTGATTAAATTGTAAAATTATTACACAAAACGGTAAAATTTAACATTTTCTCATTTATTTGTTGATATATGATTGGAAACGAGGAGAATAAGCTTTATGACAACAATAAAAAGCAACGGTTGAGACAAATTCTAACCATCATGAAAATGAATTAAAACCTCGAGAAAATTGCATTTTAAGGTTTGGACGGTAAATGTAGGTGGTGTTTTGTCGGATTTGTTGCCAAATTTCGGGCAAAATATTGGTTGAAATTTTAAAAAAGTGAGTGACAATCGACGGAAAGTTTATATAATAGCATTTTGTTTAATTTGGAATTTGTTGGTTATAAAGGCTTTAATCCTTCAAAATTCGGCTATTTATTATAACCACTCTTTATTTCTTTTATCTTTTTTTTTTTTTGTTTTTTATCACGAAAAAAATAATAATATTATTTAATTATTAATTTAAGCTTTATATATGGATTCAAAATAATTAGATTGAAACATAGTTCAAACATAATAATTTGCCTTGGGTTTGAATTAATTGAGATGAATGTATTTGCAATAAGTACAAATACAGGATTATAAAAAATCATCAATTAATTTTAAATTAAAGATAAAAATAAATTTTTAACATATATATATATATTTTTGTATACTTATTATTGAATAATATAATATTAATGTGTCACAGCTGCACATGAACAAAGAGGAGAGAACAGTTAAAAGTTGTGGTGAGAACAGTTACAAGATATCTAAGGATTAATGTTGGGAAATTACTTAAAAAACCTGAAGTCAGCGCTGAAAGAGTTGAAAAAAGTTAGATTAACAAAGAAAGTATAAATTTTTTAAAAAACATACTGATAGAGTAGTATTATAATATACCAAAATGAATGGAATATTTTCTCCAATCACAGGCCTCCAACTCGCTGAATTTCACAATTCCAACCAACCCTTTATCCAAGCTCAATCTCTCAAAGCTATTCTCTCACTTGCGCCTGTTTTTATTTTTATATATTTTTTTTGTACTACTCTTTGATTATTTTGTTTTATATAAAGGGTACTTAAATTTAGTTTTTTTAAATCTTCTTCAAATTTTTTTGAGTTAACAAGAACAATGCCAAACTCACCCCACAATGCTTCAATGTACCCTTGCGGGTCCATGATTTCTCACCAAGAAGACGAAGATGTTGTCTCCAATGGAGAGGAATCCATTGATAATCCTCCCCAGATTCACTACCAGAACGACACCGTCGTCTCGGTTATGAATGGCGCTGTTCAAAATATTGTTCCTCTCTCAAACGGTTCCTTTGTGCCAGGCTCCGACTTCCCTGCTGTTACTACTGGTAATGGCGCTTCTGATCAGCTTACGCTGTCGTTTCAAGGCGAGGTTTACGTGTTTGATGCCGTTTCGCCGGATAAGGTTTAGTTTCTTTCTTTAATTTTTCTTAATAAGATTGTTTTTTGATGTGTTGGCATCTGGGCTTTGCTTTATTTCATGAATTGTGTGGTATATTAGGTCTTTTGATGGTAATTTAGTTCGAAAGTTTTGATTCTGGCTTCTGGGTATTGGTCAATTTTGTGAATTGTTTATATTTTTGGTGCTAATGTGCTATCTGGACATATTTTTGAAGTGGCGAAGGTTCGGAGTTTTTGTGTAATTTTTGGAGTTGTTTATGTGGGCGCCCTGAGTGATTATTGACTTTATGGTATGGTGTTTTTGTGATCATAAGCTTCTAATGCACTGAAGTGGGTTTTATGATTTTGATTAATCACTGAAACTATGGAGGTCATCAAACCGTGCTCTGTTGATAAAAAAGTGTCGGCTTTCACTAAATGTGGGTTTTTAGTTTATTTTGTCAGTTCTGCTTTTAACTTCTGTTAGATCTCTCTGTTGATTAATTCATTTAGGTTGTGTTGCTTTATAGAATATGAAGGAATCATGTGAAGCAGGCAATATAATTTTTTTTTGTTAATTATCAAAGGTGCAGGCAGTGTTATTACTTTTGGGCGGATATGAAATCCCTTCTGCCATTCCTGCCATGGGGACAGTCCCAGTTAATCAAAAGGTACTTGATTATCTCAATTCTGTTATTTATATTTCGGAGACAGCATTATTTTGTTATTATTCATATTTCTGTTTTTATATTTCTCCTAGGACATGGGTGACTTTTCTGCAAGATCAATCCAACCACAGAGAGTTGCGTCTTTAAACCGATTTCGAGAGAAAAGAAAAGAAAGATGCTATGATAAGAGAATTCGATACAGTGTGCGGAAAGAAGTAGCACTCAGGTATTCTAAAGAGTGATTTCTATTCTATTGTCCTTTCTTCTTCTTCCAGATTTAGGTTGTCATTTCTTGTGAGGAAACGGTGATCAACAAAAATAGTGTATAAATGTTGTTTGATAATACAACTTGCTTAATAGATGCCTATCGTGCTTTTTGGCCTATGAAATTAAGAATGACACTTTTTCTTTTTTGCGGTGTTTTTCTTCACTT
Organism: Anacardium occidentale; assembly: GCA_026122585.1. Lineage (NCBI taxonomy): Eukaryota > Viridiplantae > Streptophyta > Magnoliopsida > Sapindales > Anacardiaceae > Anacardium > Anacardium occidentale. The sequence goes on from JAJEJH010000188.1 coordinate 233,166, forward strand.
TCTTTCAGTAGTTAATGTGCATGGGAAGAATCTTAATTTTATGTTGCAACACTAGTGCTTGCATGATGTAAGTAGAGGAGACAAAAAAAAAAGATGGCCAAACCATGTATTTGACCTCTGTTTTCACTCCAGACTGTGGAAATTGTAATATCTTATTGTATTATCAATATACTGATACAATCTATATATAGTACAGTAAGAAGAAAAAAAATAAGGAAATAAAATTATACAATCCTAACTTTCCTAATCTAACATATTTTAACTTGATTCTCAATACTCCCCCTCAAGTTGGAGCATACAAATCATATGCACCAAGCTTGTTACAAATAAATTCAATGCGTGAACCTCTAAGTGATTTGGTCAGAATGTCTGCAAGTTGATCGTTGGAGCTAACATGACTAGTAGTTATACACCCAGATAAGATCTTTTCTCGAATGAAGTGACAATCAATCTCTATATGTTTAGTCCTTTCATGAAATACTGGATTAGAAGCAATATAAAGTGCTGCCTGATTGTCACAAAGAAGCCTCATCTTTGATATCATTGTAAACTTCAACTCATGAATCAATTGTTTTAACCAAACAAGCTCACATGTAGCCAATGCCATAGCGCAATATTCTGCTTCTGCACTGGACCTAGCAACTACATCTTGCTTTTTGCTTTTCCATGAAATCAGATTGCCACCGATAAAAATACAGTACCCTGAAGTTGAACGCCTATCTGATGGGGACCCGGCCCAATCTGCATCAGAGTATCCAATCACTTGAGTATGTCCCCTGTCTTGATACAATAATCTTTTGCCTGGTGCTCCTTTGATATACCTTAGGATTCGAACAACTGCATCCCAATACGAATCATATGGAGATTGTAGGAACTGACTAACTACACTGACAGAAAAAGAGATATCTGGTCGAGTGATAGTAAGATAGTTCAGTTTGCCTACTAACCTCCTATATCTACCAGGATCTGCAAGTGGCTCCCCCTGTCCTGGTACAAGTCTAGTATTAGGATCAATAGGAGAGTCAACAGGTTTACAATCTAACATTCCTGTCTCTTCCAAAATATCCAAAGCATACTTTCTTTGAGAGATAATTATACCAGATTTAGATTGAGCAACTTCTATCCCAAGAAAGTATCTAAGTGGTCCCAAGTCTTTAGTCTGAAAATGGTCAAATAAATGTTGCTTTAACTGATGAATGCCTTCTTGATCATCACCCGTGATAACAATGTCATCAACATAGACAACCAAGTAAACACACTCTCCTTTTGATGTATGCCTATAAAATACAGAATGATCTGACTCACATCGAGTCATACCAAATTCCTGAATAACTTTGCTAAACTGTCCAAACCAGGCACGCGGAGATTGCTTAAGACCATACAGTGAACGACGGAGTTTACAAACCAAGTCAGACTCCCCCTGAGCAACAAACCCAGGAGGTTGCTCCATATAAATCTCCTCTTGAAGTTCACCATGAAGAAAGACATTTTTAATATCCAATTGAAGCAGAGTTCAATGTCGGATAGCAGCCATAGATAAAAATAACCGAACGGAAGACATTTTGGCCACTGGAGAAAATGTGTCACCATAGTCCAAACCATAAACCTGTGTATAACCTTTAGCAACTAGTCGTGCCTTAAGATGATTAACTTTACCATTAGGACCAGTCTTAACTGTATAAACCCACTGACAGCCAACAGTGGAATGACTCAGGGGTAATTGAACCAACTCCCAAGTACCATTATTATGCAAGGCCGTCATCTCATCTAACATTGCCTGTCGCCAACCTGAACCTGAGAGATCTTCATTGTGAGCAGCCGCACCTTCCAAAACCCTATTTCTCTTCCTCTCACTCTCTCCCGAGAGCTCTCGATCTAAGGTAAGATGGCAACGACCGCTGTGGCGTCTGCTCTACCGTCTCAGGAACAGCCTCACTACGATGTGAAGCTCTTCAACCGCTGGACCTTCGACGACGTTCAGGTTGTTGATATTTCATTGAATGACTACATTGGTGTCCAAGCTGCTAAGCATGCAACCTATGTGCCCCACACAGCTGGGAGATACTCTGTGAAAAGATTCAGGAAGGCTCAGTGCCCAATTGTAGAGAGGCTTACAAACTCTCTCATGATGCACGGAAGGAACAATGGTAAGAAATTGATGGCTGTTAGGATTGTGAAGCATGCCATGGAAATTATTCACCTTTTGACCGACCAGAACCCAATTCAAGTCATTGTTGATGCTGTCATCAACAGTGGTCCTCGTGAAGATGCTACCAGAATTGGTTCAGCTGGTGTTGTTAGACGGCAGGCTGTTGATATTTCTCCATTAAGACGCGTGAACCAGGCCATCTATCTTCTTACTACTGGTGCTCGTGAATCCGTATTCAGGAACATCAAGACAATTGCAGAATGCCTAGCTGATGAACTCATCAATGCTGCAAAGGGTTCATCTAACAACTATGCCATCAAGAAGAAAGATAAAATTGAGAGAGTTGCCAAGGCCAACCGTTAAAGCCTTATTAGAGAATCAGAAGACAAATTTAATGGTTTTGACGAGTTCTTTACGAGATTACTTTTTGTCTCAAGGACATATTATGAAAGCTTTGTTGATTTCTATTTTTATGTTGACAATTGGGTATTGTTTTGTTTGAAGTTTTGAAAAGGTGATATTGAGATTGCTTAAGACCATACAGTGAACGACGGAGTTTACAAACCAAGCTAGACTCCCCCTGACCAACAAATCCAGGAGGTTGCTCCATATAAATCTCCTCTTGAAGTTCACCATGAAGAAAGACATTTTTAATATCCAATTGAAGCAGAGGCCAATGTCGGATAGCAGCCATAGATAAAAATAACCGAACGGAAGACATTTTGGCCACCGGAGAAAACGTGTCACCATAGTCCAAACCATAAACCTGTGTATAACCTTTAGCAACTAGTCGTGCCTTAAGACGATCAACTTTACCATCAAGACCAGTCTTAACTGTATAAACCCACCGACAGCCAACAGTGGAATGACCCGAGGGTAATTGAACCAACTCCCAAGTACCATTATTATGCAAGGCCGTCATCTCATCTAACATTGCTTGTCGCCAACCTGGACTAGAGAGAGCCTCACTAACAGATTTAGGAATTGAAATGGAGGATAAGGAAGAGACAAATGCATAATATGGTGAGGACAAACGATGATAACTAAGAAAATTATAAATAGGATTAGGATTACGAGAAGACCTTACAGCTTTACGAATAGCAATGAGAAACTGATCAGCAGGAGGTAGGGCCGTGACCAGTGAAGACTCAATGGCAGGAGGTGAGTCAGAAGGATCCGTCAAATCAGGAATAATAGTAGTACCTGCAGGAGAGGAAGATTGTGAAGAATCAGAGACCTGTAAAGGTTCAGAAGTATTTGGTGAAGGCTCTGAAAGAGGTCCCGACTCAATAGGTAGTTCAAGAAGAGGAGTGTAGGTAGGCAACGGAAGTATATCAGTGATAGGAGATTGAGAGTTAGAAGAGGAACAATGAGGGGAAGACTCGAAAAAGGTAACATCAGCAGAAATAAAGCATTGACGAGTTATAGGAGAATAACGCTTATAACCCTTCTGGAGACGAGAATAACCAAGGAAAATACACTTGATAGAATGTGCAGACAATTTGTCATTACCTGGAGAAAGATTATGGACAAAACAGGTGCAACCGAAGACACGAGGAGGAAGAGAATACAGCGTACGAGTGGGGAACAAAATGGAATGAGGAATCTCATTTTGTAAAACTGATGAGGGCATCCTATTAATTAAATAGCATGCAGTAAGGACTGCATCAGCCCAGAAATGAAATGGAGAATGTGAATGTAATAGTAATGTACGAGCAGTTTCAATAAGATGCCTATTTTTGCGCTCAGCAACCCCATTTTGTTGTGGGGTGTAAGCACAAGAAGATTGATGAAGAATGCCTTGAGAAGACATAAAGGTTGTGAAAGGAGTTGAAAAATATTCACGGGCATTATCACTGTGTAATGTACGAATAGAGGTATTAAATTGTGTTTTGACCTCAGCACAAAATGATTTAAAGATAGAAAATAATTCAGAACGATGTTTCATTAGAAACACCCATGTGCACCGTGAATAATCATCTATAAATGTCACAAAATATTGAAAATTTAAAAGAGATTTGACTCGACAAGGACCCCACACATCAGAATGTACTAACTCAAATGGAGAGGAGGCCCAATTATTGACACGCCTTGGGAAATAATGACGAAACTGTTTTCCAAGTTGACATGACTCACACTCGAAATGAGATAAACTGGATAAACTAGGGACCATCTTCTGAAGCTTAGACAAACTAGGATGCCGCAAACGATTGTGGAGGAGATTTAGAGATTCAGTGACTGTGCAGACAATAGAAGATGAAGGTAAATAGAGTTTGTAAAGTCCTTGTGACTCACGTCCTTCGCCAATCGTCTTTCCCGAACCACGGTCCTGTATAAAAACAGAATCACTAGTAAAAGTGACAGAACAATTTAAGGTTCGTGTAAGTTGACTAATAGACACGAGATTATATGGACAATGAGGAAGGTAAAAAACAAATTTTAAAGGTAAAGAATCGAGAAGGTGAACATTACCTACAGCTTTAGCCATGACTTTTGTACCATCGACTAAAGTGACCGAATGTGGAGTGTTCAAATGTGAAAAATTGGAGAATAAATTATAATTACCAGAGAGATGGTTAGAAGCACCGGAATCAAGAACCCAAGGCCTGAGACTGGAGAATTGAGACAGACAAACAGTTGAATTACCAGATTGTGTGACTGAAGCAACAATAGATTGAGATGACTGCTTGCTTGCCTGATATTGTAAATATTCTTCGTAATCAGCCCCAATGAGAGTCACAGATTTGCCAGCCATTCTTGATGATTAGAGTTTGATTATGAATACCAATAACCAGTCGAAAGACAATGATAGAGAAAAGATAATCAAACAGCACTTATAGAAAGCCCAGAGATCCGTTGAAGGCAGTCAGGAACAGCACAGTAACCGGAGAAAGCAATACCAACTCTGGTGAGAACCTTTAGGAAGTTAGAAGTTGTTAGATCGGCACCTTCTGAGACGGAACAGCGAAGAACCTTTAGATCGGCACCTTCTGAGACGGAACAACGAAAAAAAAAGGAAAATCAGGTTTTCCGGTCGCCAGAGACAGACTTCTGGTGATCAGACGTGGACGGAGCTGCAAGGGAAAACTCACCGTCCTGTTCTAAATGGAACGAAGCCGACGGTGAGTGCTCACGCTCGCCGGAGAGACGAGATTGGAGAAAACAGCCCATATGAAGAGGTGGCGCGTGAGACGCAAACGGCGGACCAGATTTCAGGAGCTGGCCGACGATGAGAAGAGGATTTCGCCGGGTTGTCAGATGATCGTTTTGACAACCGGAAAGGGACACTCTGAACTCGCCGGAACAGTGCGCACACCGGAAAAAAGGAATTAGGTTTCAGAGGAGGCTCTGATACCATGTGGAAATTGTAATATCTTATTGTATTATCAATAAACTGATACAATCTATATATAGTACAGTAAGAAGAAAAAAAATAAGGAAATAAAATTATATAATCCTAACTTTCCTAATCTAACATATTTTAACTTGATTCTCAATACAGACAAAGACTAATGTCTGTCCATAGAAAAACTGGGATAGATACACCTGTACTAATGTAACAGAGATTGATGTCCACACAGCATTATAGTTAAATTTGTATATATAACGACGATTCTGGGTACAATTGGGAATTACTTAAAATGGAATCTTCCCTATAATTTCGTGGCATAAATACCCTGAAATCGGATGAATCATGAATTATCTTTGTTTTTCCTTGCTTCAATTTCTCTTAAGAACCAAGTAGATCATTTATTATTCTACTATACTTTCTTGATAATTTGAATTCTCAAATTGGAGATCAAAATGTGTTATGAAATTATTAAAACCTCCCTTGTTTGTCTAAAATACAGATTTTCATGTATTGTATATGTGGAAATTTTTGCAATAGTCCTGTGACACTTTTTAGTCCCTTTTGTCTTTTTGAATGCTATAATAGGTTTAGAGATTTTGAAGACTATTGGGACTAGATTGTGAAACCAAAAGAAGAATGCTTTTTCTTTGCTCTGTTGTGATTGTGTGCCATTTTATCTACTCAACAAACCAACTTTTTTGCACATTATGAACACATTGCTGACCCTCCTTTTGTTTCAGTTTTTTTTTTTCTTCCTCCTCTCTATCTCTTTTCTCTTGTTACTCTAGCTTTTTTTTTTTTCCTTGTGATGTTCTAATACACCTTATACTGTCATGTCAGGATGCAGCGTAAGAAGGGCCAGTTCATATCAACCAAAGCCAGTTCTGATGAAGTGGGTTCAGCTTCTTCAAGTTGGAATGGAGCTGGTTCAGGACCAGATGAAAGTGCACAGGAAAGTTTGTGAGTGTCAATCTTATAGCCATTGTTAAGTGGACCGTATAATTTTTCATATTGATCTAATGTTCATGAATGGTTTGGGTCGGAATTCCAATTTTCTTGGTTCAAAATAAATGCCGATTATAGATTTCTTTTACAAAACTTCTCTTGGTGGTTTTTGTAGATGTACTCACTGTGGAATCAGTTCCAAGTCCACTCCAATGATGCGTCGTGGACCAGCTGGTCCAAGGTCTCTCTGCAATGCATGTGGGCTCAAGTGGGCTAACAAGGTTTGCAATTTTAAAAAGTTTTCTTGTTCATTAAATGTTCTCATTTAATCAAATGCATGTCTTTTCTTAGGAATTTTTGCATTTAGTGCCTGGCAAATATTGTTGTTAGTCGGGTGGTTAGTAATTTCAAGTCTTGTCTGTTGCATTGACCATATACATGGTGACTTTTTGTGAAATAGGATTATTGGAGGGCTGCATCAAATATCGTTCACTTCTATGATTTTCCATGTATACTAAGACTTTTAAAGTGGTTGAGAAACTTATATTATTGTTAGACCGTTATTCTGTACTTGAGCATTTAAATCAAATGGTTTCTTTGTATGAAACTAGAGTAAAGTTGACCAAGCTGTCTTGTCTATATATATGTTAATTAAATTGCAGTAGTTGTATTTCTAACCCAAGGGTTACCTAGTGGTAAAACCCTTGGTTTCAATTGAGAGGTCAACAATTGAAATCCATTCGAAGCCACCAACCTTAAATATAATACCCACCAAATTTCTTGGCTGCTAGAGATCATAGGATCTGGAAAGCAGCTCTGAGTTTAAATCTCCTGATTATGTTGGAAAGGGCTAGAGCTTTTTGGGTATCAATAATTTTTTTTTAATGTGCTTGTGATTACGGTTTTATTTGTTATTCAGTCCTCATCTATCAGCCTTAAATTATAGGCCCAGCGGTTTCTTAAAAGCTACTTTAGATTCGAGGACTTTCAACATAGCATTGCGTATTCTCTTTTTCAGAAAAACAGCATTCTGTTTTGCTCCAGGGATAGACTATATAAGATTCACTTTGAAAGGTCTTCATATTAATGGATTCTGAGAATATTGACTTCAACTTAATTAGTGGGAAAATATATTTTGTATAAGAGAAATTACTATGAAAGGGGTTATGATGCCAGCAATCTGTCCTGGATCAAGATGTTGGGTTTGACTGTTAATTTTTCATCATGGTAAAAAGATGCTAATATTCAAGATGCACATTCAAAAGTAGCCTTCAAGTAAACTTAGGATGTTGATGAAATTAAGTTGCACATGCACAGAGATGAATGTTGAACTTTCACTGAATGTGTCATTTTGATGATTGATCAGAAGGGCTGAACTTCTAGATCCCTTTCTGAATCTTATTCCCAATTCTGTTATTATAGAACTTCTGAAAGCATGAGCGAAAAAAATGAAAAAGTCTGTTCTTATGCATTATTTTCAGGTGGGATTATTACTCACTGATCGTGGTTTTCAGACAATCCAGTCCAACTGACCGCAAGTGTCCACTAGATCTTGTTACTTAATGTTGCTTATATTCATTTAGTCTATCTTAACTATTTTTTTTTTCAACTTTGCAATTAGCTGCCACAGTTTGCCCATACCTTAAGTTAGGGTCTTTAGGAATTTCTATTTTTTGTTTCCAACTTCTATATATGCTTCTTATAAGCATTATATTTTACTTATTTTAATTGTCTGAATTATCTTAACGAGCCATTTGCTTATTGTAGTGAATTTGGAATATGATTGATCATGCTTCCTTATTTACATGAATGGATATGTTCATTTGGTACAGGGAGTTTTAAGAGATCTTTCCAGGAACCCAGTATCTGGTGTCCAAGACACTTCTGCAAAGACAACTGAACAGGTATGTCTCTTGTGGAGAGCTGAAACCGTCCATTAAACCTTGCCTTCTCTCTCTTGCTCATCACTCAATGTAGCTTGTAAACATTGACTGTCTTGGTTTCATCAGAGTGATGGCGAGGCTAATGACTCAGATGCCATGACAACAGCGACCGACATAATGGCTGCTGCTAATAATAATTCAGCTATGCCTACTGAGCAGTGAAGAGAAAGCAGTGACTAACATCCCACCTGGCTCCTTTGAAACATATGTGAAATAGATTTCCACATTTCTGTGTAATAAGTTCCCATCACATTTCAAGTGCTGTATATAATTCATTGCTTTATGTTATTATACAAAATGCATTCTATAATTATATTATTGAGGATAATTGAAAATTTTCATATTTTGACTCATTTTTGTATATAATTAAAACAAAGACATGTACTAGATGATATAATCAATTGTAATTGTAATTGTAATTATATAATAATATCATGAAGTATTAAAGGAAAAAAAGGTTTTATTAGTCCTTTATCTCTATTTGGTCCCAAGGATTTGGATGAAGAACTCAGAGGGAGTATCAAGGAAGCTTTCAGAGAGAATAACGGATACAGCTTGATAATGTAATCTAATTATTTATACCACAAAAGGACTTGTTTATGTAAGCCTAAGTGGAGGGAAATGATGAAATAGCCACCGGATAACTGGAAGTACCTATTGACATTCGAAAATTGTATATATTTTTTTGTGAAATACATAGATGGATGGTGCGTGTCCCAGGCGTAGGGCTGTTCTTGACCATTAAATCCACCTTTTAAATAAAGTCAACTTTGACCAATACATCTAATTATCAACTTTTCATTTATGTCAATCAAACACATGATTGTGTATATTTTATGCGCAAATATTCACTGTGTTATGTGAAGAATTTAAAGAAAATTTCAAAGCATGTGACACCTTGCATGAACGATTGTATATATAAATGAAAATTGGCCTATATACAAATGTGCATACCTATTGAATAATAATGCGTCAATGTTGAATTTGCTTACAATTGACTTGAAGTTGATGCATGGGATGGTCATGAATGATACCTCTTGCTCATTAGTCCTTCCTAGAGCTATGAATGGTCATGTGTCACTTCCATGAACAGTTATTCATACAAAGTTAGATTTTTTTTTGTACTGACTCCATTTTGATCATAAGCAGATCAATCATGCATAAGATGTTTTGTTCATTAATTACTTCGTATAGGTTATGTATTGTTGTGCCTCTAAAGTGTATTGTTGTGCATTATATTTATGAAAAGAGTTAACAAATTTAGAAATTGTAATTAAGGGTCATGTTTTTTGATGAGCGAGTCCAAATAACATTATACATGGTCATTCATCAAAGGTGCAAAATGGTGCATATGCTAAAAGCCTACATTTTTCTAGTTTTGGTTTAATAAGGTCATGTCTTAGGTAGTTAGAGCATTTTTAACTTGTTTTTGTATTTATCAAAACACTTTAGGGTCCAACACACTTACCACTATATAGTCTAACTCATATAATTTATGCTAAAAATGTACTACTCTAATATAGAAAATGATAACAAGAAAAATAAAAAAATCTTAAAGTGTAAAGTTTGCATTACACCTCTAGTTTGACCATTAGAGCACTCTATAGAGAATTTTTTCAACCCTTTTATAATATAAAGTTTTCACTCGCCTCCTATTTAAAATTAAAAAAATATACTAAATGTTGTTCGACATTTAGCTTATTTTGGATTTCATTCCAAATTTCGTAATATAGCCCATATGATTGATAAAAATACTTTCACTTTTATGCTAATGTAGTTCGAACTCAATGAATTCCAAACATAATTATAAATCAATCACTAAAACAATTATCAAATCCATCAAATTCAAGCTTAAATCCAAACATTCTCCGGGAGCCTTAAAAGCAGAAATCTATGACATTAAACATGATATTTTATTAAAAAAAAAAATTTGTATATTGAAGCCAAAAAATGATCACAACTAATAATTTTCCTTATTACTCAGTGTGAAATCAATTACTAGATCTTGTTGAAATTGTAGTGAAGAAAGAAAACAAAGTATAACATAGGCAAAAAACTAAGAACCATGTCAAAAAAGAAAGTCAATAAAGAAAACATTTGGTGAAGAAGATAGACCGCTAAATTTGGTTAATTTATAGTTTTAACAATATTGGAAAATCATGATGAAATTTTGAACACCGAAAAATGGAAATAAAAATTCACTTTATACATAGGGGTATATGCAACAACCCTCTCCAAATAGTTACCCTCCAAGGAGAATGTGCGTATCAATAGAGAGAGAGTCACTTACTTAGACTTATCTTAACTTATGCATGCACTCAAGTAAACTTAACATAGGCAAAAATAAATTATCAAATCTCATTGCTTAATAATAATGATAAAACCGATAAGCAAAACCTATAATCAAAATGTGCAAAAGATGTTGAAAATTGTAATGCCCTCATACAAGGGTATATAAGTCATTTCTATAGCCTTGGAACCACTTTTCGGGCTTAGGTTTGGTCTAACTAGGCAAAAAGGTAAATTAGAAGCTTTAAAGTGGATAGGCCATATGTCATGATCAGGAGGTGTGAAATTAATTTGATGCTCAAACGCTCGCTCATGCATTTTGCATGAACTGTCGTGTATGAGCTTGGCCAAGTCTATATAGGTTAGGCTGATTTATGATTTCATTGTCAAATCAAATCTTGTTATTTCTCTCTAAGATTTAAGGGAGAATTAAGGGCTTTCCAAAGAGCCGATGTAACAGTCGATTGTCGTTTGGTTACCATAGATAGATAAAATGAAAAAAGGTTGGATGAGCAATATTGTGTAAGTTGAATGATGAATATTGGTTCGAGAATCATAGATAATTGATGAAATTATGAAGCTTGACCAATCTTTGATGATAATATGATGTGATTACATGATTAAGTCATGTTTGATGGATTTAAGAAGGATTTAGGATAGAATATCATGTTCTTGACAAGGTTGATGAATGAGGTTTGTTTAGGCCATAATTTCTTACAAGTTTTAAGGTTTTTAATGATGATTTTAAGTTAAGTGTTATAGTATGATGTAAGGAGACCTATATGGAAGGATCTTTGGCTGGCAAAGGAGACAAATTCTTGTAAGATCAATAAGGGAGAAGTCAATAGTTTATGCCAAATGGGATGCATGCTTGTGCTTTTCCAAGAAGCATAATCATGCATGATTGTAAAAAATTAAGTTGATTTGTGTTAAACAAGCTTTTCTGATGTGTATTCAAGTAGCTTTCATCCTATTCAAGATAACCAAGGAGGACCAATTATGCTCTTGTAATTTATGACTTATGTTAAACATGTCAATTTTGAAGTTACCAAGATAAACAAGCATACATTCAAGTCATGAATTCAAATAAATTTTAAGCATTCCAATTCTCATTTATGGTAACCCAATGTATCGTAATTCATTAAGTGGCTTTATATGAAACTAAGAAAAAAAAAAAAAAGAAGCCAAATCAAGTAAAAAACGAGTGAGAATAAAGCCAACAAAGATAAAGTAGTTTTTCTACCTTGCCTGCATGCTATAACCCAAAGTCACAACTTGTGTGTTCTAGAAATGAGGCATATGCATGCACTATAGCCTAAGGCCGCAACCTGCATGTTTTAGAAATGGAGTATGCATACGTTGTAGCCCTAGGTCAAAGCCTGTGTGTTACAGCCTAAGGTCATAACTAGCGTTGCATCTAAAGCATGCGTTTTTTTGGTCATTTTGTAAATTATGCAATCTTTCACTTGAGTTTTATGTAATATTTCTCAAGGGAATTTTTGTTATCTTTTATGGTTTGTGAAGCTTGTAATAACAATCTTAATTTCTTTTGTATTTAGTTTTGATGAATATATAAAAAATTGAAAGTTTTTTTTTTTTTTCAAGAAGAAAGTTGGTGGTAGAGATTCAAATTGGTGACACTTGTAGCAAGTGGGTGAAACTTTTCTTTAAGCTTGTTTACAAGAGATTTTTATGATTGGATTATTCTGAAGTTGGTAGAATATTTTCTTAATGTAGAAGTCCTTATTATATACTATTGTACATATTAAATTTATTATTATTATTATTATTATTCACTAGGAATCATGATCATTAATATATAATAGGAATCCCATGAATATTGAACTGAGATATGGGGTACGTAGGCATTAGGGTGTGCAAAAGTGTATAAAGCCACTTGGCCCGATTCTTATATGAATTGATTTCTGTTTTTGGTTTCGTATGAAACCACTTGATGAAATTTGGCTCTTTAATGTATCCTTTTTTATCGTTGCAAAGGTCGAGCATAATCTAAAGGCATTGGGAGAAATTATGTGAGCTAGTCTAAAACTTTCTTTGAATGCTTTGATCAAAGTTGAATAAGCTTGTTTTTTATGTCTTGATGGCTCAAGAAGGCTTTGAATGACTTAAGAGGTAATTTAAAGGCACCAAGTTATGGATCGATGATGATGTTTCCAAAATCACATTTTGATTAAGATTTGAATTCATATCATGTTCCCATAGTATGATATAACCTTGACGATGGAATCAAATGATTGATTATACTTTCTATATGTGTACAATGGTGGCTGTATTTAAACAAGTTCGTAGTCTTGACGTCACCATGAAACTATTGGGGCATTAATGATGATAAGGGGATTATCATAGTGTATATGATCTCATCGAGAGATGATAACGATTTGCATGCATTAAGGTTTACTGATGCAACTTGATCCTAAATATAAGTGTATGATTTGGTAATCCTATTTATTGGACTGACTCAATAATAAGGAACCCATATAGAGTTTTTCACTGTGTTTATAGATCATTTCTCATAATTTGATAAGTACATGTGATTTTTTAATTTGAGATCTATAAGATCACCTTGTATTATGAGTGATAATGTTTGATGTCATCAAACATACCATCATAAGTAAGGTGTTGTAAACATGAGCGATTGATTAATATGAAAATTATAATAAATTAACAAAAGATTTGTCAGTCTCAAATATAGAAGGTGTGTCTTTACTGAGTATGTCTAGAACTACTAAATCCATGGTTATAACTAGACTGATTGATATTATATCTAATATCTTTGGTTTGAATATATAAGTATGTAAGGGTTTTTTGAGATAGACACACATTTATATCTTAACTTTGTGAGAATTGATGGCAAAAGGCTATATTGTACATTAATCATCAAGTTGATCAAGCTCAAGAGATGTTTGTTGACACTCTACTATTTAGATGCTCACGATACTTTATTAGAGGTCATTCTTGATCTATGTTTAGCTTCAACTCAAATTTGAGTACTATAAAGTTAGTAGAGAGATTACAGGTCACATACATAAAAGAGTTGATAACTCAAAAAATAAAGGATTATTGTTTTGGTATTTATATTTAGGTGTTATTATATACAACTTATTGATTTGATTTGAATAAGATTGAAAAGTCATGTTTCAAATTTTTTTTGACATACGATTGTGCATATTACACATGCACAATCATGCATATGAATAGTTGATAAAATTTGGGCTTTTGGATGGAATATTCATTTTAGTGAGTCAAACAAAGTACTTTTGACACATAATCATGTAACATCACACACGAATGTACTTGTCGTAGTTAATGCATAGGTGATGGGCTTTGAATAGTATGCCTTATCATATAATTTCTCATATGATGTAAAAATGATATGTAAAGTCTAAATATGACACACAACTGTGTAACTTGAGTACATAGGCATGCAAGAAGGTAGTACAATTATGCATGTTATTAATATAACCATAAGCCTATTTCTATAAATAGGAGTGTGATTTCATTTTTTCAATTGCTTATACTTTCTTTATTACTAGAGAAACTACTATACACTTATACACACTTGGCATTCATACACCCTACCCAAACAAAAACATAATCATATATTCACTTTGAATTAGCATCCAAAAATATATGGATCTCATTCAAGCTACTCTGTATGGATACTGATTGTGTCAAAAGTCTATAGACTATTAGGTAAATGAACTATGAAGTTATCAAGTAGAAATTTAAAAGGGCATATCACATGTATGCTTTCTAAAATACATCTTATGTTTGTTTTAGTTTTTTATTTTATATATATTTTGATAGACATGATCCTACTCTAGAAATTATTAGCCTCTATGATGAGTTTTAAATTCCGTTGTATGGGTGCACTTCTAACAACCATGGATTTCTAATAGAAGAGAAACCTTATTAAGTTATACCATGATTCATCCATGGGATGACATTTAAGGGCCAATGTAGGACCCGCCGCCCCGAGTACCCCTGCTGCTGAAAGAAACTGATCTTTTATTCAATAAACTGGAACTTGGGTACCCGAGACGGGAATCCTACGAAAAAGAAATACTATACTACTGCTGATCTAATTTACACTGCAAGCGGAAGCTGAAACTGAAATATACAATGAGCCCAACTGGCTTTACTATATATATATAACTGTTCTGTACAACTGTTTTACATCTGAGTACATATACATTTACAAAACGTACAAGTACAAGACCTCACACGTCCAACTGAAAATAAAATACAAACTGGAGAGTGTGTGTGGGGTCCTCCTCGCCAGCCTCAATCCACCCGCTCCTCGCCAGCAGCAAACTGACCTGAAAAGGAAGGAAGAAGGAAAAGGATGAGTGATAAAGATCACCCAGTAAGCATTCCTTACTTCCCTCAACCCACGCAAGCAGCAAACAAGGGCATGCATACCTGATCGGCCCTATTCATGCATCTAATCGCTTGCTGGCACTGAATCTGATTTATCTGATTACTGCTGTTATCTGGTTACTGATTTCTGATTAATGCATGTCAATATGAATATATGAAATGACATGCTGAGCTGGAATCTGAAAATGACTGATGATGCATGTATCTGAGCATTTAACTGAATGTACCCGAAGGTACCTGCTGTGCTGATCAGGCTGATAAACACAGGGATTCGGCATCCTGGCCAAGTGGGCTGAACATTCTAGCTACTGGCTAGAAAACTGAAACTGATCTGCTGATATACTGCTGAGCTGACTGACTGGTGTCAGAAAGCTGGGTCCCACAGATGCCCCCTCGAGTTCACCCCAAAACTGAAACCTATAGATTGGGTTCTGACTGCTGAAAACTACTGAATTCGGATCCCTGGATCCTCATTCAGACTATATGCTATGCTCTGAATGCATATGCTTCTATTCTTAACTGAATTCTGAATTATCTGATGTCTGATTGCCTTTGGATGGATTACCAAACCTTTAATAATTCAATTTCTGAATTTCTGGAAGAAACTGGCTGACACACGGTCGTGCAAGGAAAGCACACGGTCGTGTAGCACACACACACGGCCGTGCAGGCAAAGGCACATGGGCGTGTGCCCCAGCACACGGGACCGCGTGCTGGTCGTGCGTCTGGGCGTGTGTGCTTCTGGAATTCTGGCCATTTCATGCAATAAATGGGACACACGGCCGTGTCCCTCAGGACACACGGTCGTGTCCCTACGTTTCCTGCCCGTGTGCACTTCGTGCACACGGCCGTGTCCTTACAGAAACAAGGGCACACGGGCGTGCTCTTGCGGGCACACGGTCGTGTGTCTTGCTCTGCTCAGACATGGCTCATCTAAAACGCGCTGGAAACCAACTGATTCTCAACCAAACTGAAATTAACTGGAAATATGCATATATGGCACTTCTAATAACACATATCAATCATCAATCTCAACATCCATCCACTGTTACTGATTCCACCATTAACACATCAAGTTTTCTCACACTACACACACACAGCAAAGCATGCATGGTTCTGGGTGGAAAATAAGCATGGCAATCAACACATAATCATCATCTCATCATCATACATACATACAAGCATAGCATCTCAAGCTAGGAATGGAAACTCGTATTTCCATCCACATCAAACAAGCTGAAAAACTGAAGGAGAGAGTAAGAAACACTTACCTCTCGACATGGCTGCTGGAAGCTTAAACTCAAGCTATTCTCTCTGATCTCTGACTGGATTAGGAGCTGCTGGAAGCTGAACTTCTCTCCTAGGGCTGGAAGCTGCTGAAAAGGAGAAGAAAGCTGGCTGAAATGGGTGAGAAAATGAAAATCTCCCGTCTCTCTCTTTCTTTAATCCCACCTGCACGGGCGTGCAGGCTTGGCGCACGGGAGTGCGCCTGGAAAAATGGATGAAATCTATTTTCCGCGCTTCGCATGATTAAAACCTCCCTAAAGGCATCATACGAATGCCACACTGCTCTGGAAAGTTACCAACTCACCCCTGAATTCTGATAAACTCCCAATCTATTCCTGAATTCTATTTCTAACCCCAAAACTCTACCCCTAAGGGCTTTTCTAACCTGGGATGCTACACATGTGTCAAGGGAAATCCATAAATTTTCTCTTCTCCTGCGCCTTGCATGAAATAGTCTCTCAGAGAGACCCATGCACAAGTCACAACTAGTCTCAAAAGATCATTCTACCCCTGTTGTCTTGTAAATTCTATATTCTATTAAAATTTCATTTCTACCCTAGATCTCATAGCCTAAAAAGACTATTTTACCCTTGGGCTATTATACAACTTCACTAATGAATTAAGAGTTTACATCTATAATTATATGTATATTTGAATATATAAAATATAATAATATTGCTATTAATGAGTGTTATTATCATCAATTAAATGTTTACTTCTTATATGTATACTTTTGATATAATAGGAAAGTAATCGAATAATATCCCATATGTCTTAAGGGTATTTTGGTATTTTTCTTGCTTTTTATGTTAACAATCAAAATTATTAGTTTTTTAAAAACTTAATTGAACCAAGTGAATATTTTTGTTTTCTTACTTAAAAATCATCACATTGAATAGTCCTAATAATTTTTAATATTGTAGACACTCCTGCTGAATATTACTGTTTCATGTTTTTCTATAAATTAATAATAATATAATTTTAAACAAATAATATATGCTACTAATAATACCCAGCAGAAATACCTAAAGCTGAGTTGCAATGTAGCAATGAAAAATATGTGGTGAATATGTGTACATCTATATATATACATGCCCAAAAACTTTCTTTTATATACTAGAAAATATTTACAAGTATGTGCATGTTCATATAAGGACATATACTGTACAATAACATGTAATTAAACTATAAAAGTATACAATTAGAAAACTGTGAAAATATGCAAACCGGAAGCATGCTACAAAACTGAAAACAAAAGTTGGATCCCAACCGGCAACCATCTCCTCATCTTAGCCCCCATCACTATACTGACTTGCAAGAGAAAAGAAAGTAGGGAGTGAGTGATATATTCACCCAGTAAGCGCTTCCTATCTCTGACCCTAAACCAATCCCCCTATGAGGATTCTCACTGCCATCACTTACTGAAACATACATATACACGGGAGGGAAATGAAACTAGTTCTCACGTGCTATTCTAGTGTACACATTCTATTTTGGTGTTTATGTTTCATATTCTGTACTTTACGTATTATCACGTGATTCTCATGTATTCTGATAGTTACTTATATACTATTATTCGTGTAGTGTTTACTGTTTCACTGAGTAGTTGTAACTACATCATGCTTTATTGTGTATATCATGTAAAAATGACATGCTAAAATCATCTCTAAGTCTTGACTTGTTTATTGAAAATATCTGAAAAGTTGTTTTATTGAAATATTGCTATTGGATCAAAATATCCTAAAATCATCTAAAAAGCTTATGTAAAAATAGCTAAAACATACTAAAAACTGTAACTGAAATCGCATCTAAAAACTGTACTACATAGACTGATAAATATAAGAATTCGACACCTTAGCCATGTGAGTTTCCTATTTAAACGTGTGCTAGAAACTGTCTACACACGTGTTACACCTAAATCTCATACTGAAACTGAGCACATCGCGCTGAATACTGATATCTGATCCTCAGATCATCAAACCCTAAGCTGCTAACTGAGCACACTAGCATATGCCGATACTAGTGGCTAGTATGGTTATATAGACCCTGATATTGGTTCCCATAAGGGTGTGTTGAAACTCACAGATAAGCCATCGTATTCACCCCTGAAATAATTTTTTTTCTATTGAAAACATGTATTCAGATCTTTGGATCCATTTCTGAAAACTCTATATGACATGTCATGCTATATTGTGCATATGATGCATCATGTAAGTTTAATTAAACTTATTTCACTGATTTATATCAATTTGATGGCTTTTACTGTGCATTATACTTGTTCATGCTTTATTTTTCTATTTTCTGTCTTACGCATGGGCATGCGTGTCTACGTGTACGGGTGTGCATAAGCCTGCATGGGCCGTGAGCTAATCGTGCATACTGGTCGTGCTAGGTTATGTAATTTCTCTGTATTTTCTTATTTTTTGCTGATGCATGATCATGACCCTGCTTTTTAAGGTCGTGCACGGGTACGTGAACACGGTCGTGACTATACAAAATGTAATTTGCACGGGCATGTGCTACGAGTGCACGGTCGTGTATCACACTCTGCATCAACATGGTCGACTTAATTATGCTTATTTCCATCCAATTTCCATACCAAACATAAATCAAACACTTTTCACATTAAAAACACTTCATATACCCATAATTATTTCATCCATAACTTCTCATCACGCATTCAAACATTCTCACATCTCAAAATCATATACATATACACATATCACATATTCATCAATTATATATTCATATTCATATCATCATTATCATTTTCATAACATCAAACATGTAAGGAAACATCACAAACATGCTAGAAACAAGCTCATGCTAGAACATGTCAAATACTTCACACAAAGGAAGAGAAGGAAAGAGGTAAGAAATGCCTACCTCTTACCATGCGAATCAAGCTTTCTCTCTCAAGAAAAACGTACTTTCAAATTGGATTGGATGGTCCTAATTACTGATCTTCCCTTCTAGGGTTGATGGTCTTTGAAATTCAAATGGAAACTTTGGGTGAAAATGGTTGGAAACTAAATAAGTTCAACTTAAAACGAAGACGGCTGATACTGATTGCACCCATG
Organism: Anacardium occidentale; assembly: GCA_026122585.1. Lineage (NCBI taxonomy): Eukaryota > Viridiplantae > Streptophyta > Magnoliopsida > Sapindales > Anacardiaceae > Anacardium > Anacardium occidentale. The sequence continues at coordinate 252,612 of JAJEJH010000188.1, forward strand.
GTTGTGCGCCTCAACATGCACGGTTGTGCAAGACAGGAAAATTACATACTTGCCTTTTTCCTACGATCGCATGAAAATCCTCCTAACAGGATCTATGCACAAGCCACCTAACTCTGGAAAACATCTATTTCACCCCTGAACTCTTTCACAACCCTAGTATTCTTATCAAATCTCATTCTAACCCAGATTAGTTGCCTAAAAGGTATTTCTAACCCTGGGATGTTACAAATATTACATTCATGCTTTTAAATTGATGTTCTTTACAAGTGTAATTGTCATTTTTAAAATTATTGAAAAATATGTTAAAATTTGAAAAAGTTAGAAAAATCTCAATTTTTTAATTTCAAAACCCCCTCAAAATTTTCATTAACAATCTTAAAATTTTTAAAAATAAGGTTTACCCCCATTATATAATTATACGCCATTTAGATTTCTATCTATATTTATATTTATAAATTTTTTTATTATTTTAATTAAAATTAATACAAATTAGAATACAAAAATTATAAAATAAAATTTCGAGGTAAAAGTTATTTAATTTGAGGACTTTTTTCGATAAATTTATAAAATGAAAAATTAACAAATATGTGAAAAATTAATTTTTTTTCAAACTTAAATCTTCTCATTTCAGCATATCTCGGATAAGAAATAGTCATTTGGTGCATATAGGTGAGAAATTGGTTTTTTCAAGCATAAACGGTAGAAATATGTTATTTCATCAAATCTTGGGCGGGAAATGCTATGGGGCCTTTGTTTTTTTTTTTTCGTTATAAATATTTTTTTTTTCAGCAATCTTCATAAAACCTAAAATTGCATAATATTTAACAAATGGATAATGCAGTCAACCAATTTTCATAATTTCATTAATGTTAAACGTTGTCGTTTTTATTGTTTCAGAGCGCCGTTGCGCACGCTCCCTGGAACCACAGTCCAAAAACCCTAACAGCCCTTTACAAAACCACCGCAAAAGCCCCAGTTCCCAATTCAGCAAATTCAACCAATGGCAAGTGGCAGATTCAAAGAGCTATTTAAAAAGTACGGAAAAGTAGCTCTTGGGGTTCACTTCTCCGTCTCCGCGGCCTCCATAACCGGCATCTATGTGGCCATCAAGAACAACGTTGACGTCGAAAAAATCTTCGCCACTTGGCACCTTCCCGGATTCTCAACAAACCCTGAAGAGACTCAATCATCTCAACCCGCTGATGGTTTTACTACCATTCATGAAATGACGGATTTAAATGAGGCTAATGGTAGTGTTAGTAACAAATCAACGGTTGTGATCGAAGAGGAGGAGAAGCAGAGGAATTGGACGGCTGAGCTTGTGTCGTCGTCTGGTGGGGCCCTGGCTTTGGCCGTGTTATGTAACAAAGCCCTTTTTCCGATTAGGGTTCCGATAACGATCGCACTTACACCTCCCATGGCTAGGTTCTTGGCTAGATGGAAGATCATCAAGAGCAGTGTATGAAAGTTTCTATTTTTACATTTATAAATCTGGGAATCTGACTCAACCTTTCTGCGTAGGTTAATATTGAAGAAAGACAAGGATTGGGCTTTGAAAAAATTGAAAGTTGAATGATTTAAGTGGAAAGTAAATTCACAATTTTCATATTTGCAATAAGTTTATGAAATTTTACACATAATTTGGTGGTTTTTGTGGGGTAAATTTTGTTACATTCTGGTGTTTATTTGATTGAAAAGGAGATAGGAATTCGATCAATTTTTGTGTTTTTTTTTTTTCTGATGGATAGAGGGATAGTTGCTGAGGTAGTTAAAAGTTAAAGGCTCTAAGGGGTAATAAATTTACAGTACATCTTGTGTATTGTGATGGTTTGTGTCGGCTAAATTTTGTTATCTTTTGATGTTTATTTGATTTAGAAAACAGGAATAAATATTAGAAGTTGGTTGAAATTTTGATCAATTTGGGAGATAGGAATGGCTATAAGGAAGAATCCCTGATAACAAATAGGTTTGAATCACTGGTTGATTCCAAAAGACACAGGAAAGATGACAGAAGAATCAAAGAAACAAATGATATGATAAATCATCACTAACTGTATCAACGTTTAGATATTGGGTGACTGCAATTACCCAAAGGTTTAACTTTATTGCAAATAATAATTTTAATAATCAAAACTTAATTTTTTTTAAGCTAAACAACTCATTAAACAGTATTAGGAAACCCTAAAAACATATATATATATATATAAAAGAATAGCTAAAATTAAAACACCAAAATTTGAAAGTTAAAAAACGACTTAAATTCTTGGATCCCTGATGAAATGCCCAATCGACCCTTGATTCTTGGTCATTCAATGAGGAACAACTTTGTTTGACTACTTGTTTGTCCCTTGATTCCCGGTGGTTCACTTTGGAATAACCCCATTTGATTTCTTGTTTGATTTCCCGTGCTTCAGATGCTACGAACATACTTGGATGCTACAAACGTACTTGGAATAATCGTTTTAGAGGAGAATGGCTAAAAGGTTTTTGGTACACAATCAAAGGCATTTTTATCCAACGGTCTTATTCTGATTTGTTTCTGAAATGCCCGTTTGTAGCTTGTTAACTATTTGGTTATGGACACTCCATCATCAGTCCCATTTCTACCACTAGGATCTGTGGATGTGGAAGATTTCTTTGGCTATGGACACTCCATCATCAGTCCCATTTCTACCGCCAGGATCTGTGGATGTGGATAGATTTCTTGGCATCAATTATAATGTTGTGTGGTTGCATTCATAAACGGATGAAGTTGTGCTTTTTCCAAGGTGGATAGCAGAGATTGCTGGTTGTTTAAATATTCTGGGTAATTTACCTTCAACAACAGATGATCAAAGGTTTTTTTATAGCAAGTCTTGAATAAACATGTCTGTCTGAGGTACTCTGGGGATGACACAGAGTTGCACCGGATTCAGTGTCTGCGGCCAATCCAGCTAAACATTAGTTTTCAGTCGGTAAAAATTTCGATCTCAATGGCGTGTACTCCTATATAGTAGAGGCCATTGATATTCGGCACACATCTGAACAAGTATTCAGTAATAATAATGATGATGAATTTAATTTTAGTTATTAATTTTAATTTCATTGGGGTTTGATAATATATTTTCAGAATATTAACAATTACACAAAATACCTTCTGCAGTGGAACATGGTGTAACATTCTAATATAATGTTTTCAAGTCATTCCTTAAACCCTAAAATAGAAATCGTTCCAATATTCATCTGAACAAAATCAATGGCAGGTGGGTGAATGAATGAGCATATGAGGACCATGTCTCTGCCTCCCCAGCCAGCCTCTATGTTGCCATCAAGAATGTTGCCGGACCCTGAAAAAACCCAGAAAAGATTCAAGCATCTAATTACCCTTGATGAGGTTCAACAAAGGGAAAGAATGGTATCATTGACAAACCAACTAGTGAGTGAAGAGGAGAAGAAGCAGAGGAATCAGACGGCTGAGCTTGCATTGACTGCTGGGGTCCTGGCTTTGATCATGTTTGTACAATAAGGTGCTTTTGGAAGAAGGAACCAACTTGAAATATATATATATATATGTTATAATTTGAATCATGTCTATAATAAAATTTAGAGTACTTTTTAAGTATGTATAATTTCAAAATTTTGTTATAACTATCTTCAGAAATCTCTATCCAAATACATCAATTTATTCGAAGATTAATATTATATTGTTCACTGTATCGAATGTCAGATACTATAACAAAGAGTAAAGAATAAAATAACTAATTTAAAGTATCTGTAAGAAAGTTTATGTCAAGAATTATAAATCATACTTGAATTCGCACGATGAACTACAATCGATTTATGTTTTATGACAAAGAAAACAATCATCAGACACTTAAATGTCATGTTAATATCCTAGAGAAAGTTGTGCTATTTAGACTTTGAAGTAATGGTTGAACGAGAACAGGCAGCCAAAATCCAAGTGGGGTAAAGATAAAAGAATGTGGTGTCAGCTGACTAAAATGAAAACGAAATAAAAGGAAGCATTTCAAAACTCGAAAGACAAGTAGACCTTGGTAAGTTGATCCAACAAAACCCAGCTCCTAAAATTCAAGGGCTTCCAAAAACAAGACCGAAGAATGTTTTCTAATCACAATTCATATGAACACAGCATTCATAAATCATGAAAGCCTGCATATTAAAAGACCTCACCAGTTCCATGGCAATGCTGGGCAGTTGGCCATTCAAACTTCATAATATGACTGATGCAAATGCTTAAATTCATGACATTCAGCTCCGACTTCATTCAGTGCTAAGAGAAGCTTTTGCACTATTTAGCTAACATTAACTTGAAACCTACTGAAGTTGAATTTGCATTATCATTATCACTTACAAACACATCTTTAGTGAGAGAACCAATTAGGTAGCCGTTCATATATGCATCACAGGCCTTCAAGATGTAGTAACCGCACATCCTGAAATGGTCTTTAACAAGCTCACCAAAGTCCTGCATGTGTCATAGACACATTGAAGAACAACTAGTAAGCACATTACTGTTCTATAGAGTGTTTTTGCATTTGGTTACAACCAAGAGAAAAAATTGAAAAATCTCTAGCAAAACAAGTCAATTTCTTTTTTTTTTTTTAAAAAAGAGAGAGAACAGTGAAACAAATTATGGGCAAGAAATCAGTCACCAATTCCTGAACTCTGTGAATTAATATAAAACTACCACTGCATTAATCACTCACAGAAAGTGATACTTATTGACTCAAAATTTACCATGTTGCTTGAATTAATATGCTAGTGATTCTTGATGCCAAGTCATGATAAGGTTCACCAAGTTAAACCAAATTCTAAATCTTATGGGACAACAAACTAATCTTGTTCCCAAAAATATAAGACAGATTCAATAAAGTTCACAGTAGTCACATACAAATACAGATAAGCAACATGACCGACAAATAACAAGGCCAGGTACATCGAAGAAGGGATAAATGATATTTACTGTTTTTAGAATAGAAGAGAACTTAGGTTAAGATTACTGAAAGTGACAGCCATAGTCAAATATTTTATTTTTTTTTGGTTTAGCACTAACAATCTGAAGCAATATAATCGAAGATCCAGTTGTTCAGAGGGAAATGGCATGGTTTTCTTGAGATGCCTTCAAAACTTTTAACAGCTAAAAAAACAAAATTATGATCCAATATTTTTGTCACACAAGACTCTCTCAATTGAAGGTTATAGACATAACAAATGTAATGTTATAATTACCAGAAACAGATCAAAGAAAAGGATAAACAGGATAATGGGAAGCTACTAGCACCTTTGGGGGTTTCCGCATAAGGTACATCATTGCCTTGCAGTAAGCAAGAAAGTATTTTCGTTGTATGCCAAAGAATTTTTCTCTCCCTCAGCTGTTTCAACTTGATTATCATACCCAGCTTCATTAAAATATGGCTTAGAATTTAGCACCAACCCCTGGAGTGAAACGAGAACTTGAAGGATGCTAGATGAAGCTGGATCCCATACTTCTTTTCCTCTGCCAGTCCATGTACTCAGAAGGCTAAGGCACAAATTGCCTTACATAGATTTGGATTTATCCTCCAACCACCAGAATGATAGTATGCAGACTACAGCATCACAGAATTGGTCAGAAAAGGACAAAGATTACTAGTTGTCATGAAATCCAAAGATAAATAAAATTGTGTAACTTTAGTGAAATAAGACCAAAGTCTAGCTTCAGAGTGAATCACTTAAAAGGAATAGAATGAGCATTTCTTACAGGTGGAACAGCAGGATTTATTGGAGGGAGATGAAAATCAAAGAAAAAGAGGCTATCTTGGTAAGGTGCTCCATATGCCCCAACTACTACAGCCCTTTCGATCTTCACAACCCGCACATAGATCCCATCTGTTAAAAATTGTCAATTGCCTTTATCAGAGGCTAGTGAAGTGGATAATATTCTAACTCTGACAGAACATAACATATACAAAGCACCAACATAATCCCTACTGCGAGCAAGTTGCTCTGGAGGATGCTCCAATCCTGCTGAATTTTCTTGAACCAATTCCTTCCATTGTTATTCTGCAATTGTTGTGACAAAGAAGTAACTAGGCGGAAACAAACCAAATGGTAAAACTATAGTTTTAACTTTCACACAATAATAATGTCCATGCCAATATCCAGAATATAATCATTCACTTCAATTAACTTTAACAATTATATTGTTTTTTTTTCAGACATCAAAGGTAAACTATGAGGAAAACAACAAAATGACAGACTCTAGAGTTTCACATGCATTACTTTGATCTATCATTTTCACTCACCCTATCATTGCATTCTAAGTTATTGCACAACAGTATTTATGAATTCAGAAATAGCAGGGTTTAAGATGTCATACATCCCATGATGATGGCAAAATTTCCACATAATTATGTATATCATAAACATAAAGAATCCAAGAAGATAGCAAGCTTCTTAAAATATAATCAAGATAAAACCACATATACGCCTGTTCAGTAGCTCCAAGAAAATAATGGTCCTGAGGATCACTAGTTATGTCAAAGCACGTGAAACTGAAAGAGTCATCGATGCAACATGCTGGCTTCTCTGATTATGCACTCAAAGATTGTGCAGCATCTGAAAATTCTGGGGCCTCCACATCAATATGCTCACGTTTTCCGTGACTCTTTCCTCTACCACAATTATCGATGACGTCAGATCTATGAGAACTCGACTCATTACCATGATCTCTTCCCCAAGAATTTTCAATCATTTCTTCTGATGGGAGTTCATTTTCAACTCTTAATATTTAGTCGAATATTCTATTCTTTCAACAAACTTTAATAAGTTGTTGAACAATATTTATTAATCTTTGCTCCCCACTTTGATGTAGTCTTGTTGCCGTATCCTATTACCCATTTCCCTTTATAGAACATGCAAAATACTGTTTGTAATGTCTTTTTTCATAAGATAATAAAACTCTATCAATATACATATATCCATCTCTACTTAACTAACCCTAAACATTTTTTAAATAACTTCAAAAGCATATAAATTCAAAAAATTTGAATTTATCTCAAACTTAACACTTAACACATGTTTGACTCTCGATTTATGACTTACCCTTAATTTACTATCTAATTCATACTTACCCCCTCTTGCACTTGTTTACTTCTAATTTATCTCTTAGTTTGTAACTTATCATGTGAGTATCCTTGATATACCTCTAATTTGTTGTCAGTTTACCTCTTACTTTTCAATTTATCTTTGTTCACTTTGGTTTACTCTCTCATTTATCATTGTTTATTTTCGATTTACTCTTTATTTTACTTGCTTTGTTTTATCGTTTACCTTTTATTGTTTTCAGAATTAATTTATATCATTTTATTGATATATGTTGCTAACATAATAATGAAATTTTAATTATTTTAATTATAATTTTTTCAACCAAATCTTTACACACTTTTTACTGTATTTTTGATAAAAAGTTTGTATGAAAAGCATAAACAGAATTCAATTTAAAAGAAATAAAGTGATTAACAAGGTTGGTACTCCCCAATTTGATAAAGTTGTATAAATTTTTTTTTATAAAATTTTATAACTGATTTTTTATAAATTTTAATTAATTTTTTAAAAATTAAATATAACATGTTTAGACTGTTGGATGAAGGCGAACAATACTCATAAATTTTTTTTTGGTTTTATCTGTTTTTGTATCGAGCAAGGTTATTAATTAATTAAATTATGTAAATTCAAAATATTCTGATTGATATCGAATTTAACCCATTAAAAGTCGACCATTGGACCCTGGCCGGTCCCTAGGCTCTGTCCCGAGACCCATTATTTAAGGGTCCAGTCCTTGGGGACTTGGCTCGGGCCTGAGCCCCCTATCTTGCCCGTCCCTGGGCCCTGGCCTCTCTGGAATCCCAGACATCTATCTTCCCTCATAAGGGGAAATATAACTTCAAAAAGCCCTTCAAGTATGATTTTTCTTTAACTACCCCCATCTCTCAATTCAGCTCGGCAGACAGGAGCAGCTATCACCTTCTTCACGCAGAGGAGAAGATGATCGTATGCGTTGCGGTCGTTGGCCATCAGGTGCGCCCTCATTCTTTTCAAGCTTAGATCTTTACTCCCCCGTCCCTTACATCTAACTTTTATTTTCTTTTATTGTTAAACTTCTGCAGAACAATCCGCTCTACATACAGAGCTTCACAGAGGCTGATGACGCCCTCAAACTGCATCACATCGTTCACTGCTCCCTTGATGTCATTGACGAGCGAGGTATGTGAATAATTGAAATGTTTCGACATTCGTTTTTTTTTTTTTTTCGTTTAAATTTGTGTTTTATGTATTGCATTTGGTATTCAATTTTATGATCTGATCTTGTTATATAGTGTAAGGAAAAAGTTGAATTTCGATTATTATCGGAGTAATTTGAACAGGGTTTTTGTTTATACGTTGTTTTAGATAATTTAGTATTCGCATCATTAAACATTAAAACGGGTAGAATTTTGCTTCAAGTTTGTACTTTTGCAGTTCAATTTTGGGGTTTTTGTAGGATTCTGGGAAATGCAATCTTTTTATACTTCATATTGTAATATTGTGATAATTCTGGGGTTTAGTTTTGATATGCCAGTAGTTTCTTGTTCCAAGTTGTGCTGTAAATGTAGTAACAGAATAGATCATGGAGTCTTTCATGGCTTATTAGCAGTTGGCGGTTTCGAATTTTGATTTCTCATTGTGAATATGAATGTGCACAGTGAACAATCCAAAGAAGTCTGGGCCGACTCTGAATGAGACGTTTTTAGGTCTGCTTTATCCGACTGAAAACTATAAAGTGTAAGCTCTATTATAGACATATTCAAGAAATTTTTTGGTTGTCATTGTGTACCTTTTGATTTCTGTTGCAATATGTTTTCCTCAGGTATGGCTATTTGACTAACACTAAGGTGAAGTTCATCATAGTGACCACTGATTTAGATGTTAGGGATGCAGATGTAAGAAATGTAAGTATTAGTTTTTTGTGTAGCCATCTTTGCAGTAAATCACTCGTACAGAAAGTACTAAAACTACCATTCATGAATTCCTATGCTTTGTTATGTTTGACATTTAAGGTAGATGTGGATATCCTACAAGTTCTCTGTGATTCTTTTTACTTATAAATAACAATGAATATCTGGTGCTCTGAAACATAAATTTGATTCTTGGAAATAGCTTGTATGAACAAATAAAGTTTATTCAATTCAAAGCATATGCATCTGATATATTATTTGTTATCTAAACTACCGATATGTTTTTATGTATATTTAGACATTGAGGACTTGGCAATTCTTAGCCTAGGTTCTTAACTTTGCATTCCCTGAAAAGTAGTGATGTTGCTATTCACTTGTCATTGTAAATGTTAGCGATGAGTAACGAATCATCTTAGCTTGAGTTTCCATTTAATCATATAGTTTCTTGCTTTCAATTTTATTATTTTATTTTGTTAGCTGCTTGTTACTTGTTTTTTAGTTTTAAATGCTGGACAGATGATAATATTTAGATTATCTCTTGATATAAGTTGCATCAAATTTTCAATCTGTTCTTCTGCATGCTTACACCTTCAATCAACTTGTTCGTAATTTAAATGGCAGCTATCCCCCTTTTAGTCGTTGCACAATGAAATGACAGCAGTGATTTAGGATGTTGGTTTGCTTGTAGTTGTCTTTTTGTTGCAGATGTTAAATTTTATGTCTGACTGATTGCTCTTTTCTGTGTCAATGAAATTATTGTGTAGTTCTTCAGGAGTTTCCATGCCGCATATGTAGATGCAGTTTCAAACCCATTTCACGTTCCAGGTAAAAAGATAACATCCACAACTTTTGCAGAAAGAGTAAGCACCATTGTCAAGTCATTTGGGTTCAGTTCAGCTGGGTGATTGGCCGTTGTAAGCTTTAAACTTTTTGGATATTCCCTTATTTGTATTCATTATCTTTGTTTTCCCTCAGTACCACCCAAAAACCAAACAAATTTAATATCGATTATTGTGTTTTTTTCTAGTCGGATTTGGGTTGTCTCAGGGTGCCTCAGCCGTGTTTTAGGTTTGCAGGCGTGCCTATAGGCTAGTTGCGTCTTAGTTGTTTCCAGACTGTCTCATTTGCTTTGTTTATAATACATCTTGCTTCCAAAAAATAAAAGCCATCAAAATTCGTAATTTTGTTTGTAATCCTATGTCAATGGCATAATCTTGACTACCATTAACCTAGATGCTAATCTTCACTTGAAACAATGTGTTTTCTCCTCCAGCCTTAACATTCTTTTGTGTGAGCATATTGAAGTCCCATAAATTCTATGTTGTTTATTCTTCAAATAAACGGAATTCAGCTGCATATCGAATCATTTTAAAATCTGTAAATCATAGAAGGCATTCGTTTGCTTAGTATTACAACAACAATATAGTGTGTTCATGCAAGACCTGCAGATTTGACTGAATGAAGACACCTTTATGACACCAAAGAAAATTATCTAATTTTGCAAGGACCGAATAAAAAAAACCCAAATTCTTTCGCGGGTTCAAATTTTTAAATGAGCTAGGTTTAATCGATTCCTACAGGGCCAGGGCTAGCCATAATCCATCAGATGCTGGCCATTGTAAAATAGAGTATGGTTCAAAACGAGAGTGCACGAAAAGAAGAGAATCTAGTCATTTCCCAGCTCCATAGATGTATCAAACAATAACATACAGCAATTAAGTTATATTAAAAAAAAACAAAACAAAGGGAAAATGGGCAAGAGCAACCCTGTAAATTCAAAATAGTATTGCGAATGTGGCCCAAGTTTAAACCTAACATGAATTCAAAGCAAAGGGCTATCACAAATTAAAGTTAATTTGAACAAGAGAAACGGAATGCTATACTAGGGTATTTAAGAGGAAGATGAAAAACTTGATGAAAGCATTCCATGGTGCAAACGGATGGTATTTGCAGATTACTACTCATATCAAAATTCATCATCATCCTCCTCAGCAATGTGTTTTGCAATCTCTTGCTCCTGCTGTTGTCTTTCCCTCCTCTTCTCAGCACTTTCTTTTTCCTTGTGGGAATTCGGTGGGAAACGAAGAGCACGCACTGCTTCATTATGCATATTGAGGCAGAATGCAATCCTTGAATTGAATGCCATTTGAGGTTCATTTGTAGAGTAGATGTCGCCAGTTTCCTTCGACACCATCCAACCATTTGCATGATCCAATGTTGCATCAATTGCACCATCTCGGATTGCCTTGGCAACTATACTCTCAGCATCAGCTACAGGATTAGCTGAGTCCAATCTCAACTTCTTGGCAACATCAGCCAGTGAGATGCGAGAATAAGAGATGCTGATGTTCCGCAGCCCAGTTCTTATGACATTATGCCGCAGTCTAACAATCAAATTATTTGTCCTGTCTGAACTGAAAGTACTTGAGAACTTCTCAGCAACAGACTTGAAGAGCTCTAAATCTCCAATGCGTACAGCCTGAAAATCAATAATTGCACAATAATTATAGTACTTTATATACGGAGGTTAAGTTGGTGATTTAATTTCAAGCAGCCATCTTTCAGAAATAGTTGGATTAAATTTTTGAGTTAAACAATAAAAATTTTAACAGAGAAGAGAGAAAAACAATTTCAGTTCTACCCTAACAAGATTCAGCCGGCAGGGATATTAACAATTTCAAGAAACACGCTCCTATTATAGCCACACCTCTTAGTCTTAAAGCTGAATATAGACAATTAGAATCAGAATATTTTAAAACTTATTCTTATGAAAGAATTAACTCAATGACTCAAGTTTAACAAACCAAGACTTGCATTTGTCAGCTCAAAATATGGCCTCAAAGCCTTCTCCATTCCTTTCTGCATGAAAACAGTCCTCTCAGGTATCTCTCCTAGCAGTAATCTTACAATGATAGCCCACTTGTTGCATTGAACTCGAAAACCGAGTGCCGCAACAGGGGCTTTCCTAGCAGCTTGAAGGAGGGATTCTTTAGCATCTGTGTACTCCAACTGAATTGTCCTGATCTTTCCCAAGTAAAATAGGTACCGACAAAACTGCAAGAGAACACAATAGCTAAAATCATGAAATATAAACCACAATAAACCTCCAATAAACACTGTCATAACCATTGCTCCATCAACTACAATGGAAATACAACCCCACATTTCTAACCTCTCCATATCCTAAAAACTTAAGTTTAGAAACCTAACACAAGACTAACCATGCATCAAAAAGAAGAAAACATAAAACCTGTTCGTTTCTCTGAAACTAAAAGAAAACAAGCCTTTCATTTCAAATCATTCAATGTTCACACTAGCTAATAACATAACTTTTTAGAATATGAAATAAACAAAAAGGATAGCTTCAGAATTTATACATAGAATGAAGTTGTCTCAACAAATAAACAAAAAAAAAAAAAAAGGAAAAGATTTAAAGATTAGAGTTGCCTGCTGATTTGAGTGAGCTTCAAATCGAGGTGCCTTTGACCTCAGTTTCTCTGCTTGATCATATAAGTTGTAATGGAGGTAGTTGCGAAGTAACAGGTTGAGAAGTGTTTCCTGTATAACAATAGTATCCAAGATAATTATCCAGCAAGTCATCCAGTTACAATACTAAATATTTTAAGCAACACAATAAAAATTCTTTTCACAACTGAAAAGATACCTGACCCAGCTCGTCATGGCGCAGAGTTGCAATGCGATGCAGGGCAAGAAGGTTGCTGTTGAAAATATAAGCACTAAAGTTAAATCAATTTACTCGAATCTTACCCATTCTCTGACATTAAATTAACTAGCTATAAAAATTAAACATAAAACAAGATAATGAATCAATAGTACAGAATTATTATGCATGCCCATGACTCACCCTCTAATTTCAGCAAGATCACCAGTGAGTTCATAGCAAAGAGAGTAGTAAAAGAAAAGTCTGGACGCCAGAACATCAACAGTTCTCCTATTCACGTTCTTCAACCGTGCAATGCTAGCAGTTGAACAAGCTTTTGCCTTGAACATCACAATACAACACACTTGACATAAAATTCATTCAACCCTAAATTAAAAAAAAAATTAAATAAGCAAACTTATAAATGTTCTACCTCAGTGTATTTCTTCTTGTCAATCAAAAATATCAGCACAAGCAAGTAGCAGTATATCTCTATCTCAGGCAAGGAGTGTTTCACAGGCACTTGAGTCACAGACGACGCGGTATCAACTTCCATCTCATGATCATCTTCCTATCACCGAAATTTTCACATCAAAATCAAAACTTTAACATAACCCTCTTCCTCCGCCTAGCATCAGGTCAAAATGACAGAATTACCTTGGGAAGAAACGAGTTCAAGCGCGTGTGCACGTCGGATCCCGGAGTCAAAACAAAGTTGAGAAAAGCTGAAAGAACGGGAGCCTTAAGTTTCCCTCTCAGCGCCATCGTTAGCCTAACGGCGCGTACAATCCGCCGCACTTCCCGTGCATGAGCACCGGTTTCAATCAACGATGCAATCTCCTTCAAATCTGAACCAAAATAAATGAATATAAGATTTGAAACTTTATACCTCTAATTCCGTAATTGAACAAATATTCAGATGAATGAATGATTTCCCGGATCGTACGGTGGAGAGTGGAAGGAGTGGATGCGGATAAGAGAGAATTGGAGGGAAGCTCTTTCATCTCGACGTCCTGAGTCATCCTGTGAAGGGACTAAAATGAGAACGATAAACAGATTTGCTAGAGGGAAGCGATGGAATTGGTGAAGATAAAAGGTTGAGTGAATTGAGATTGGGAAACGGTGAGATGGTGAAGTAAAGCTAGATAGGGTTCGAATCGAACTGGTAGAGTGATTTCCTTCTCTGCAAGTCAGAGGAAAAGGTAAAGCGACGTCGCATATTGGTTGGGTTAACTTGGATAAAAACGATGTCGTTTTGAAAATGCAAAAAAAAAAAAAATAGAGTCTATTTTCGTAAGGATTATAAGTCATTCAGTGTAACATAACATAAAGGTAATTTAAGTTACCAATATATATATATGCTATTCCATATAATAGCATGAAATCTTGGATTTTTCTTTTTATATATAAATTTAGCATGGAATAAATGTAAGATTTTTTGAGAGATAAATATAATATTTTCAGGGATGTAAGTACAACATTTTAAACTTCTAAAAGGGTATTAATATTATATATATTAGTTTATATTTGTTGATAACAAAGTGAAAATTGAGGAAAAATTGTTATTTTACTTATTTTTATGTTAATTACCCTTAAGTATTTGAATAAATTTTAAATTTGTTTATTTTTATAAGTTTTCTACTAAAATTTTCTGGAATTTGTTAAAAAAATCTCAAAAAGTTTAGTGATTTTTTTTATTTTTGGATGTAGATGATAAGAAGATTATTAGCCTTAGACATGCTTTAACTCTTGATAATCTTCCATGATTTAATAAATAATCATGGGGTGTTCCCATGTGGGACATTATCCCGACAAAATAAAAGGTAAAACCGACTAAAAAATATACGTGACGTGAGATAATAATTATTTTGATAGTTCTTTAATAATACAAATATATAATAAAAATTTATAAAGGAAACCAAAATTTGGAATCTCTTTTTTCAGAACTCTTGACATTAAACCTTAATGACCCACACTAACTACCTTATTCTAACCTAAACATCCCCAAAATATACAGTATGGATACACTGTCTCTCCACTGCTTCATCCTCCATCTGAAACTATGGAATCCAGAATCTTATCTGCTGTCCAGAAATATAGCCTCTTATGTCTGGGGCATCTACACTCATGGTGGAAAAGGTGTGTAAATTTTTTAACCATTTTGAACCACTGAAAGATAAAAGTAGATTAACTAAAATGGAGGAAAATGTTATCACCAAGAATGTTGCTGTGATCATCTTCCGTGAAGAGCACGTTGTGAACTGATCACAGCTTCGGTATTTTCAAATCGCAAACATACAAAAACAGCACTATTCCTGATTACAGAGAAGGAAAATGAAACGCGCAATAATGGTTAGGCATTGAAAACAGAGATTAATCTTCCAAAAAGGAAGCTGGGACATGGTGTGAGAAAATATTAAATATATATGCTCACAACAGAAAGCTTAAGTCTCGGAGATCATATTGAACGCACTTATCAACAAAATTGTGCTTCAATTTTCCAAACTTCAAACATTATCCTTCAACATCTTCCTTGATATCCACATCAAAGTCTTCATATGTCTGCTACATTTCATATGTTCAAGCAGGAACAAAATTAGAAGCGCCAAAAAAATTTGACAAATTCCCAAAAGCCCACTAACCTCATTTTTTGGATCAAACATATTCTTCAACAGAACACATTCATTCAGAACACCGATTGTATCAATAGCAGCAATGCTGGCAGTGGGTGCTGTAAGATTAGGGGCAAGTTGTCCAGGAAGAGTAGGAAAAGAACCTTGTAAAAGAGCAGGAACAAGGGAAGACACCACAGGTGAAACTCCTAGAGCTGGTGCCAGTGGTAACATGGGGCCTGTGCCATTGATAACAGAGGTGCCTAGTGAACCAGTTATACTGAATAAAAGGAAGCAGGTGTAAGAACACTCCAAATATAATAGGATAAAAAAAGATAACAAGGGCAGTAGTCATACCCTGAAGTGCTGCCACAGCGATCCAACTTTTGCATAAGACGTGCTTGAGACTCTGCATTCAAAGACCGCAAGTTATAACAACATCAGATTAGTTTAACTGAAAAATCATTTACACATGCATTCAAAATCTTAAGTGAATTAAAATAGAAAAATAAAATCACAACGACAACAGCAGAGACATAAAACAAATTCAAGATTTGAAATATGAACATTAGGGTCTAAGACAATTAAACAGCTTACAACTATGCATTTCTGAGATATTATCAGGCATTCAGACAGTCAAAATTTCAGAAGAATCAAAATGCAGAAGTACTAAAATCACAACCAACTGATGACTGACAAAACGAAGAAACCTCTCTTTCTGTTTCTGAATTTTAATTTTTATAACACTAGATTTTTTATAAGAGACATCAAATAACAGGGGCCTGTACCATTTAGGAAAATCAGCTCTTATCTATACGGCCAATCATATTAAAATCAACATAAACAGATACGGAAGTGCAGAAATTATCAC
Source organism: Anacardium occidentale (assembly GCA_026122585.1). Taxonomy (NCBI): domain Eukaryota; kingdom Viridiplantae; phylum Streptophyta; class Magnoliopsida; order Sapindales; family Anacardiaceae; genus Anacardium; species Anacardium occidentale. The sequence continues at coordinate 268,731 of JAJEJH010000188.1, forward strand.
TGACCAAAGCATTGCCTTCATTATCATCAAAATGACCAGTATTCACCCCAATACTTGCATCCCACTTTGATCAGTAACAGCTGATACCTAAACAAAAAACAAAAAGAAGATCATTTTCCAAGTGAGAAGATCTGTGAAATAAATTTTCACCAAAGTTCATGCCCTATGAAAACAACAAGGATCATTCACACCATTTAATGCATATCAATTATACCCAAGTAACATGAACGACAATGACATTAATTGCAACTTATTCTCTCCTTCATACATCTAGATAATTCATGTTCTAGGTGACAAGACCGTAACATGAATATATAATTAGACATCTTTATATCAATATTCAACTCAATTCAACTGTTTGATTCCATGAATTTAAGTCATCTCCACTAACAAGCTCACTTAGTGGAACACAAAAGGAAAAAAAAAAAAAGCTAATTTAATTAAGGGAAACAAAATAACTCAGACTTCTTCCTGCTTACATGTATTATACAATTACAACTGAATGTAGCTATACTGACATAAAAAAGCATGATATTATCTTGGTTGGTCATGAGCCACAAATTTTGCATTGATAGCGAAAATGAGATGAAGAGACAATACCTTAATCACCTGACCAGCAATCTCCAGCTGTCCATTCAAATTAAATGCATTTCTAGCATCTTCAAGACATGAAAACTGCAATAAAACAGCTTATAAATTAATCTATAATCTCAAGTAGATCATTCACATATGATTAAAAATTAAAACTGATAAATAGGTAAAAAAATAAATTACAAGCTTTCTTATGGAAGTTTGAAACCTATGGGCTGTAGCTAATATTCTGTCAGTTTTACAAGTAAAACACTATTTCATTTTTCAATCATTTCAAGGTTTTGCACATTCTCAAGGTTTTGCACATTCTCATAATGGAAAACCCACAATTCCAATTTAAGGGTGCTTCATCAAGCATAGATGTATTGTAACCAGACTCACCGGAACAAAACCAAAACCTTTGCAATGCCCAGATTCTTCAAGAGGTAATTGCACCACCTCTACAGAACCAAATGGTTCAAAAACCTGAATATTCATCACAAAAGAAAATATAAGATAAATTAATAGGAAAATATATGAAAAAGTATGCTTACAGGGAACACCTCCATCCAAAATTAAGCATAAAGGTAACCTCCAAAAAAAAAAAAAACCAAAATAAAACAAAATAAAATTTCTCTCTTCAGTCATACGGTACAAGTGTCACATTTCTTATGATAAAAGTAAAACAGAAAGAAAGAAATTCTACTTGACGAAGTTGGCCTTCTGTCATGTTAAAATGCAGATTGCCAACATAGTCTTCTAGCTCCTCCTGAATAGGGACCAATCAAGCCACCAGATGGTCCAGGCACAACTGTAGTTGACTGAACAAGATTCTTTTCAGCTTCCAATGGTTTAACCATCACATGTTGACCAAGAAGAAGCTGCCCAGAGAGTGCTATTGCCATAGGGACAGTCATTACATCATAAAATTCAATACACCTGCAGCCACAAACATTATTTGAAACTAGAGCTCACAAAACACATGCACACATACCCATGCACATATAGACTGAGACAGAAAGTAAATAAATCCACAAATAAATGGAGATGAATATTACTATAAATTGCAGTGTTCTATTAAACCTCAAATAGTACAATAACCCCAGGGATTATACTAACAACTTAGAGTTAAAAAAACACACTGTCTACTATGTTTCAACTGACAAAAGACAAATGTACACCATTATACAATCAAGTTTAGCAGGAAATCTTCAAGTATTTTTATTTGAAATTTGAGATGTATGCTAACCCAATCTATAACTAACAATTTTTGTGTTCATAGTCTCCTTCCAAGTGCTGTTCTCTTCACAAGGAAGGAACAATACAATATACATACTCCAAAAAAAAAAAAAAACTAAACAAATCACTTTTTGTCTTAAATGATTTTTAATTATTAAATGAGCACATTATACTGCCTAGTATCCATTCTTGTGACTGCCTCCTCTCACATTTCTTTATAGGCAGCATATAAAATCAGTCATTTTGTTTTGCTTGCTCCTTGAGAATCATTTTGAGAAGGCCTTAGATCAGCTCACATATACAACAAAAAAAACAAATTAATATGACCTTAAAATTGTGTCATTTGTTTTCTTGAATTATTTTCATTGCTAGATGAACATACAATGGCTTCTAGTTTGCAATTCTGGGCAACATTTATAATCACTTTATCTTTTAATTGCTTACTCTCTTCAGAATCATTTAGAGGACGTTAGGGGTCAGGACAGATGTGTGAAAACCACATTAATAAGAAGTCAGAATTGTGTAGTAACGGTTTATTACAACTTGCCCAACCCCTTTGGATCTCCTTGAATTACGGTCCATTATGATGCGTACGTCTCGAACCTGAATATTGTAATATAAGCATCATAGGAAAAATAAGAGAGCCGAAATATAGCAACATTTACTTTTACTTTGCATGAATATTAAGAAAATCATGATAAACTTAAAGCTTAATAAACATGGATTTGCATTGGTTTCCAATCTTAAAATTTATAAGCATAAAAAACAAATGATAACATGGACTTTTAAAAGTAAAGAATTATTAAAGGGCAAGTTAAGCATCCAACTCCCATGAAAAAGAACTAACCCTGCCAGCCCTTGAGAAGAACTCATAAATCAGCCTTCAAAGAAATCTGTCACATGTTAACCAGAATTATAGATCAGAACCATCTAAAAATATAAAATAAAATCAACATACAAATGCATGTGCCAAAGCACTTTATTTACCTGATAAGTAATCAGCCTCCGGCTCTACTATGTCATCTTTCTTCTCTTTATATCATCTACAAATGATGTAAACGTAGAATAATTGATCAAGTAGTTTAATTGGTAGCAAAGTCTGAAAAAAAATGTTATGGATACCATGCCCAACATACCGAACATTCTTAGAGCAACAGATAGATAATTATCTTGCTCCTTAAGTGACAAAAATTTTTTTGGTATTTTTCCTTACTATAAACTCAGTGGAGAAACCCACTAACTGCACCAAATATATCTCCACTATGAAAAAAGCCAAACCCATTTACCAAACTCCTGCAGGATTTACACTGAGTTAACATGTGAAGACCAATGAATGCTCATGGTGAAATAAAGAGACTTTGTCAGCTAAGTCAATAAGAACCAACCTGTAGTATAATGCTGCAATTAAGGAAAATGTGGACAATGAGACCAAGTGAAGTACAAAAGCCAAAACAGATTATGCACCTAGTAAATATCATAATCTTAAAAAGTAAAGCACCATCATGTTGTGAGGATGGCAATGCCAAAGGACCTAATTGCCTTATTCGGGAACCTGTTAAAAAATTATATTCATGTTGGAATTAGTATATTCCCAGAATATATAATTTAGAGGAAAATAAGAAGACAATTGAAACATTCAAAACTCTAATGTCCTTTTATAATGGTTGGATTACTGAAACATACAACATCTTACATATATCGAGAATATTATATACAGACTGTATGTATTTGTAGAGCTTATATACACAAAGACAAGATGATTTACTGGAATTACTAGCAGACAAAAATGCAAAGTTACATAATTTGCAGACCAATCAGAACCTTTAAACAATTACAGCAAAAGGGATATAAAAAATTTTGAGTCCACAATGAAAAAGTTTGAGAAAACAGAGATACATGTGAATCAAAGGATATGATGCAGAAACCATAAAAATTTTCTCCATATTCAAGCTTTTGAATAGGAAAAAAATGAGAGCATTATACAGAAAAAAGAAAAGTAAAATAAAGCCAAAAATATTTGGTTGCAATAAAGTTAAAAAAAAAAGAAGTCTTTGAATGATGCTGTATACAACAAAACTTTGACTCTGGCACAACAAGGAACAGAACGAAATTTGAAAAATCAGTTCAGAGCACAATGGTTAATCAATGATCATAACCTCAAATATGAAATCTTAATATATCCTGCACAAAAAGAAAGTGCAAATAATAACAATTAATCTAAAAACAGACCATGGCTGGAGGGTTAAGAATAAGTGAAATGATCCTTTCACTTACCATGCATTAAATTTATTCTATCCAAAAATACAAGTTAAAATGAGGTGGAACCATGAACCGCACACACACACACACACACACACAGAGTTTAGAGGTCTGGAGAGAAAAAGACAAATAAAATTTACAGATCAATGTCAAAGCTCAAGGGCCTAATCACATATTTAGAAGAAAAATTCACATCATACTCAAAAAATTTAAGAAAGAAGTTGTTTTTCTAGAAAAACATTCAAATCACACTAAAAATCAAGTTAATCACCCATGCAAAGGAAACTAGCTAGAAGAAAACTAAACTTAAACATGAAAAGAAAAGACAGGGATGCTCAGAAAACCAGTTATGATTATGATAGCTCTTGTTAAAAGCATTTGCATGGAATTCAAAGCAACCAAGAAAATGCCCTACCTTAGCTTTAGCACGTCCCATTTCCTATACTTCTTTTTTCCACTTCTCTTTAGGGAGGTCCATGATTTCACAGACAGGTGGATTGGCATCTCTTTTTACCTGTAATATATAATGGAAGCATTCTTTAGGTTACAAGGGAAACTAGAAAAAAAATATGAAAAAGTTTTTCATTAAAGTTTTCATATTCAAAGGTTGAGCATATTGGAGAATATTATGAGAACTAATAACACAATTGAGAAAAAAAAAAAGAGTAACAAAAGCAAAGGCATGCAGTCTAAGAAGGCTAAAGTTTTGAGTTCTAATGACTAAGCATTCCTTTTTAAGTCTGGGAAAATATTTTTGAAACACAACAAGAAAAGTGATTACAAGACCCACCATAGCACAAGCATGATTAGATCCCTATAATAATCAGACAATAGAATCCTAAGAATAACAACAGAGACAAAGGTACTCTTAATAAAATGAAAAATAAAATATGAAGATGACTAGCTTCAAGCTTGTAGAACTTCCAGACTAGTATTCATTCTCCTATAATCTTCTTTCATAATCATGAAGCATGAAAACCCACATATAAAGCACAACATTGAAAAGCATTGTCTCAACCAAATCATGGTTGAGCCTCCTAGCGCATTCAAGTGCTTCATGCTTTGAGACAACTTTACGTCCATCATACATTCATAATTTTAAATCACTTGTAATATATCCTACATGCAAAACAAAAAGCGAAGCAGCTTTTACATATAAGTTTATTTTATAGTATAAATGTAACATTTAGTTCACTGATCCATTGAAATCTACCACTCAAAAATGAATAATCGGAATCCTCAATCTCTTTCTGTCTCTTTCTATTCATGCACCTCTTGTCCTAAATCAGCAATTTTATAACACCTATAAAAAATTCCTAATCTCTTTTATTGATTGCAAGAATATACCTTCCTCCAACACAAGCCGAATAAACTGAGAAGTAATTTGGTGATTTACGTGTGGCCCATTACGGTCCTTCTCTTCCTTCTTTGTCTGTGCCTGAAACAAACAACAAGCATCATGAAAAAAATATTCAATTTACCATAAGCAATATTATTCAAAGAACATATTTAAAACATAACATAATTATCTTTAAACACTACTCATAAGCCAACAACAAAGAAACTAACCAATGAATTAACAATAAACAAAACATACCAAACTTCAACAACATGAAAACAACAACAATATTTGAAATTAATGAGACAACTCTAGCAATACCCAATAACAGAAAAAAAAAAAAAAATTCACAAAAATATACAAAATAAACATTGCCCAGATTGAAAGAAAAAAGGAAAAATATAGCCGAAAGAAATATTGTATAAAAGGAATCCATAGAAAATAAATTAAACCAAAATAGAAAGAATACCTGAATTGGAGCAGCAAAAAAACTCACATTGTTGCAAAATCAGTGTGGTATTAAACAATTCCCCCAAAGGGATTCTCTACAGCACAAATTCTTGTCTCTCTAACAGAGGAATAAAGTGCAAAAAGTGAATGTAATATTTCTTCAAATTATATGACAGGAGTTTGAGCTGTCGTGGCTGGTTGATTCTCCACCAAAATGACATCTTATTCAGCTGAACGAGTGACAAAGTCGCACTCTTTAGAGAAAACATGGGAATTTACTTTGAAAGCGAACAGCGAATTAAACCCTGACAAAACCTTCCCGTCCTGTGATTTGGGAATCCGGGGGACCCGTCTGACCGTGGAGTTCATGTCATCGCGGGCTCACATGAGGACTATGACCGTTGGATCTGATCATACCATGATAGAGCTGAAATGGGCCTAAAGTGGGCTGGATCAACATAAGCTGATGATGTGCCTTAAGTGGGCTGGATTAACATAAGCTGATAATGGGCCTTAAGTGGACTTGGTGAATTTCATGTCTTCATATCTACACATGAAGACACACGACACGAAGGAATATAAACTATATTTTATTTTTATTATTAACAAGAACGTGGAGTCCGCCATTACTGTTAATTAATTATGGATTACTGTTTTATTAAGAGGTCTGCTGAGTTTACCAAGACGATTAACAAGGATAAATCAAGCTGAATTTATTATAAAATACGATAAAAAATTGGTAAGTTATTATAAAAACATAGACTTTTGAGAAATTATGTTGCCGTAGCTTACATGTCTATGACTATAGGCTAAAGAAATTTGAAGACATTATTATTATTGATTAATCTTAACTCTTAAGGCAGAACAAGAAATGAGAACCACAAAGAGAGACATTACATGGATGAGACTTATTATTTAAAAGGGTGTCCATTGAATATGGTTAATACAATATAAATATAATTATCGAGGCTTCAAGATCTTGTAGTCAACCTTGATGTATTAAAGTTAATCTAATTAACAAAAGAGATTGTTAAGCCATGACCATGCCATCATCTATGACATGTTACACATGCACATAATCTTTATTAGCAAATTCCCTTGAATTTGTAGGAATCAACGGTACCTAACCCTAACTTGATAATTGATTGTCATATCCTTTTGATTGATTCTCCCAAATTTGTTAATTTCTATTTTTAGTGTATGAAAATGGGTTTTAATTATCAACTTTAAGTCAGCCATATATTTTATCAACTATTAATTAATTAACGTACCCTTATGATTAGTCATTTTAAGATTTATTCATTTGTATTATATTAATGCTTTTTAATAAAAATACAAATCTATGACGACGTAAATTGGGTTTTATTAACTTTAAATTTATTTAAAGTTTTAAATTTGACTTTATCGATTTTCAATTTTATTGATCATATGTCCTAGAATATATCTTTTTAGGTTAATATTATCTTACAAGACCGATAAACTCTATGTTCAAAGATTTTCCCGCATGCCAAAGGTAAGTCAAAAATAAAAAAAAGTTTGGCTCTACTCCCAAGGGGCAAAAATTTAGGTAAATGACTCGAATGAAAGACACCCCAGATGAAAACTGGGAAATCCCATTTGTTAAAAGCGTGTGGTTTTCGAAAGGGCAGTTAGCATGCAAAGATGATCTATCCCGGGAAGGTATTCTGAGGAAGGCTCAACTAAATTGGTAAAACTTTATTCAAAGTACAGGGAAATAATATAAATAAGTCGTAACTAATCAAGGCTGTCTGTTTATCGTTTTTGTTTTTGTTGAAGGGGACCAATTCATTAATGTTTCAGAACCAAGACTAAGTACACTGTTCTCATTTGGGGCATGACTTTTCGTGGATTTGAGTTCTAGAACAATATCCCAATTGTTTGTCTTTCCATCTATCTAGATCTTCTTGGTGGTTAAGATAAAGCAGATTCTCGATGAATTAACAGACATGATCCGCAGCTTTTCATTTACTTTTTCTATTATTTTTCAGCCTCTCCCTTCTTCAATCAATGAAGTTTCCCTGATTGTTCCGAGTCTTAATGTGATTTATGACTCTTTACCCACCAAGATAATGAACCCTTTGCTACAATCTCATCAGCCAACGTCGGCATTGTAGAATGACCAACATATTTATTCATAATTTAAGAGAAACTAAACTATAAGGAACTCGTGTAAGTTTGAGCAGACTGATCTATCACGTAAAGAATCATACACTTTGAAAGATGGTCCCAAATATATTGATCATTGTACTGGTTTTGTCATGAAGGTTTGATATCAGAAGTAGGACCCTTATGAAGCTGATTGACAGTGTCCTAAATCATTTTCTCCACTTTATTTTTCATCATCCCTTCTGGTGCATTTTGGAGCTATTTTGCAGGCTATAACACGCCATTTCTAGAGTAATGTGAAGGCTGAAAACTCAACAAACAGTAAGCTGTCTCCTCCTCCAAATTCACGCGGCACACTTTAGGCTTCAATGTTCAAAGAATGCCAATTACGTTATTATAATTAGTGCGACCAGCTTCATCTTCAACTTCAGCCCCACCACTTATTGTGTGTTTGCTTCCTAGTTGCAGTCTTGCAGATGAATGCAACAGCACAAATCTGCTCTCCCCTTTATCCCAATCTATCAATTTTTCCTCTCATACCTATCTCTTAACCATTATTTTACTGTACAAATCTTACATTCATTAGGGTACCCTACTGTTTCGGATAACTTCAGTTCTGGGGTCAAGCGAGTTTGAATGCAATCTTGGTGTTATGAATTTAGTCTCTTTCATGTATCTTTTCTTCCCTGGGAAAGGGTGAAAATAAAACTAGAACATGATCCACAAATTCAGCTGTTGACAAGTTGGCATTATTTTTAAGCACGATGATAAAGCAAAGAAAACGAAAGGACTATGTGACAGATTTGTACTTTTCCAATAATTTCATCCTCAGAAGGGTAAATTTCTGCAATGTCACAGGCCATAGTTCTTCACCAACTTGCAGATTTTAATCCTCTTCTGATATTGATATCTATATATAAATAAAATCCACAAAATGAGAAAATAACAGCTCAATTTACTTGGCCAGAGGCCATGAATGTTGGAGAAAGGGAATTTAAAGAGTCCTCACGTTGGCAAGTACCCATCAAATGTTAATGAATGGTGCTTTAACCTTCACAAATGCAGCCATCATTCCTTTTATTCATTCTTGTCAGACCTAATTAACGGACATGAATTATAAAGCTACGTCAAACCATATCACGGATGAAACAAAAAGTGCTTCTGCGGCCGGTCTGTGCACATCACCCAGATTGATTACTCCATTTTTTGTTTGATACAGCTTAATCAATCATCACAGTTTCATTCTGAGTTAGGTTTTCATTTGTTGACTGTTAATGGTATTGAGTTAAAAATATTTTACAGATTGAGAAGAATACGCTGGCACATAAATAACCCAACAAAGAAAAGTAGCTTGGCCTAACTCTCCGAACTGGGATCTTACATCATCAATCTATGGCTGTATTGATAAATATGAGGCAACAGTTCAACAGCGAATGGCATAGCAGATGATGGAGAAATAACGTTTCTAGGGTCACATTGGTTCCAACTGTGCTGTAGCTGTCCATTAAGGAGAATGAGAGGAACCCTTTTTGTGATTTGACCTGAGGATTCCCACTTTTGAAGAACAAACTATGTGCATAATTAGGTCGATCATGCCATCTTATCAATTACCTAAAATTTATATATATGGCTGCAGTGCCCACAGAATTCTTTCTTCCTATAGATATAGACATGATATATATTGCCATTTTAAACAGTTTTATCAAACATATCATGTCGATTAGATTATAATGTTTGCTAGGTTTGATTTGATAAAATATAATTACCAAAGTTTGAACATAGAACCCTAACTGATCTACTATTGCTTTAAAGCCTTGAAGTCATAACAGTTGATCCAGACTAATGATGTTGGAGCATAAGTGCTTAGAGTGAATCCAACCTTTCCTTTGACAGTCTTTCCAAACTTATTATTTAGATTTTTTTTTCATTCCTTTTTACGCTTACACTCTCATTGCTTGAACCTTAGGCCTAGGCTTTCTTATTATAATTTCTAGCTTTTCATCATTTAGATTAATTATCGGGGCCTATAAAATATTTTTGAAATTATATATAAAAAATTAATGTTGAAAGTGTATAATTTACCAAGTCAAAAATATTTCAAATACCCTTTTACGTAATTGTTCTTAATGTAAACGATTTAGAGGTCAGGAATAGTGGGCGGTCCACGCAAGTAAAGGCTCTTAATGAGCTGTTTAGAGATATTAATTAAGGGGAAGCTAAATCCTGATTCCTTGGTTAATTAAGAAGCGTTCCCCCCTGAATTCCTCCTTTTTTGGGTCAAATCTCTGCCATAATACCACCAAATAATAACATATATTCTTGCCAAACCCTAAGATAGATTTTCAATCAATTTGTATTATATAAAATTATTTTTAAAAATGTGTACAAATCCAATGGCTTTCATGTGTCATGCCCATAACTACTCAATATTATAAATTTGAATTATTTCTAGTTTAATCTTCAATTAATACCCCCAAATAATTTTCTTGTACAAGACTAACCTTTATAGAGAGATGTTGAAGCCTTTGTGTGTTCTAATTTTTAGATTAATAACTTAATCATTTGACTAAGATCATGTTACTCTCTTGTGATTTTTTAAATCATCATAATGTATGTTGTTCAACAATAACAAATTCAACATCTAGTTGTTTTAACTCAATTAAAACATCATTAAGAAATTTTTTTAACAATATGAACCAACCCATATTTAAAAAGGCCAAATAACTTAATCCCACCCAAGGTTTTCTTAACTGAAAAGTCTTACCAATCAATTTTTAAAAAGTCAAATATTCACCCATTAATCAAAGTCAATAATTAAATTTAATGTTCAATTAGTAAATTTTAATGGTTAAAAAAATATTTTTGTCTTTTTAATAAAAAATTTAAAATTAATAAAAAATAAAAATAAATTATAAAAATAATTAAATTTAAAATAATATTAATATAATAATAATTTAAAAAATGTGAAAAAAGTGAACATCATCACCATCGACAATGATCTTTGTAGTTACTTATTATATTTTATCATTTGAATTTAAAATTCACACATTTTACTTTCTCACCACCAACAACACTCCATAAATATGTTTATAATCAAATACCATAAACTCTCTTCATCTTCATTATCGTTGCATCTCTATCTTTGCTCAATGTTTTTTAAAAGTTCGTTTTTCTTTTATTCATAATTTTGTATAACTTTTTATTCAAGTTTAACTTGGTTTTTAATAGTATTCTTGGCTTTGATAGCTTGTGCTTTTAGCTTTTTTATTTTGGGCAACAAAGTTTGTATAGTAAAATTGGTGAAATTTGAAATCGTTTTGTTTTGGATGTGCAACGAGGTTTGCAATACTTCTGTTCCCATTTGGGAATTTGGTTTTTCCTTTATAATTTAGGGTTTTAAAATTATGAATTTATGTTTTGATTAGCTTGAGAAATTTCATATATAATAAAATGATTAGAGATTCAATAATTAACAACAATCCATTTATAATTTTTTATTAGTTAGTAGAACACCTTAAAACGAGAAAATAAATATTGGTTGGCTAGAGTTTGGTTAATATAGGTGATGTTTATTTGATCGAAATCTTTGAATTCGATTAGATATAACTAAATGTTATAAAGAGTATTAAACATTATTTGGCCAAAACAAATATAAAAATTCTCTCGTAAAATTATAACACCAAATTTAATATTGAGTTAACTAATATTTTTAAAATTGAGTCAAATATTGATTTGATTACAAAAATCATTCTAATAAATCATTAGATTAGTTTACAGTTTAAAAATAATATTTAAAATAATTAATTATTAAATATGTAATTTAAAATTTTTAATATAAAATAAATTTAATTTAATGACATAGTTAAAAATTAATAAAGAGATTTTGGGTTTAAGTTTTAATAATAAAATTAAATAACTAATTTTCAATTTAAGGTGTCACTATTAGCATTAGGGCTGGATTCGAGCCGAACCGAACGCAAACAGTAACATGTTCGTGTTCGGGCTCGTTCGTACTGTTCGAGTTCGGGTTCGTATTCGTGTTCGCCGAACATTTTTAGTTCGGGTTCGTATTCGTGTTCGGTTCATATAATTAAGTTCGTATTCGATTCGTATTCGTATTCGTATTCGTATTCGATTCGTATAATTCGTTTTTATATTTATTAAAAATTATAATTAATACAAATAATTAATAAAATTTAATTTAAAAAATTATTATTTTAAGTTCGGGTTCGTGTTCGTGTTCAGTTCGCATAGTTCGTGTTCGGGCTCGTTCGAACCGAACTTTAAAATTACAGTTCGTATTCGTGTTCGTGTTCGGGTTTGTTCGGCTCGTTTCGGGCTCGTTCGAGCCGAACTCAAAAACGAACCCGAACATGTTCGGTTCGAATCCAGCCCTAATTAGCATCCTTAAAATAAATTAATAGAGTAATGGGGTTAGGTGTCAAGCACGGATTGGTCCACGTTTGGTCACATGAACCTTATTTTTCCAGCACCTCATTGTGTCACTGTTTACAGGATGTGATTGTCTAAAGTTAACAACATTGGATTGACTCTACCTCTCGATCTTTCTTACTACTTTCTCTCTCTTGAATCTCTCTCTATTGCACCATCAGACCATTATGCTGTGGAGCCCAAAGCTGGACCTTTGCTTTGCTGGCTTCGAGCTCTCCATTGTTGCCTCTTTGTGGGTCTTGTCTGCTTAGCATCATATACATAGCAAGAGAGCGTTTTGTAACCTTTCTCATTAGTTTCTGCCATTTTTTTTCACTTGGTTCTTTAAAGTTTTCTTCTTTGTTATCTTCACTTTAAGAATCCACCAAAGAAATTACAACCCTTTTCAGTTTCTCTCTCTTCAGCTGGTTGATCCACGGTCCGTAGATCTAATACTTTGATGATATCTGCATGAAGGTTTCTCTTTTTAATTCCTTCTCTGCTCATCATCTGTTATAAAGTTGTCAAATTGCTCGGTAAGCCTGGATTTTTTGAAGAAAAGTTTGAAATTTGTTGTTCAATGAGCTGAATTAGCTATCAATGGGTTTATGTTGATCCTGCTTTCTGTTTACTTGTTCAATGTGAACAGTAGACTTTTTGGATAGGTAAATTGTTTAATATTTTGCCAGAAAAGTTAGGGCTTTGACCATTTGTACTAAAAGTTCCTCTTTTTGTTGTATCTGTTGATTTTTTTCAATTTTAGCGGTTGTTTTGTGGTCATGGGTTGTTTCCTTTTGTGAAGAACTTTGATGGGTTCTGTTTTAAAGGCCTTGGCTTCTCTGTTTTGTTGTAATTCATAACTGTAAGCAAACTATAAAGGCTGCTTCTTTACGTTATATCTTTGATCTGGTAGTTCTAAGTTCTATTGTTACTTTGTGTGTATTGTACTCGTTGATATCGTTGCTTCAGTATGTTCTTATCGTATGCAATTCAAAATTGAAGAGTAATAAAGTATTGATTCTTTGTTGAGAAGGACAAGAAGGTACTATTAGTGGTTGGCTTATTTAAATCACTGTTGTCTTAAACTTTTACTGTGCGATTACAAGTACTAATTATTGGTTTTTGTTGTTGATGTTGTTGCGTAGAGAGATATTGTTGTTGTGAGAAGTAAAGGAGCATAAACTTTTACAACTGGGGTTTTTGGGGAAGTATTGTTTTGAATGGTTATTAGATGCGGATAATTCAGAGGGTTGTCTGGATGAGATGAGGGATGTTAGAGGGGTTAATAAACTTTTTGAGGGCCTGTTTTCGGCCAAGGTCAGATCTATATGTTCACACGAATTCGGATTCTGTGGGTCGCCAAGATGGACTTTTGTGGTACAAAGATTTAGGTCATCACATGAATGGTGAATTCTCAATGGCTGTGGTGCAGGCCAACAATTTACTTGAGGATCAAAGCCAGTTAGAGTCTGGCAGTTTGAGTTCTCATGAGTCTGGACCGTATGGTACCTTTGTTGGTGTTTATGATGGACATGGTGGACCTGAGACATCTCGATATATCACGGATCACCTTTTTCAACATCTCAAGAGTAAGTGACTTCAACTTCTTTCTTCTCTATCTTAATACCTGATTCCAGGTCTTTGTTTTCCTCTCGTTTGTTTGCTGGGAGGATATTATGGAATGGAAGAAACAGACTCATGTAGTGCACTTTTGGTACTTGGGCTTGTTGACTTGAGTAAAAGAAAAAAATTTAAAATTATGAACATCATTCTTTCTCTTTATTTTTCTTGAGAAATTGGATGAACATACCGAGCCAAATACTTGTCTGAAGTAGAGTCAAAAGATAAGTTGAGGGCAAAGTTTTGTCTTATCTTCATAGAGCTTTACCGAAATAGAAAGAAAAATGGTTATATGTGAGATATGGAGTTTTAATGCCTTTCTAGAACAACTTAATTAGTGATAGGTTATGCAAACATTGACCATTGCTTAATGTGACCATATTTTTGGATAAGGCATTCTTCATGTAGTGGTCTTTTTGAATTGCAGATTTATTTCCCATTTCTTATTCTTTTTAATGTCACAATTGTTATGTTCAGGGTTTACATCAGAGCAGCAGTCAATGTCAGTGGATGTAATAAGGAAGGCTTATCAAGCAACAGAAGAAGGTTTTATGTCTGTTGTCTCTAGGCAGTGGCTGATTAAACCGCAAATTGCAGCAGTTGGATCATGCTGCCTAGTTGGTGTTATCTGTGATGGAACTCTGTATATTGCTAATGTTGGTGATTCACGTGCTGTTTTGGGAAGAGTTATTAAGGCAACAGGAGAGGTGCTGGCCATGCAACTCTCAGCAGAGCACAATGCATGTATAGAGTCTGTGAGACAGGAGTTGCAGTCTTTACACCCTGATGACAACCAGATTGTAATTTTAAGGCATAATGTATGGCGTGTAAAGGGCCTTATACAGGTAAGTTATTCTTTTTCAGAGAATGGTCAAATGTGATAGTGCTGCATAGAACCTTGTTTAGCTAGAGTTTCTGTCATGACATTTGAGTTCCCATACTGTTGTGGTCTTGTAGACACCATACTAGTATGTTGCTCTCATTAAGCATTCAAAGTCATTAAGTATAAAGACGCCTGGGTGGGATACTTGTACTGGTTTATCTTTATTTCCAAGTTTTTTCAACATAAATATTGTATAATGGGGTTTCTTATGATTGATGGGGTCTAGGGATAGCTAATGATTATCTTTATTTTCCAAGTTGCTGCACAGAGTTCTTAGATTTGTTTCTCGTAAATGCTTCTTTACGTTTGAATTTATTTGGCTGATGTTCAGAATCTTTGACCTTTCAGGTTTCTAGATCTATTGGTGATGTATATTTGAAAAAGGCCGAGTTCAACAGAGAGCCTTTGTATGCTAAGTTCCGCCTTCGTGAACCTATGAGAAGGCCAATATTGAGTGCAGAACCATCAATTTCAGTGCACCCGCTCCAGCTCCATGATCAGTTTGTAATATTTGCATCTGATGGTCTCTGGGAACACCTAACGAATCAGGAAGCAGTTAATATAGTTCAAAAACATGCACACAATGTAAGTTGCTGATTTTCTACTGTAAATTCTATCTTTGTTGACATTTTTTCCCTACAATTCAATGATGGAGTTATATAGTTGATGAAGTTTATCTTGATTTGCTATGTATTATTGGAAGAGCCATTAGCTCAATTATGATAATCGTTTCATGGTCCTAATATTTAGGCCTGAATTTAGTTTAAAAGTTTTTTATTAGAAGATTTGATCTTATCTAGTCATAATGCAACTTATTAATCAAGTTTGACTTGTTTTGACCTAATAGTGGCTGGGAAAATAACAAGTGAAGGATAAGCACGTAGTTTGGGCTAATAATTTGGATAATTTATATGGCAATTTGTTCTATATCATTCAAGTTTTGAGAAAACCTTGTTTCATTTGGTTTTTGTAAGTTATATGTGGAACTCATCTTATTTATCTTACTAATTGTATTACGTCATCTTGGGAACGGGATTTGTTACATGAACCACATGGTAAAAGTCACTGAATAATTTAAATTCCTTTGGATGTGAAATGTTTTAAAACGGTTTCATATTCATTGAGCATTCAAGTTTGCCATCTTTTTGCCGTACCATTGAAGCTGCCCAATGTAGCTTTAAATTATCTGCAAAACATTGACTGCAGACTGCACGAAGTAGCTGTCAATTTTTTTTGTTAAGTGCTGGATGTATGTTATGCTGTCCACTTGAGAGAAACCTTTCGTTGTTTTCATTGAGCTTATTTTAGCGTATGGTTAGGGATAAATTCTTCATAGATCTACTGCATAATAACAGATCCATGTGAGAAAATCAAAGTCATCTGACAGCTGGAATTAGAGAGAGAGAGAGAGAGAGATTATTAATCACTTTTATGTTCTAACCTTCATGCAGGGAAGTGCAAGGAGGTTGGTGAAAGTTGCACTGCAAGAAGCAGCAAAGAAACGAGAAATGAGGTATTCAGACCTTAAGAAGATTGATCGGGGTGTTCGCCGCCATTTCCACGACGACATAACTGTAATAGTTGTGTTTCTTGATTCGAATCACGTGAGTAGGGCAAGCTCCATCAGGTCCTCAAATATATCAGTGAGAGGGGGTGGAATCAACCTACGTTCTAACACATTGGCTCCTTTCACAACGCCAACTGAAGCTGGCGGTACCTGATGAATATGTATCTCATCTGTAACTTTTACCGGAGGACTAATACTTGCATTTAGCTTCTTTGTCAAAAACTTGAAAAGATTTGGGAGAAGAGGATTATAAATTGACAATTAATATAGTTACTTAATTGGGAAAGTTCACTTCCATGTTTCACTAGTTTTTTCTCCTGTTGGCATCTTCCTTATTCGGTTGTAAAGTTTCCTATGCAAATTAAGTTTTTCATCTTTTTTATGACCTTGTTTTCTGTCAATGGAGGACCAGGGATAGTTCTTGCCCAGTACTGCTTTTGATAACTTTGAGCAGGCAGATCTTGTAGAAAATCTGTGAGGGAAGCTGTTTAATACTTTGGAGGGTCTACGGCGAAATATAATCATTTTGGCCCAGAAAAGTCATGAACAGAATTCAAAAGGTGAACTCTACACTTCGACTAACACATTATTTTGTTGTCACCAATCTGAATCTGCTTGGTATGTTTTAAAGCAATCTTATGTTAGTTTTCTAGGTTTATTTGGTCTCTATTTATTGATTTCCTCATAAAGGGTTAATTTTTGCAAATTTTTCTTTTGAAGAGTTCCAAGGTTGATTGCGGTGTAGGAATCAAAATACTATGAATATGGCTTTGTTTGAATGAAGCTTATTTAATGTCCACTTTCCTGACCAACTACAACAAGTAGTTCTTAAAGCCAGTTCAACTAACCTCAACATAATGTCACTTGACAATATACTTTACACAAGATGTCATCAAGACCTTTTGTGGATAATTTTTCACTGAAGCAGAATCACAAATTCCAATCCTGGAAAATGGACGAAAGAAACTGTCATGCCAAATTCAGTATTATCACTTATCCGCTCCAGGCCAGTCAATAAACTGATAAACAAGATGGTTCTAGAGTAACGGACCACTGAAATGAGCGAGTCCATCAACAATGAATTCAGCTATTAAATATAACCAAGTTGCTTCTTTATAGACTTCAAATGACTTGTCTTTTTTATTCCACTGGTTGAGGACAAAAAAATCCCTCAAAACCAAAAGGTGAAAAAACGAATAGCCAAACAATTGTCAAATAGCACAGTGAGATCTCAAATTTGGTTTTTTAAGTCCAAAATCTTAGACCAAAATTAATTACATATATTTGCAATAATGTCCAGTTGAGAAGCGCAATAGCGATGGAACACCTGATTATTCAGCGCATGCCATAGAAAAATTGTGGCAGATGAAGATAAACGTGAAAGAACATGATGAATTCTCTTTTGTATAGAAGATGCATAAATGCCTAATGAATTATGAAGAAAGTCAGTCAAATCATGAGAGTCTTAGATTTTGATCTCCCCCAAACAGGGAAAAAAAAAAAAATTTCAACAAAAAAAATAGATGCTCATGAGTCTCCACAATTGATTCGTATAAAATACACTCAGATGATGCAAGAACATCGTAAACCTGAAGGCAGTCCATAGTGCACAAACGACCTAAGGAAGCAAGTCAGAGAAAGAATGAGTTGTCTGGGATATGTACTGAAACCACAAAAAATGGTGGACAGAGTTCAGTTCCCTCCGAGCTCGCAGCCATCTCAAGCAAAGTCAATGGAGAATTTGTTAGAAGTGTGACTCTTCTAGAAAAAAAATGATCAAGTACTCCTTGTGACATAAACAAGAATAACCTTAAACCGATTCATAATATCTTAGAAAGACTCTTGCAAAGCAGACTACAACAAGAAATCAATCTAAAATCAACCATTCCTCTCAAACACGCCATCTTAGGAGCTAAAGCAATCTTTATGGCATCTGCACATTTATGTAATCTAGTGGTCGCATAATAATACGTCACTAGAACTCTGAAATCAATATTAATAATATTGTAAGCCTTCTTTAAAGATAGAGAAGTATATCCATCAAGACTAGGGGGTTTAATAATCAATAATCGAAAATAAAGCAGGCTTAATATCATCATCAGTAATGGAAGCAATCAAAGAGTCTACGATATCCTCATAAATGCGACGAGGAAAGAACTTGGATGCATCCTCAATAGATGGTTGAGAAGGGGGTGCAAGTAATCTTTGGAAAAGCCTCACTACAAATGACCCAGGTTTTTCTAATCAGTAGTATATGTATAAACCTCATCCTATAGACCTCGGATCCTATTTCTGATATGCATGTGAATTAGTGACTTATGAAAGAATTTGACAGACCTATCACTCAAAGTAATCCTATACTACTGCTTAAAAAAGTCTTTACATCCTTACAAAGTCAATAGTACTTATTTGAAAGATCACTCTCCAAACCAAGATGCCTAGCGGATGATGGGTGTGCATAAAATAATAGTTTGTGTAGCAATCCATTGTGCTTGAGTCTCAATAACCTTACTGAAAAAATAGCTAGAGTCTTTGATGTGCAAGGATTTGAACTCACATTTCAACAACCCCAACTTCTTCATGGTTATACTTTAGACGTATATCTTACACTTTCTCAATAATATCCATGAAGTCCATACAATCAACCTAAAAGCTTAAAAAAATTAAAAAGAATAGGTACCTTTCTCTGTAGAAACCCAAACCAAACAATGACAACACTATGATCCAAGACATCCCGAGGTTGGAACTCTAAAATTGTGTGTATTCAAAATATAAATGAGGAGGGAGAATCAAAATTCCAATCAAGCTTCAAAGAATAATCCCATCACCTTATTGGCTATTATGCCAATTATAATGAAGCTCAGTGTATGAAATCCCATTGATGCAGTATGCCTAAGTAGCTGCACATTGTGCACATGTTGTGCATATGTTTGACCAAGTCGCTTGGTTAGAGTTATGCATTTAATTAGTGGTTATTTTTTTAGTTTTTTTTTTTATTTTAATAGTGTCAGTTATTTCAATTCATAGGATTATGGATAATTAATGGTGTTAGTTATTTCAATTCATGGGATCATGGGTAGTTTTTATAGGAGAAGTTATTATGCTTATCTATATTTAAAGAATTTCTTGATTCAATAAAATTTATGTAATTCAACATTTATTTTCTTCTTCTTTCTACTATTATAATAATTTATTTTTTAATTGGTATTACAGCAACTTCTGTCGAGAGGTTTTGTGAGTTGAAGGGTACACTACACTCAAAACCAAAACAAACCTTTTATAAGCCACACCATTAAGCAATCATAAATTCTAAAACACCTTTCATAGTTGCTACACCTCCAATGTTGAAAGGTGAAAATTACCAGGTATAGGCTATCAAAATGGAGGCTTACCTTGATACAAGTGACCTTTGGGAAGTTGTAGAAGAGAATTAAAAGGTTCCTCCATTGCCAACGACCCAACTCTTGCCATGATTAGAAATCACAAGGAAAGAAGGCAAAGAAGATCAAAGGCAAAGACATGTCTGTTTGTTGCTATTTCACTAGTAATCTTTACCAGAATTATGACCTTGAAATCAGTAAAGAAAATCTAAGACTTTCTCAAGCAAGAATATAAAAGCGTAGAGTCAAAGGGATGCAAGTGATGAATCTGATAAGAGAATTGAAATGCAAAGGATTAAGCAGTTAGAAATAGTGAAGGAGTATTCTAACAAACTTCTCAGCATTATTAACAGGGTAAGATTGCTTGGAACTAAATTTTATATGTCAAGAGTTGTTTAGAAGGTTCTTGTCACTATTTCAAAAAGATTTGAATTAATAATTTTTCTCTAAAAAGTTCTAAAGATCTGTCAAGTATTAACTTGTCAAAATTGTTGAATGCATTAAGAACAAAGAAGACTCATTAGGTAAGACGGCTTAGTTGAAGGTGCTTTGTTGACTAAACTCATCATGGTCTTTTATTAAGCAACCACTTCAAGTAGATAATGTTTAGTTTTTATGGAAAGAGCATATGAAGATGATTGAAAAGTCTTAATATTCAAATAAGTCTGAACTTGAACAGTATCTGGATGATCCATTAAAGAGTTCATAGCTTACATACCAGTTTAATGCACTAATATGGCGGCAAGTCAATCAACACAAGTATAAGGTTTTGTCACGTATGACAATTGAGATTCTAGCAATGCCCATCTCAATAGTTACATCAAAAGTATCATTTAGTGTTGACTCAGAGTACTTGACCCTTACAAGTCATGTTTAGCTCTAAAAATTGTGAGCATATTTATGTGTGGAGTGGATTGGATCTGAGCTTTACATTGGGTGCCAAAACCATTATCGGTTTGTCTTATTTCTCCACAATTGCATTCTTCATATCATAGATTTTACAATATTCTTTAATATATGATAAGTTGTTTACATTTATTAACTGTGATATTTACATTCCTAAAGGTTAATGACTATGCTATTGATATTGAAATACAGTTGCCAAAATGAATGGATGAAGTCAAATCAATAGGTGAGAGCGCCAAGTCATATTTTCGTATGTCATTAAAATTGAAATTCTTATTTGACTTTCATTTTATAATCTCTTAGTAAATGTGTTTATGATAATGTTAAACTTGACCAGTCTTCCTTTGACTATTATGTTAAACCTTTGTGTTGAGTTGGCATGGATTTGTTTGATTTCTTTTATAGCATGTGAAACAAAACAAGGTTAGCTTATTTAGGTTGTTGAGTAGTGATGTGGAATGCATTGGATTGGGATTGGGAAGGAAGGATATCATGCAATGGATTGGATTTTGATATTAGTAGTACTATAGTTGCATTGCATCATAATATATCATGCTTTGGATTTGGATTGGGTTATTGGAAGCTAATAGAGTTTATTAAGTTGTTTGATTAAGTTTAGTTTGACTTGAGATTGACGTAAGTTTGCAAGTCTCATTGTTTTTTATTTTCTTAACTTATATTGATTGTTTACCTCATTATTTCCTTCAAATTTTCACAGATTGAAACAATTAAATTACAACTTCTTGTTTTGTGGGTAATGCCTATATGGTATGTTTTGAAACCATCGTTTGCACTACTTTTTTTCTTACTTGGTTTATTTATCTTTATATGCAGGAGCGTGTGCATGGGAAAGATGAAGAGGGGAATATTTTTCAGTTGTAACTGTGTTTATGGACATTGTGTGTTGCTGGATTATGTGGTTTATCTTCTGTTTAAACATTATGCAAAATAATAATTTATGTGGGTGATTTTGAAACTTCCCGAGTAGTTTAGCATCAGTGCAGATTATAATTTTCAAATGTGTTCACATTTCATTTAACTTGTATAAGGAATAATTATCATTGTTCGTGAACTTGTAAAATGCAGTTAGTTTGCCATATACATTTATATTGGGATAGAGTTCATTAAGTTGCAGGCTGCATTTCTACACTCCAGAGAATTGGAGACCTGAAAACAGTACCGAATATGTTCGTTTGGAATCCAAAAACGAGCCTGAATATCAAACTTGTTCTGCTCACTGAACAAGTTCATCCACTCTATTCGTTTCTTTGGAAACGAGCCAAATCCAATTTACGACATGTTCAGATTCGGTTTGGCTCATTTTCAGCCCTACTTGCCAGTATCACCTCTACCTTATCTAAAGATCGGAGGATAGCATTGAAAGCTTCCAAAACAATTCATGGCATAAAATTCAATACCTTAGATCAAGCTCTGAGAAAAACCTACAACAGACAACGACTATATGGATCATTAGAGCCATAAGCCAACGCCACTTCATACGAAAACTCATCCGACAACCATGTAACTTGACAAGTAATCTCTTGAAAGGAGACATGAAAGTTGATGACACTGTAGATAAAAGGATCCCAATATACCAACTCTTGTCAAACATCTTAATCTGAAGCATTCAACAAATACTTCTATGAGTGGCATATTGCTGATACCGCGGACTCGAGATGTTACAAATCAACTTTAGTCTCCAACAGAAGAATCAATCTCGAAGAGAAAAAAAAAATCCAACTCTTCACAATCCTTTGTTTTAAGAAGTCATTAAAGCCTCTTATATTCCAAATGAGTTGTCACTTCTTGTTTAAAAAGTTGGATGCTATAGGGTTCTCAATGGTTTGCTTATAGCCTTATTCTATTCTGGTGAATGATTGGGGGCTTTGCCTTCTAGGAAAAAGGGCTTTAGCCTTTCTGCTTTGCACTGGCAGACAGAATGCTTGATTGTTTGTCGGGAGTGAGTGACCAAAGAAAAGTAATTGGCTTGCTTTGCTTGACTATCATCCTTGGCTTGAGGCCATTGAGATGGAAAGATATGCCTTTCTTTTATTTTAACTAATATCTTAGCAAATCAGGATTCAGCTATATGTATTGGACCTTCAATCAGCATAGCAATTCGCTGACGCTCTCATTCAATTTTTTCTATGGCCTTGTTAGATTGGATTTTGCCAAAAATATGTTCTTAGTTCAATGACATACCCTAAAAATCCTCCTTTTGTTAAGTTATGGACCTCCTTGAATAACTCAAAATGCAAATCTTGGTCAGGGATATCACAGTCCTTTATTGGACATAGTATTACAAAAAATTTGACACAAATCTTAACCCATCACAGTTAAAAAAGAGAGATTGGGTTTCTCTTTTGAGTCTTTGCCAGGAAATGGAAAAGAAAAGGACTGAAGGAAGAGTTAGTGGCAATAAATTTATGCTACTTTAATCATTAGTCAAATTACTTCTTATTATGTTACAGTTAAAAATACGAGTTTAGTTTTGAAATGTACCGCCATTTGCGAGCCCAGATCGGATTATTCGACTCAAATGGGTTTGCTAGGTACTGCTCTATTGTACAGCTCTAACTGTCATCTTCTTTGGGTACCTCTCTCTTTCGGAGCTACATTTCTTTTTGCATATTTGACTTTCTCTGAATACATCTCCGGGCGTCAGTAATATCTCGATAATCCGGAACTGTCTCATTTATTATAATATTACCTTGGTTGAAAATGCAAAGGCATTATAAATTCCTCAATGAAAAACGTCGGGATCATATAAATGTTTAGAGGCAAAATATTCGAGTAGGTTGATTTCGTTCGATTTGAAGGTGGCTCAATCGAGATGAGAAGTAGTTGGTTTCGTTCCAATTTAAAAGATGATTCAAACAGCATAAGAAACAATGGATTCTGAAATGAGAAGCTATTGGAACCCTATTTTTTTCAATTATAAAAGATAGTTTTCATTGTCACTCAAAAACAAGACTAGTTTAACTCAGTTCTCACATTTGAAGGTGGGTAAGGATATGGTGAACAAGGGCAAAATTATCTCCTTTTATGGACCATTGGATTTTCATTGTTGAACTTTGGGAAAGACAATCGAATGGTCCCTAAGTAGCATCACACCATCCCCCATATCATCCCGGACTGTCCAAGCTTGCTTACTTTTTCTGTGAATTGTATAGGGAGGAAGCAAAAAGAAAGCAGAAATTTTGCTCCAAATGTTTGAAGACGCATTAATTTTCAAAGCCAAGCAAATAAACTCTGATGCATTGATGTAAGTACCTTGAGACCTGCACTATATTGTCAGATACTCGAATCAAAATGGTCCATACTCTGGAATTGAATCGGTGGTGGTGTTAATTTTGCTAATTGCTGGTATTGTTGATGTTGTGAATGGTGATGGTTGAAGGCTTAAATTGAATATTGAAGCATGTTTGAAATTTTTTGTTTCATCATGCATGAATTCTGAGTTTGTTTGCTGTATTCTGAAAACACAAAATTGAACAGCATGGTTCTGCTGTGAGTGAAGTTTCATTTTCCATGAATTTAAGTTTTTATATTGAAAATAGCAGGTATACAAAGTTTGGTTTCAGATTATAAAGTGCACTCCTGCTAGAAAATGCATTCTGGAAAATGGGATTTTTTTTTTCATTGCATGAAACATATTTGGTTTCAGTCGGATATGAATAGACTCACATGAACAGTAACAACTTCATTTGAACTGAATATAAACTCCAATATTAACACCAAATATAAAGATCAATGAACATCTGAAACTCGACAAGCCCAAATAGAAATTTGAATTTATCTTTTTTAAACCAAATCATATCTAGATTAGTTTAATTCAAAACTGATCCGATTTAAATTTTGGTCAATGTATTTTTCAAAGAAGGAATTATATATTTACCAGCCAAGGAAAAGAAGTATGATTACTGACTTCTACTCAATGGTCTTTGCAGTTATCAGAAATTTTACTGTATAGTGCGTTTGGCTCCTCTTTTTACTCACAACTCTATCGGTCTCTGCTCAAAAAAACTTCACTCATTTTTGGACTTCACTTTTTTTTTTTTTCCGGCTTCGTATTCCATTATTTTAGCCATGGCTCCACGCCAACTCTGTAGAGGAACAGGAGACAAACACACACTACACGGTTTCTTCTCTCTCTTTCTGGAGCCCCTATCTACCTTCTTTATCACCTGTAAGCTATGTCCTTTGTCTTCTTTCGTTTCTTATCTTCACCTTTGTGTGTAAGAAAAACTGCGTTGTTTTAATAAGGGAAAATTACAATGGTGGTTCTGAATGTGTTCAAGAGTTTTATTTGTATCAATAAACGTTGTCTCTTTACAAAAACATGAAATGGGTTGTTCTAAATCTGGTCAAAAGTCTTATAATTTGAGACCTCATTCATTGTTTAAACCCCTTTGTGAGATAACAAATTTGTCATTTTGATAAAATCCCACTTTTTTTTTATCAGCAAAAGACTACATAGATTCCTCCAAAAAAAATAAAGAATCTCCTTGTTCACTATGCGGCATTCCAACTCTGTCTAAAAGAATAGCCAGAGAGAAGAGAGAGCATGGGGTGTGTTGCCTCCAAACTTGAAGAAGTTGCTTCCATTTGTAGAGATAGAAAACGCCAGCTAAAACTTGCAGTTGAGAAAAGATATGCATTAGCTGAAGCACATTCTAGGTATTCTCAATCATTATACGCAGTTTCAGCAGCCATTAAGCTCTTTGTTACTAGACACTCTTTACCTTCTTCACCATTTCTCGTTACTGTTCCTCCTACACGTCCTCCAAAACCGCCATTGTACACTGACCAAAATGTGATAAACAATCCCATGTTTCTTCAACAAACATCATCTGAGTCAAACCATGAAGTTGTTAGTTGTGAGTCATGTGATTCTGACTCTTTAACAAGTTCTGAGTCTTGCAAGGAAGAGACTAAAGAAGGACAAGAAGTGGTGAGAGAAGACAAACAACAAGCTTACAAGTACTTTTACATGCAAATGCCCCCTCGCATGCCATCACCACAGAGAGACTTTGGGTGGGATTTCATCCTTTAATTTGTAAAAATCTTTTCGTTATTTTTTATTTAATTTTATTAATCTTTTATAAAATAATTAAAATATTGTTATTAAAAATTAAAAAATATAAAATAAAATTGAATATAAAAATGTTTAAAAATATATAAGAAGCTTTTTTAATTTTTATATATTTTAATATTTAACTAATATTTTATATTCTTATTATTTATATAAAATCTATTTTATTAATTTTTTAAATTCTTTTAATTAAAATAACAAAAATAACTTTTTAACTATATTGATTTTGATTAAAAATAAATGTTTAAAAGCTAAATACTGTAATTTTGTCTTTAACCGGAACCTTGGGTGGGAAACTTAACTAACAAAAAAATTCACCATTTTTGCTTAAATATACTTCATCTGCATTGGTCTTTAATTTGGTGGCATTATACTTCTTTTTCCATAGCTTCAGGAGAACACATTAAGTTTTCATGGTAAGGAAGTCCTTGAGTTTCCCACTCTAGGAACCTCTTACTTATTTTTCAACCATTTGACAAGATACAGTGTTCTGGTGCTTATCATGTAATTTTTGTTAAAATGATAAGACCTTTTAATAGCTATGTGCATCTCTTCTTTCTTGGTTTTGATATTTGCAAACTAAGTTTCTAAAGATATCCCTGCTTATTCAACTAATCAACTGGTAGCATGTGAGAATTTCCCCCGTCGCCTTTGCCCTTTGCTTATCTTCCTTTCTGTTACTAGTTGGCTTTTACTTGTCTCACCATTGTGACTTGTTTTCGTCTATTTTTTTTAAGATCTTACGTGGTGGGGCGTATTTTGCTATCTTTGTGGATTTATTATTGCATCTTCAAGAAACAATGTCATTCGTTCACATGCAAATTCCTTTAGCTGTATCAACACAGTGCTACTGTATGTTATTTGTTCATTCCTTAATATCTCGGAAAATTTTTCTTTGAAACCTTTGTTCTCTGCTTTTAGGGAAGTGGGTCTAAGATATAATTGCTCGGGACTTATGATTTCGGAATGAATCTATATTTTCTAATTTAATATATCTTCTTTATGCTTTGCTGCATTTGTCTCAAATTTCCGCACAGGTCCCTCCATTGTGAGTTACATTTATGCGCAAATCGATATGTTTTAATGGAAATGTTCCTTGTCTGATTTGATCCAGGGAACTCAACAAAACTCATGCAAGCTATTACATGGCACCGATCAACTTCATCGAAGCCTTCTTCATGCAAAAGCCTTGTAGCATCCAGTTCCAAAGGTTCTGCATCGTGGACGGAGTTTAAGAATGAACTCTATGATGACTATGGAGGGATGGATTCTGGAAGCCATTCATCAACCTTGGAAAGGCTTTATGCCTGGGAGAAGAAGCTGTTTGAGCAAGTTAAGGTAAATTACTATTATTTAAACTCAGAAACTTTTGGGATTTACCG
The DNA here is from genome assembly GCA_026122585.1 of Anacardium occidentale. NCBI lineage: Eukaryota > Viridiplantae > Streptophyta > Magnoliopsida > Sapindales > Anacardiaceae > Anacardium > Anacardium occidentale. The sequence goes on from JAJEJH010000188.1 coordinate 295,979, forward strand.
TCTGCAAATTGAACTATAAGCTAAGCATGAGATTGTGATCATTTACACCAGTGAATTTTGATGCGTTTTTCTTTTCATGTATTTCACTTCTGTTTCTCATTGGATTCTTAAATCAACAAAGTATTTTTTTTCTTGCTTCTGATAGCTGGCGGATTGATAGGATTAACTTCAAAATTTTAAGCGAAAAAATGTAATAACTTTTGCACTTCTGATAAAAAATAGCTGTTTTCATTGTTATGGAATGTATCTACTGTAGTCTGTCTGAGAAAATACAGAAGTTAGGCATTAAAATGGTACCTTTTAATCCGTCATCCTATTCTATGAAATTCTGAGAATAGCTATCTTCTCAAAATATGACCTCAGGGTTGTAGTATTCTCTACAATCTTCGTATTCTGATATAAATAAATTAAAGGAATCCTAAAATAGTGAAGAAGGCTTCTTTCTTACAGTCATTTTGGCAAATTAACATGCCATTTGCTTTAGGCTGGGGATGACATACGGAAACTGTACGAGAGAAAATGTTCACAGCTGAACGACCAAGATGTCAGCAGAGATGATCTCACTATGGACAAAACTAGAGCGGCTGTGAAAGATTTATATGCCCAGATCTTAGTTGCAATTAGAAGTGCTGAGATTATCTCAAAGACAATCCAGAAACTAAGTGATGAGGAACTGTTGCCTCAAATTGTTGAACTGTTGAAAGGGTTAGCAGTTTAATCTCCAAAGAGCACAGACAATTGTATATTTATTAACATCCCTTGTTTTCCTGTGTATTTATCTCTTGTTTTTTTTTTTTTTCTCTTGGGCAGCCTGACACAAAACTGGAAAATCATGTTGGAATCCCATGAAACCCCGCAGAAGATTATAATTGAAGTAAAATCGTTTGCCAGCCCCACATATGGAAAATTCTGCAATGATTCTCATCGACTTGGCACACTTCAGCTGGAGGCCGAGCTTCTTAATTGGCGTTCATGCTTTAGGGAATACATCACAGCTCAGAAAGCAGATGTAGAAGCTCTCCACAATTGGCTATCCAAATTCCTTGCTCCTGAAGTTGAATTCTGTTCTAGGAGCAGCAGGAACAGGAACCCATCAGCACCGTATCGAGCTAATGGCCCCCCCTTGCTTTTGATCTTCCACAATTGGTTAGCTTGCATGGAGAAATTGCCAGATAAGCCAGTAGTGTTTGCATTGAAAAGCTTCTCTAAAGATGTCAAGGCCTTGTGGCATCAGCGAGGGGAAAAACAGGCTCAAAAGAGAAAAGTTGATGGTCTAGAAAAAGAACTTGATAAAAAGACACTAGCATTTCAGAAGACAGAAATCAGGTTCTTAGAACCGAAGCACACGGACACGAAGTCAGATGCAGAAGTAGACCATCAAAATGTGTAATTGGTAGAGAAGAAGGAACAGTTGCAAATGTTTAGGAGAAAAATGGAAGTTGAGAAGGAGAAACACCACAACTGCATCCAAGAAACAGAAAGGTTCACACTGAATGGCTTGCAGATTGAGTTTTCTTCCGTTTTTGAGTCCTTAACAAAATTCGTGAAGGCTTCTCTAAAGATTTGTAATGATCTTGTGACTTACAGTGACAATGCTGCAAGAACTGAGAACCTATCATACATAGAGGGCTCCCAGGCTGATCAGATAACACAATATAACACAGCTGATCACCGAGGATTGAAGAGTTTACAAGGCGTGTGTGTGTGTGTGTGTGTGTGTGTGTCTCTCTCTCTCTCTCTCTCTCTCTCTCTATATATATATATATATATATCATTTTCATCTCGAAGCAGCTAGTTGAGAGAGTTTATTTATATTTACACTAGGATTTCTTTAGACGGATTGCTGATTGTTCTAGTGGTTGCCCAATTTTGTTTAGGATTTGTACATTCTCAGTTTCTTCAAATCTTTTATTGGCAAAGACCAAGAAACGTAAAAGAAGTCTGAAGGGCAATCCTCTGTTGTAAGTAGTTGCAAGTTTAAAACATTGATGATGGAAAGGGGATATTTTTTTTTTGGTGATTTCGGTATAGATCCTTTGGTCCATGAATGTTTGATGGTGCAGTACCTTTTCATAGTGGCGGAAGCATGAGAGATCATTGTGAATGTAGTCATATTCACGGGTGAAAGGAGTAGTTTTTCTTTAAGCAAAGCAAGCAGATTTCGATAAGCCCCTGGGCTGAAAGGCAAAACAACCTTTAGGATCAAATCTCAAGATTTAAAAAAAGGATGAAATGCAAAACACCCGACCATCCTACATAAGATGTCCAAGGAAGATCTTGTTCTTGATTCTGATTCACATAAAATGTCCCCAGGTTTAAGTCCAGAACATGTTTGGAGCTTGAGTTGGGTTTAGGCAACAGTTTAAGAGTATAAATGAATTATTATTTTTTTGGAGCACAAATATAAAAGATAGAATGCATCCTAAGTACGTGGAAGGAAGGATGTTGCAGAACATTGCAATTCTCAAATAGGTTTCAAAAAGCTTAAGTTTCACTTTGTACAATATGCAATGATACAGATCCTAAAAAACGCTGGGGGTATGATCATGCAAATCAATAATTACAGGCTTTACAATTCATTCTACAATTAGTTGATTATAATCTCCTCTTAGCACTACCTTAAGCACAGGGAGACCAAAAATTGAGAGAAGAGGACAAATTCACTAACTACAGTTGCAGGGTTACGCAAGCCGAGAAATGGGACAATGTCTACCTGCAACCAGTTCTCAACTGCTGAGCCCACCACTGCACCAGCTACAAGCCCCCCTATGGTTATTACAGTGGCTTTCCCTGCAAAGTCAACAGGCAATTGGTCTCAATATTTCTAGAAGAAATGAACAAACTTTCATAAAACCTATGTAATCACAAGCATACCTAATGTAATTGAAACTATACTGACATGCTTTATTTTTAGAAGAAATTCACAAATTTTCCATTCTCTCCTATCCTTCGTCAGTTGTTGGAAAGCCAGAGCTACCTCAATGGTTGTTGCTAACTACTACATGTGCATAAATTTACTTGCTTCTCCATTTCTTTGGTAGATAGATGGCAAAGAAATTCAACATAATTTTTCTCTCTGTTATCCTTCTTCAGTTATTGAAAAGTCAGAGCTACCTCAATGGTTGTTGCTCACTGCTACATGCACATATATTTACAGGACCACAACTGTTCTTGTTAACATCAACAACAACCTTGACGACATAATCCTATAAAGCTTTACAGCTATATTCATTTCTATCATATGTAAGTGTTATTTCCATATGAAACGATTTCACTTGCATCTCCATTTCCTTGGTAAACAGATGACAAAGATATTCAAGCTCAAAAGTGGAGAATCCAGATCTGTGTTACCAGCTTTAAGATTATATATTCTACTACAACCACTAGAAATGTTTCAATATTCATGAGAATAAGAAATTTTGATTTTTCAAAATTATTATATATTGAATAAGATTGATAAGAGCAATAGCACACAGCCATAGATGAAAGTTCATATCACCTGAATCCAAAAAAATTGAGGTCTCACCTCACAGTACAGTATTTGCTTAACATATTTTGACTACCCAATATGCTTCATAATTACATAATACATTTTTGCTCAACACAAGATGAGACCAGACGCATAAAAATGTTGTTCTACAGAAACAACCTTGTTATCCTCACTTTTAACTGTTATGAACTCAAGATGTAGAAACAAGCTAACTAACAATTGCTGGATTTCCGTGGCTGACATAACCATGTTGACTAATATTACACAACGCATGTGTGATTATCTTCGTATTTAGGAATGCAAGAAATCTCACTCTTTCCAAAAACATAATGTTGTTTGGTCCCATATTGGACCTACCTCCTAACCAACTCCACATAACCCACTATCTATCACCTAAGGAAAACCTAGAGTCACAACTTACAGAACCATGTATATCACTACAATTATGTAAAGGACAATCCGCCCCCTTTTGGGAAATGAAAGAATGAAGACATATGGAGATATATCAATCAAAGTTAGCTCATTACCTAACATAACATTCTTCTTTGTCATGAAATACAGTGAAGCCCCAAAGCCACTCGCCAAGATCAGCCCAGGAACATCAGCCCCAGCATAAGGTGCTGCAGAGGATGTAGAAGCTCCGTTAACATAAGTTAACACCATCAAAGCTCCATATACTCCTGCTTGAATGCCCAAATCTTTAGTTGCTGGTGTTTCTACAGAAACAGATGACTTCTTCAAAGTGGTCTGCAACCACAGAGGCATTGATCCTGTCCTAGAAGTGTTCACAGGGTTAACATCAGCATACCGTATGCTACTATCCACAACTTTTCCTGCCCGGCGTTGAGTCAAGCTCCTCATAAGCAACATGTCATATGCAGCCTCAGCCTAATATTCCAATCATCATAAAAATAAAACATCACAATTACCAGCAGGCTAATGCTAGTTGTCGCATAATAATGCTTATTATAAAATTAACAGCAAACTTTAATTCGGCATGGTCCTATGCAATGATATCAACCACCCAATGAACTTCACTAAGAAATCATCTAAATTGGAGACCAAAAATATCTAAATTAGAAACTAACTTGAAGCTAAAAATCACTTAAATTTCCTAAAACTGACATAATTCAACATTTTCAATATCAAATTACTGACGACTCTATTTGAAAACCTCATTCTATAAATGGCTTAACCATTGAAGTTTCAACAAGATATGAATAATGACAAGTCAATGACACTTCAAGTACAGAAATCAACAAAACAAGAACACAACCAAAAGGTTTCAAACCTGCCTATCAGCAATGCAAACATAATACACTTGATCAACTAGCTCAGATTTCAAAAGTTTAGAGCTAAAGTTCTTGATACGTGTCAAAGGTTGCTTATTACAAAAAATAAAAACTTAAATTACACGGCTTTCTTAAATAAATGAATAAAAAAAAACCTTTAACCGAGCCTTAGGCAAAAATTTTAAAAATCAAAACTTGCATGACTGAATTCACATGATTTACAAAACCCACATCCAAGGACAGCCAAAAACCACTAAATTCACAAGAGAGAAAGAGAGCGGGGATTGGTAAACAAGTGCCTGCGCAATCGCTTCTTGGTCATCTTTAAAGTTCGCAATAATGGAGTTTTTGGCGCGAAGTATGTCATCAAACGACGCATTTTCCGACACTCCAAGAAGCTTAAGTGCGTTTTCCACCGACATCTCAAACGGAGCCGAGTCATCAGCTCGGGAGCCAGCTCTAGCAACTCCGGCGGAGGCGCGCCGAGACAAAACGGCTACACCTCGAAAAAGGTCCGTCGTTTTGGCGGGTTTTAACGAAGAGAGATCAGTGGGGCCAAGGGGGTGAAGCGGAGACGGTCGAGGGAAAGTTGAACCGGCGTAGAAACCGTTGGGCCGGACGGAGAGAGTGGCAGCCATGAGATGTTTGTAGAAATGAATGAACGCGAGGCAGTGTTGAGAGAGAGGCCTTTCTTTGTGTGTTGAAGAATGAGTGAGGAGCAGGCAAGGGTTGAAATCTTGTATGTTTTGGTAGTGATTGGAGTTAGTGTGCTCTTGTTGCCAACCGTCTGATCATCTGATTGGATTTAATCAGAGATTTTTTTTAATGAAACAATTTGTGTTTCTCGTAATTGTACGGACTTATATTATGTCCAATCAAATAATAATTATAAATCCGAATTTTAAAAGGGCAAAATTATTAAAATATTTTTATTTTAAATTTGGACAATTTTTGACCCAAAAATAGGAAAAATATTCTTATCATTACTACTTGATTTTAGTGTAAAAATTTGAGTAATTTAGAGTAAATTTACAACATATATAACATTTATAATCTCAATTTAAAAAATCAAATAAAATGTTTGAATTTGATTTTTTTTAGTAGAATGATGTTGAAATAACTACTTCTTTTGATGTTAGTGTTAAATTAGAGAAAAAATGATAAAAATATTTACCATTGAGCAATATGCATATTTTACAACAATCATGCATGATTTCCAAGCAAATAATTAAATCTATTATTAGATTCTAATTAATAAATTGTGGGGATTTATTTTATTGGACAAAGAACATGTTCCCAAAAGGTTCGGTAGAAAAACAAAATCTCACCTTCAAACTTTTAAAAACCTAAACATTCATCAATCGACTAAAATAAATGATTAAAAATTAATAGTCAAAATAATATTTTTTTCTTTTTGATAAAAAATTTTAAAATAATAAAATAAATTTTATAAAAATATTAAAAATTTTAAAAAATATATAAAATAAAATAAAATAAACCAAAAGGCCACAAACGGCTTTTAATTCATGGGTTGGTAGAGGAGGCCAAATCAACCTCCTTTATTTTTGGCTGCCTCCTTCATTTTTGGTTGCTTTCACCATTAAACGTAGTTGAAAATGACTAGTCTTAACCCTAATGACCGTTTTCAATCATAGTCTAACTGCCTCCACCAACAAACGTGATCGAGAACGATCAAAAATGGTCAACTTTAGTCTTAATGGCCATTTTCTATCACGATTGATAGGAGAAGCAATCAGATTTGATCGTCTCTGTCAAAAATGAAGAAGGTAAATCTAGTCTCCCCATGAACCAAAAGGCTGAAAAAGACATTTTGGTTTATTTATCAACGGCCATCACAGTATACGACGCTACTAGTGATGATGATTTTTTTTATTTTAATTTTTTTAATGTTTTTATAATAAGTGTAGTTTAGTCATTTTACTAGAAAAATAAAAAAAAAATTGATGAAGTATGATCGACAAGTGGGTGTTTGAGTTTTTAAAAGTTAGAGAATGAAATTTTGTATTTTCACAAAACCTTGGGTGGGAACAAGTGCTTTGGCCGTATTTTATTTTGTCTTATATAATATTATTGGGTCAAAAAATAAGCAAGCAAGAAAGCAATAGTTGAAAGCTTACAAAACTTTATTTTTGTATTTTTGTATTGTGTAGATAATAATATAGTTCAATTATTGATAATGAATAATACAAAGTCCCCAACTTATTACTTCCAACATGATAATGTGTCTTTGTTTACCCCATTCTCACGCAACTTTCATTTAAGACATCTTGTGTTAACATTATATATCAAATCTTGAGCAAGAATTAAACTGACAACTCTAACTCCACCAAAATTTTAGATCATATGCATAACTCACGACTGTTATTTGGTGAAAATTGGCGATAAAAAAAATAACTAAAATATTATTTATCAAAAATCTTACATAATAGTATGTAGATTAATGTGTTTTGGTTAGGATTTACATAGAAAATTGGCGTTAAAATATCGATACAATATGAATACAAAATTTTGATTTCATAAAAATTATCATTTTAAACGAAAATTTTTATGGATTTATGATAAATTATTGCTATGATGTGTTAGTATTGATTTGGTGTTAGGAAAATGTCATTTGGTGATTGGTTGATAGCTTTGTGTAATTTGTAACCCGTTTGTGAATTACACATATATGAAGATGAAGATAAGGGTGTTTTTATAAGTTTTTAAAGTTGGAGGGGGTTAGATGTTACTGGAGGTTTCTGATGTGTTTAGGGGGGGAGGAGGGGTTTTGTTTGTGCGTCACACGATTGAATCTTTCTATATTTTTAAGTTAGACTTTTTAAATATTTTCTAAGTAAAGGGTTGTCTTGATATTTCTTATATTAGGGGTTTTTTAATATTTTTTTATTTAAAAAGTTTTTGATATTTTCAGAAAAGGGGTGTTTTGATAGTTTTTATATTAAATTGTTTTTTTTATACATATATATTTCATTTAAGGGTTTATTGACATTTTCGGTATGTTTTTTCGAATATAATATACATTATGATAAATAACATATTTTTACTTGCATAGTTTTCAAAATTCAATCTGTATTTTCAAATACAAATTGCATTATAATAAATGATATATTTTAGACTTTTTATGCATAATTTTCCAATTTTTTGTTAGTATTTTTGAATAAAAAATGAAATAATATATTTTTAGAGTTTTTTAATATTATATATTTTAGGGTTTGCTGCATAGGATTCAAGCGTTTTAATAAAACATACATTATAATAAATAACATACTATTAGATTTTTTTACACTTATTTTTCAGAATTTTAGTTTACATTTTTTAATAAAAATTGGAATAAAATAAATAATATATTTTTAGGGTTTTTGATGTTATCAATTTTAGGGTTTTTTGTCATATAATTTTCAAATTTTGGTCTATTTCTTTGGAATAAGACATGCATTTTATTTTTGTTTTTGTGTAAAGTGAAAAATAGAGAATTAATCCAAAGTACTATAAATTTGAGCACCAATATAAGACGACGATCATTATATGATGTTTTAGAGATGTTGACCATTAGACTTATATTAACAACCAGTTAACTCAACTTTTTTAAGATTGCATGTTTTGAATACCTATTAGAGCTACTAGACAACTGATTTAGAGGTGTATTGGTGCACTCTTTTATTCTACGAGAGTCGGTGCGAAGGAGCTCTAATAAGAAGTTTTAGTTTAGGATTAATAGGGTTGATGTATGATTTAACCCTTATGAGTTCACACTCATCATGAGGTTATGTTTTAATCGCATATTAGATATGCAACTTTACTTATGTGGAGTTGGTTAACATAAAATACAAAACAAATATTTTGTTAGCTCGATATTAGTGACATATAAGGACCTATTTTGGGAGAAGAGATCATAGAGGGACGATGACACTAATAAAGTGAAGATAACATTGTTCTACTATCTTCACTATAACTTACTACGGGTTAATAACAGAAAAGTTATATGCAAGGATGTGATACAGTTAATCAATGATCTGAAGACTTTTAATACGTATTCATAGAGAGTATGTGTATGAGATGTCACTAGCTAATCAATAAAAAACTGCATTGACTGACTACTATCTTATCAGACACCAAAAAGAAGTCTAACTCAATGGTCAAATATGTTATTATAGGGTTCCCGTTGGTTTTCTAAGCTATAGTTTGATGTTTAAAATTGTAAATATGTTAATAATTAAAAACATTGTATGTTTATTTAAATATATGAGAAAATTACCATAATTTTATTGCATTTTTTTATTTATAAGACACTTGACACGCTTCATTCCTAGGTGGATTGTATTTCGATCTCAACATAACCATGCATGCTGAGTTGGAAGATGATGAACATCCCTAGATGGGATGATGTTAATACCATTTTCGAAGATGACCTAGTAAAGGAAAAGTTATATAAACATATAAAATTGTTTATTTAAGTTTCGAAGATGAGGGCTCGTAAACAATGTTAAAAATTTGAGGTTTTGTACAAGTTTATTAATAGCTAACACAAAATTTATAACTCTCCTTTTTGAGTAACAAAACAATTAATTCAAGAGTCATACTATTGTCACAAATAAAGTTTAAAAATAATATTTTTGGATTTCATATATAAATATGTTATAATCATGGGATGATGTTATACAGTGGAAATACTTAAATTAGACAACTTTTATATACTATATTTATTATTTTAACACATACCCAAGAATTGCCATTGTAACAAAAAAAACTAATCTATTTATAATAAATCCTACGTAATATATAAATATATATATTATTTAAATACAATTATTTATTATAATTTAAACTAATCTATATAATAAATAATTTAAAGACGAAACTTATCAATAACGAATCAAAGGATTAAACATTTTCAATAGTGAATGAAAGGAATCAATATTGGCTGAAAGAAAGAATAGCTGCACTGTAAATGTCTATAAAAGAGAAACCTACGTTAAATTAGTGTGACTGGGTTACTTCATACAAAGCTTGATTTTTGGCATTAAGTGTCTTATGGCAGAGAATGTTATACGTGTTTTCAATATCAGCTTCTGTATGATATGATATTTTGGGCTAAAAAAACACTTAAGAATTTCGAGACTATATTTGTGGCCAACGAAGGAAGAAGAGGTAGACATGTATTGTTGGCCCTGGAGAGGGAAAGTCAGTGAAAGTTGTTAAAACATGATAGCTTCTTGGAGAGTAACTCCAACACTTTGCTTATCAAACAAATACAGAAGTGGGTTCTGTTGCAAAGCAACAACTCTTCAAACCCATGGAAATGGGGATCAAAACGGTGCTAGCAGCTTTAGAAAGAAGAAGATAGTCATTGTTGGGTCTGGCTGGGCCGGCCTTGGTGCTGCTCACCATCTTTCCAAGCAGGTTTCTTTGTGTTGTTTATTGGTAAATTTTGTTTTTTACCGTGGATATTGACGTTAAAGTTTTGATTTTCCGAAATGGATATTGGTGGGATTTTGTTTTCAGGGTTTTGATGTCACTGTGCTTGATGATGGAAATGGTTTTGGCAGTCCAGATGATGTCTCTTTGCAGGGTAATCAAGATGTGTTATATCTCATTTCTGTTTTATCTTGTCCTAAAGAAGCTATAATTTTGATTATTTGAAGAAGGTACTCAATTGAATGAAACGATTTTGTGGACCTCATATCTAATTTTGACCTTATCTCTAGGTTTTTGGTATCCATACCAGAATATATTTAGCCTTGTAGATGAGCTGGGAATCAAGCCCTTCACCAACTGGACTGAATCTGCACAATATTCAGAGGAGGGATTAGAGGTAGTTAATATTAGTATGCCTTGTTAAGACCAAAAAGAAATGAAATTTGTGGTTCGATTTGGTTGAGGAATCTGTTTTAACTGATAATTCAAAAGCATTGTCCAAAAGGATGTGTTGGGTAACATGTTTTTAAAGGAACCAAAATTGAGTGTGGGTTGTGTTCCTTGCTCCATGAGCCAATTTTTGTCAGAGTTGAAAGTCTAAATCATACTGCTTGTGGTTGAAAAGGACTAAGTACTAATTTTACATGTCTATGAATTGTCATAACCAGCTCAGGATTATTTTGCAGGTTGAATTTCCAAAATTCCAAGATCTTCCTCAGTTACCGAGTCCCATTGGAACCTTGTATCATACAAAAGTATGGATTATAGTATATAGCTTACAAAATTTCTTAGTGTACTGGAAAAAAGTCTATTGGAAAAAAGTCTATTGGTTTCTTGCTTTGCTTAAATTGAGCTTTATCACAATGTGTGCAGTTTACTCAGCTACCACTGGTGGACAGATTAACTCCACTCCCTCTAATAGCTGCAGGTATGCTTCCTGTTGAAATCTAGATTTGACACTCAATTTGTCATCAATTTACTAATAGTCGATTTTCATGTAAACAAAGTTAATTGCCCTTTTATGTCACTTTAATTGGCTCCTTTGCACCTTCCTTCTGCAGCATCTTTGTATATCTATATAACGATATGAAGCATGTCTAAAAAATATTCTCGAAATGCTGAGATTTGAAGCGATGCCTTAGTGAAATATCATTCGTTCTATCCTTTTACTTCTGTATTATATATGTCAGGTCATCATTTATCTTAAGACAGGAATCCTTACATGCTGTAAGTAAATGAGCTTTTATTAACATTGATTTCTTCATTAAGGCAAATTTTATCTTTTTCTTTTTCAGTAATCTGCCTTGGTTTTACATGATATCTTCCTGGCCAACTAGTGTTTGACATCCTATGTTGACTGACCTAAGTAATAGCAATTGTTGATGAGAGTTAAAATCAATCGTTTCCAATCTTATATTCCATTTAAAAGTGTTCATTACTTTTTTCTGATTTGTTCTCTGATATGAACCGATCTACTCCTTTGTCTACAGTAATCGACTTTGACAACACTGACACGGCCTGGAGAAAATATGATTCAAGTAAGGACCTTAAGCACTGCTGTCGAATTATAGAATGACTTGATTTATTATCATCCAAGATGGATTGCTGAAGTGTCTTATGTGGATGTTTAACTTTTAGTTACTGCAAGGGAGCTTTTCAAACAGTTTCGGTGCTCTGAAAGGCTTTATCAGAATGTTATTGGTCCACTGCTTCAAGTGGGTCTGTTTGCTCCAGCAGAGCAATGTAGTGCTGCTGCAACTTTAGGAATTCTATACTACATTCTTGCTCACCAGGTCAATTGATTGAATATTCTATGGAGAATTTTGGATTTTTCACAAGTATCCATCAGTGCCAATTTGCCACTAGCATTTCTTTTGTGTTGATTGTGGGATCATTTTTGTGAATGGGAACAGAAAAATTTTGATTTAGTGTGGTGTCGAGGGACACTTAGAGAGAAGATTTTTGAACCATGGATGGACTCCATGAGGACTAGAGGCTGTGAATTTCTTGATGGTAGAAGAGTGACAGACTTTTCACTTAATGAAGAAACAGGTTTTATCTCAGAAGTAGTTTGTGGGAAGGAGAGATACAGTGCTGATGCGGTCATCTTGGCCATTGGGATCTCTACCCTTCAAGAACTTGTCAAGAATAGGTATGCTGTTCTTCTGCTGAGCTGTACTTCTAAATATGTATTGGTGATTAAAATAAATGTTTAGACCAATAATAAAATAGAAAGTATTGGGAAACAAGTTTACAACAGAACTGATTTTTCCTGAAAAATGTTCAGTTTTTCATCTATCAAGTTGCATATTTTACTTTACCCTGCTCATTTTATGCTGTTTTGACTTGCAGTTGTTCTGTGTAGTGCAGCATTGTGTACAAGGGAGGAGTTTCTTAAGGTCTTGAACCTGGCTAGCATTGATGTACTCAGTATTAAGCTTTGGCTTGACAGGAAGGTCTGCTAGAAAATTCAACAATTTGCCTTGATTTCTTTACCTCTTCCAGTACTATTATGTGATGCTCTTCAAATTTTGAATTTCTTTTCCTATATCTTGTCATTAAAAAAAAAAAAAAAAGGAACCATTAAGGTATATAAAACTTTGTCTTGAGAGTCTCTGCTCTTCAGTCATCAATTTGACCTGCTGAAACTAAATAACATTGACTGTGATTAGAAATTTTTTAGCAGTTCAGGTTTTAGAAAATTCCTTAAAAACATGGACCAACCTTTCATAATCTTTGGCATTGGCTCAGAAATGAAATAGTTAATTTTATTTCTTGTGATTGAGCTGACTGTTACTTGGTTTATAAACAATACATTTTTTCAGGTTACCATTCCAAATGCAAGCAATGCTTGCTCTGGATTTGGTGAATCATTTGCATGGACCTTCTTCGACTTGAACCAAATCCACGATGAGCACAAAGATGATCCAGTAACTGTCTTACAAGCCGATTTTGTGAGTAACACATCCCTCTCCTTTAATCAATTAAAAATGGCATTTCTGCCATATTCTCTTCAAATGTGAGATCTAACTTTTGCCAGTTCTGAAAATATACTTTTGCAGTATCATGCTAATGAGTTGCTACCTCTGAAAGATGAAGATGTACTTGCAAAAGTTACCACTTATCTCTCGAAGTGCATCAAGGACTTTGACTCTGCTACTTTGACAGACAAGGAAATCCGGCGATCTTCAAAATCCTTAACACATTTCTTTCCAGGTAGTCTGATAATAATTTTAGTTATGCTCTGTAATAATCTAAATTCCCACAAATTTCCTTTGTCATTCCTTCTCACAGGTTCATACAAGTACATGATGCGTGGCTCAACATCTTTTCCAAACTTATTCATGGCTGGCGATTGGATTACAACGCGGCATGGTTCATGGTCACAGGTTAATTAAATTAAAGTTGAGCCATCTGCTGCTCATTTTAGATGATCAGAATTAAACTGATTAAAATGAAGTTTAGAGTTCCATTTTTCTTTCTCAACAGGAGAAGTCTTATGTCACTGGACTCGAAGCTGCTAACCGGGTGGTCGATTATCTTGAAGATGGAAGCTTTGCTAGAATTATACCAGTGGAGGAAGATGAACCTCACATTGAAGCACTTCGTAGCCTCAACAGGAGAATTAAGGAGATCAGTTCCCAGCTTCCACTTTCTAGTTTCTTCCTGCAATGAACAGTCTATAAAAGATTATGTTGCCGGTATAAAGTAAATTGGTAAGTCATGAACCATTTTAAAATCCCATTTTCTAGTTTTTTCATATTTTTCAAAAAATAAAATAAAATTAAAGACATATTTTAAAAATATTACAAGGTGAAATTGATTAAATTAACCATCTTAAAGAGGGTATGTATCTTTTTAATCGACCCCCAATGGAATATGGATGCAAACAAGCACCTTAAATAATGTCAGGATTGCCAATTTGGATTGAAATGCAATTTTTTTGTTTACCAAAATGGGGTATGGGTTAAAATGATCTTTCATATATAAAAGAGGCTAAACGATATTTTATTGGTGGGGCTTTTGGATAATTTATAATAAATGGTCAAATGAAAGTGTGACTCAGATGTTTAGTATATATTCAAAAGTAATTTTTATATATTTTTTTTCTACCATTACAATTAAAGAAACAAAATGTATAATGATTTTTGTCTTAACCTTTAAATTATAAACTATGATCCATAAATTTAATCCTTAACACTTAGTTATAAATTGTAAACCATAAATCATATACTTTAAATCCCAAAGTTGTACAATATAAACTATAAATATTAAAACTCGTTAAAAAATTATGAGTGTTTTTGTAATTTTATGAAGTTATAAAGTAGGTTTAAAACCTAAAATATTTTAATGAATCAGGTTTTAACAAAAAAGCTTATGTTTGAAGTTCTCTTATGGGTCAAGCTTGAATAAATGAGGTCTAGTTCAATAAATTCGATTGACAACCCTACCCATATAAGCCATTTATATTTATAGAAATCTATTAACTCTTGTTATGTAAATCACATATAGGTCGGAAACTCGTGGTTATAGGGTTACAAGTTTAAAGACAAGCTTTTAAGTTTTGCTACCGTTGGTATAACAATGCCATATATTATTTCTTTTTCACCATAAACCCTTCCTTTCCTTTTCTTTTGGGATTATTAGAAGAGTTCTATCGTTATTGCTTGAATCTAATAAATATGTCTCAATCCAAAGAGTCTACGTCTACGTCTATCTCTCAAAGTATCGTATCTTCTCCTTTTATACCAAAACATTTCTTTTATAAAGTAGATAGCCTGTACGAAGTAAAATACCTACCTCATAAGTCTCGTCTCCCATCTAATAACCTTACTTTTTTTAATCTTACCATAATTATATTAAACATCTCTTTACCCTTAAAAGAACCTTAAATACTATTATCCACCCCTCTGCTCTTAAAATAAAAGAACATGTACAAAATACTTCTCTCAACAGTCATCAAATACAATCCTCCTCAGTGGAACAGTATGTTACTTTTAAATATCTAAAGCTCTTAACCCAAGAATGGCTTGAAAAGGGTTATACTCATCTTTATTTTGGAGTTATCTATTTTGCCCTTACTGTTCATGGCAAAAAATGTCTTCCTATCATGGCTCGTATTACCTTGTTAGACACAGTTTCCCAACTTTGAGTATGCCAATTTCGACATAGTTTAGACTATATTTAATGTAGGAATAGTTATGGTCACACTGTTCCCCAACTTTTGCATGTCCCTTCAGGATCTTCATATGTGTATTGTACTAAAGTTCAAAGTCCAAGTTGTTGGAGCTATTCGTAAGGCCCAAACTATAATGACTACCATTTGTTACTAGCTGATATATTGAGTCCAAAATCCCTTTTTAGACGTTACTACACCCCCAAGGCGTTCATGATACAATCTTCCTCAATATGGAGTCAAACCAAATTTCAAACTATACCTTGATGCCTAGATAAATGCCCAAGTTTGAACTTGAGCAACTCATTCCAAAGACCTGATATATTGTTTATGAACAAATACAACAGTTTGATGTTTGCATTAAGCCTATCCGATCAATTGAACCATGATTCTCTAGAACAACAAGTGGTAGACTTTCTATTTCCTACCATAACTTAGGGGAACCATCTACTTCTCCTTACTTCTCCTTTGAATACTCATTTGAGGAAGTTAAAGACACCCAACCGATGATCTATGAGTTCACTCCTACTAGATCACCCATATATCTCCTTAGCTTACATGATCCACAATATCCTCGTTGTTCTTATGTCTCCTACCTTGAACAAACTAATCCTTTCTCTCCTCGTAATAGAGAAAAACTTTGCAAAAGACAAATCAAAGAAGCGCAACAAAAGGTACAAAAGAAACAACTTGATCCCTTCTATTAGAAATATAAAAAAAGTGTTCCAGGGTATGGTTTACTTGGTGAGCCATTAGGAAAATATGATTTTGTTGCCTGTTATGGGATGTAACCCTTCTTTGAAAGGCTATATAAAAAAAATTCTCTTTCAAAATTCCTTTGAAATCCTTAAGGCTTCTAAGTAAATAATTTCCTTCGAGCCAGAATAATAGAACAAATCTGAAATTCTTATTACTTTTTCTTCCCTATTCTCTATCTTTCTTATCTATCTCTTTCATTCACCTTGAATGAGTATGCTATGTGCTTGCATGGAAACATGATCCTGCACTTTAGAAAGTTTGGGGTTGTAACAGTTAACAATAAGAGGGTGAGTGCATAATGCAAATATAAGAACAACTCCTAAAAGTCTAACAGTCCTTCTAACCGTTAAGAGTGTAAGGTATTCATGAACTATATCTGGTTAAGGGAATGTTTCTATACAGTTGTTGTCCATACTCCATACCATACATTTTTCATCTAGGAACCCTATCCCTTTTGTTGTTTACTTGGTGTCCTTTTTGTTGTCATCTGGGAAAAGTAATATCAGATGGACGAGAAAGATGAGAAAGAAGTTGTTCCAAGGTATGGTTTACTTGGTGAGCCAT
The DNA here is from genome assembly GCA_026122585.1 of Anacardium occidentale. Taxonomy (NCBI): domain Eukaryota; kingdom Viridiplantae; phylum Streptophyta; class Magnoliopsida; order Sapindales; family Anacardiaceae; genus Anacardium; species Anacardium occidentale. The sequence goes on from JAJEJH010000188.1 coordinate 312,696, forward strand.
CAGGAAAATATGATTTTGTTGTTTCTTATGGCAACCGCACAACCAAAGAAACTCATATTCCTCCCCTTTTAGGATGAGAAGAAAAGGAAGATATTCTTATTACTTTTCCTTCCCTATTCTCCATCTTTCCTATTTATTTCTTTCGCTCACCTTGAATGAGTATGTTTTGTGCTTGTATGAAAACATGATTCAGAACATTAGAAAGTTTGGGGTTGTAACAGGTGACAATAAGAGGGTAAGTGAGTAATGCTAATATAATAACAATCCGTGGAAGTTTAATAGAGTCCTTTTAGTTGTTGAAAGTGTAAGACATCCTTGGACTATACCTGGCAAAGGGAATGTTTGATTCAATCCATTACATATAAAAACAATCCAATTAAAAAGCTTTTATTTTATATCCATGACATCTTAATTTTCATTACAAAAAACTTAAGATTGTAAACTTGTGTATTATATGTGTTTGTTGTATTTTACTGTTTTAGACATATTTTGTCATATTTTTTTAACCTAAAACATATAAAATGTGAATTTTATATATTTGTCGTATTAGACACATATTGAATGATCGTGTTATATATTATTGTATTTTTTAAGTTTTTTTCTTTAATAAATTATAAAACAACATTGTTTTATAAAAACAAAAACGATTTAGTTTTACATAAAGGACATAAAATTTAACTCAAATAATAGCAAGTTATATTTTTTTCTTACTAAATAAAAAATCTCTTACAATCTCTTTTTTTTTTTTTATCTCTTTTTATTTCTATTTTTTATTATCAAATTATTATTTTATCTTTTAATTTATTGATGCTTAAAAATGATAGTTCACATTGATGACCCAATCAAAATAAGAATTTTATTACCTTGTAAGATTTAGCGATAAACGGATTTTAACTTTCATTGTTTTGTTATAAAAAAAAATTCAACTTGATTGATAAGGTCTAATATTTTTTTTTTTTTTTTTTTTATATTACTTAAAACTAGAGTCCTATCCCATTTTGTAGCATAATAATTAGGACTTGAAATTCTCAGACAAATTATACATAAAAATTCTAATGATATAATGTAATTAAGACTATTTTTATTTAAGATTAAGTTTTTTTAATTAATTATTGAGGATGATATTTACATTATTTGATTCTAATTCAACCATAGTCTATGAAAGATAATATAAATAATATTTATTGTTAAATCTCTTCGTCTAAAATAGAAAAATAAAAAATTGATTATTATAATTAATCAATTAATTATATTATTGGTTGAAAAGATTATAATTGAATCCTTATTATGTATCGAGTTTGAAAATATTGAAACCATAACTTAAATATCAATAATTTATTATGTTTTATTAAATATAATAGTTATTAAAATATGTTGATTTGAAATATTATAATAATTTTAATTTTATAAAAAATTTTAAAATTGAAATTGAAATTATCGTATTTTTCAAACGTATTATTGATAATGTATCTATTAAAATCTTATATATATGTTTTATATTTTTTTAATATCCAAATTTTATAATCGTATTAAGTTTATATAATTCCACTTATTCTGTTTTCAGGTTTATTATCCAGACAAATAAAAAATAAATTTTATTATTCTGAGCGATAAGAGGAGCAACAATATCCGATCCAAAACTTTAAAAAAAGGAAAATAACATTTTTTAATTATACGATAATATTCGAGGCCGAGGCCAGTTACATGCTTTAATCCCACGTGTGCCCCCTTTAGAGGCGATCATTGCAATGGAATGGACATGTTAGATTCTCTACGCCCCGTTTAACTTCCCATTTAAATAAACCAATGAAAACACGCCACGCCATCACATCATTCTCTTATCGGACATTTATACCCCGACATTATTACCATTTATGACAATTTCACTTGTTGAAAAGAAGAACGTAATTGATTACAGATCCCAGCTTTGTACCAATATTATTCCAATCTAATCACTCGTCCCTCTCAGATATCACACAAAAAGGTACGCTGTTTTGGATTCATTTCTCAAATTCTTATTTAAATTTTAATTAATTTGTGTTTGATTTGATTTTGTATATCACCAACTGTTGTTGAATCCAAACGTTAGTTCGTTGGATCCTTTAACTGATCGACTCTTAGTTCACTCTGTGTTCTTTTGATATTTTATTTCTATTTTCTTAATCTTGAATTTTTGAGTTCGAGCGATGTTTGATTGTTGAGTAACCGCTAGGAAATGGAAAAACAATTGGAAGTTTAATTTTAGGATTCCTTTTAATGAATTATTGTCGGTGTTTGTAGCTTACTTTTGTTGAAATAAGATTCAATGAAAATGTTTTCTCAGGTATGAGAGAGATGAGGATTTTTTTTCTCTTTTGTGCTATTTGAGTTTTGAATCGTATGATTAGAGTCTTGTTTGGGTTAATTCTGTAGTTTTACGGAGCTGTTTGGTGAAGCGATGGTCGAAATCATAAAGTCTGTGAGATCCTTTAACTGATTGACGCTTCGGTCACAGTTTAATTTTTTGTGTTTATTTTTTAAATTTGAAAATTTGATGTTAGGAATCCGAGTCTCTGTTTTGGTTTGAGTTTGAGCATTGATTACTTGTCGAGTACTGGCTGGAAAGCTGAAAATTAAATTTTTATTGCTTTTGATGATTATTGTCTGTTTATCGCTCATTTTAATTGAGTTAATTGCAATTAGATTTAATAAAAATGTTTTCACAGCTATTAGAACGGGTTTATCTTTTTTCTTTTTGAAATTTTAGTTGTTTGGTTAGAGCACTTGTTTGGTTAATTCTGTAATTTTGAGATTGTTCTAGGCTTTTCTTGCAATTAACCAGCTTCATTAATGCTGTGGTGTATTTTGTAAATATAATGAATATGTTGGCCTAAATTGTATTCAAGCCTTAAGTGTAAATGCTGCATTTTTTGTTATCATTTATGATGATTTTCTTCATTTTTCATTTATTTTTATATTCCTAGACAGCTTGGAATGGGTATGGAAAAAGATAGTAATGATATGGAGGAGGGAACGCTAGAGATTGGCATGGGTATGTTGTCAACTGTATTTACTGATTTTTTTCTTATATTTAATGTTATTTTGTAAATGCCACTATAGATTTTGGTTTTGGATTGTTTTATGAATGCAAATTATAATCAATATGAAGACTTCGCAATGTATTCATGATGATTTTTGCCATGTCTAAATGGAAAGAGTCTTAAATTTCTGAGAAATTTTTATGTTTAATATTGATAAACCTTTTGGGGTTAACTTGTGTTAGTGAAGGTAATATTTTGTTAAATGTTTATAAGCCTGCATACTTATGCTCTTTGTCTCATTGCAGAGTATAGAACAGTCTCTGGAGTTGCTGGACCTCTAGTTATTCTTGATAAAGTCAAGGTAGATATTTACTTTTTTCCACCACATCGTTGTGTGTTATTTATCTGATTCCTACTAATAATTATGCTATCTTGAATTTTTTTAGGGGCCAAAATATCAAGAGATTGTGAATATTCGGTTAGGTGATGGAACAATGCGACGTGGTCAGGTCCTAGAAGTTGATGGAGAGAAAGCTGTAGTTCAGGTGATTGCATTTTCAGATTCTGCTACTTTTTTTTATAATGCAAGGAATCCGTTATGCATTTCTGTGTTTTCAAAATTGTTTGAGTTTTCAAATTTTGATGGCTAATGAAGTTTATTATTTTGTTTATCATGATTTTTTGTAATTTTATTTGATGATTGTCTACTTGTTTAAATATCACTATTGTTGAAGCATAGTATACACTGAGTTTCATTTATAAGATATTTAATTCTTTTTGTTTGTTTTCTGGCCAGGTTTTTGAAGGAACATCTGGAATTGACAACAAATTTACCACCGTACAGTTTACAGGGGAGGTGTGAACTTTTCTCCTTATTTTCCCCCTTTAAACATTAAAAAACATGGAATGGAAAATGCCTATGGCATTAGCATACCAAACACAAACATTGTAGTGAAATAAATCCTGAGAATAGTGATGTTGGATTATGAAATGCAACTTAGGTTTTCCCTAGCAACCTTTGATTCCTTGGCCATGCTGAATTTTTCATTAGAGCATCACTGTTGTTTATCTAATTGCCTTTCCTCCTGTCTTCCCTGCCTATGTTTCTCAGGTCTTAAAAACTCCTGTCTCATTAGATATGCTTGGCCGCATTTTTAATGGTTCTGGAAAACCTATTGATAATGGTCCTCCAATTCTGCCTGAGGCTTACTTAGATATTTCAGGTAAGTTAAAAATGGTTTTGTTGCGCATTTTAGCTTAAATAGGATGTGTAAGAAAATTTTAAAGGCTAATTTTTTTTATAGTATATAATTGCTACTTTGAAACATACAGTTTTGATATTTTTTTTCTTGCTTTCTCTCTCCGCAGGAAGCTCCATCAATCCCAGCGAGAGAACCTATCCTGAAGAGATGATACAGACAGGGATTTCAACTATTGATGTTATGAACTCCATAGCTAGAGGACAAAAGATCCCTCTCTTTTCTGCTGCTGGTCTTCCTCATAATGAAATTGCTGCTCAGATTTGTCGTCAGGCTGGTTTGGTGAAGCGATTGGAGAAGTCTGTAGATCTTCTTCAGGTATGGATGCCATATTAATTATTTATTGGTTCATGGCATACTGCAGTTACTAGTCTTGTGCAAGTTTTGATCATGTTCCACAATTTGGGAGCCTTTTTACACCACATAATTTTGCCAGTGAAGCCCAAGAATTAGTATATTTGGCATCTAGCTCATCTATGTTTGTGTGCTAATATATCAGGCTGTAGTAAGTAACTTGCTTCCCCAGGAAAATTTGTGTAATAACTGTTTTTACAATCTGTACAATAACTTGTCACAGTAGGGAAGCGGTAGTATTTTAATTCTAGCTGTAAATCTCATTCATTAGAAATTGGACTGTGACAGCTAAAGGTTTTCTATCATGTTATTATACAGTCTGCATGTACTTAATTTATTCTGATAGTATGAGTTGTGCAATGGCCATCTTAAATGCTGTCTCTGTCCCGTGATTCTCCTTATCGATGTATAGTTTTTGTTTCTTGTGAACAAGTTCTCTGTTATCAATTATCTTTGTGAATTTTCAGGATGGGGAGGAGGACAATTTTGCAATTGTTTTTGCTGCTATGGGTGTGAACATGGAGACTGCACAGTTTTTCAAACGTGATTTCGAAGAAAATGGGTCGATGGAGAGAGTTACCCTTTTTCTTAATCTGGTATATATTAATTAATTCATTAATGTTTTGTGGTATAGCTGTTCCTAACAACTGATTTTTCATTTTGTTGTGAAAGTTTATTATCCCATTCTTTCTTTGAGAGTTGGTTGGACCTAAATTTGTTTCCATCTTTTTGTACAGGCAAATGACCCTACAATTGAGCGTATTATCACTCCTCGTATTGCTCTCACTACGGCAGAATATTTGGCATATGAATGTGGGAAGCATGTTCTGGTCATACTGACAGACATGAGTTCTTATGCTGATGCTCTTCGTGAGGTAACAATAACATCTACTCTCTGCTTTACACCTTCTAGGATACATGTCAAATGCAATTAATGAATTTTTTAGATAATATTTTTGACTTCAAACAACTCTGAATGAGTATGTATATTCTAGAGATAGGCAGAATTGCATAGGCTTATCCAATAACTCAAAGAGTTGAAAGTTTGTTGCCATTTTCATAATAATTTCAATCAAGTGCTTTTTTGGGCAATATTGCAATACAAACTACTAATTTTTGGTGCAGGTGTCTGCTGCCCGAGAAGAAGTTCCTGGAAGAAGAGGGTATCCTGGTTACATGTATACTGATTTGGCCACTATATATGAGCGTGCTGGACGAATTGAAGGCCGAAAGGGTTCCATCACCCAGATTCCAATTTTAACTATGCCAAATGACGGTAATGCTTCTTCAAACCTAATTAGCTAGCTTGCATACATGAATACATTGCCTTTCTTTAGTGGTAAGCAGTCTTGAATCATTTTCCCTTTATATGGCCAGATATTACGCATCCCACTCCCGATCTAACAGGATATATCACAGAAGGTCAGATATACATTGACAGGCAGCTCCATAATAGACAGGTAAAGTTATGGAATTTTTTTTTTAGAAGGCATTAATTGAGTACTTGATATAATGATGGTAAATGTTTCTTTGAAATAAAACCAGGTCTTAAACTGATCCTTGCTAACTTTAGGGTCCTCGGGCAACATTTGCATGCTTTGGATTTTCCATATTTTTCTAACTTACGCCTACATTGCCTTATGTTTCTACGAACATCTAAGTTTTGGCATAGTATGAATTGCAACTCTCAAAATGGAGCTCAATTGATTGTTTTGTGACACTGGAAGCAACTTAATCTCCTCTATTTCTCCAATGCTTTTGTATATTTCCAAGTCTCTTTGGGTCTGAGTATAGCATCTGAGGTGTAAATGTCTTAGTTTCTTATTTGCTTAATAATCTGAGTCGGTTAAAATCACAATTCAAGATTAAAATATTTGTTGGTCTGACATGGAATTGCAATGTGGATTTTGAAGCATCAATAAACCTGGTCTTAATCCTCATATATAGTTACTTTTAAATCTATGATATAATTTATTTACTGGGATTACTTAACAAGTAAATTTGAAACTAATGTACCTGTGTTTGAAATTGACAGATATATCCACCAATCAACGTCCTTCCATCTCTGTCTCGATTGATGAAGGTAAGGTTACTTTTTCAAATTCTCAAGATGCTGAGAGTGGTTCCGTCTTATTAGTTAAAGGGCATGCTTATGGAGGCATGTTCTATATTATTTGACTTATGCTATTGCAGAGTGCCATTGGTGAAGGAATGACTCGAAGGGACCATTCTGATGTGTCTAACCAGGTATGATTGGATAATTATAGCGGCATGAATTCAGTATACTGTTTTACCTGAAGCCATTTAACCTTGTTATGGTTCCTTGGCTCTTTACCCTGCAGCTGTATGCAAATTATGCCATTGGGAAGGATGTTCAGGCAATGAAAGCTGTGGTCGGAGAAGAAGCACTTTCTTCCGAGGATCTGGTCTCCCTTTGTCCCTCTTGTCACTCCATATTCTCTAAATACCTCAATAAGTATTACCTATTCATGAGAGTAACAAAATCTCTGTTTTGTACAGCTCTACTTGGAGTTCTTGGATAAGTTTGAGAGGAAGTTTGTTACACAAGGAGCTTACGATACCAGAAACATTTTCCAATCTCTTGATTTAGCATGGACACTCCTTCGTATCTTCCCTCGCGAGCTTCTCCACCGCATACCAGCAAAGACCCTTGACGCATTCTACAGCCGCGATGCTAATAATTGATGGAGAAATCAATACAACTTGCCTTTCCTTTGCTCATGCATTTTGTCAAAAGTTTTCCAAATTAGATTGCTTCTTTCCCCTATCAACCATATATAATAAAAGGTTGTATTTCAGTTGAGGCCTCCGCAAAGTACATTCGGCTTTGGTTTTGATCTGATAATTCCTGTATCTTCTATTTAATAGTTGTTGACCCAGTTGGGGTTGGGATGTGACTTTCCCAAAACGAATCCAAGGCTTGGAAGAGTTAACCAGCACATGTTTTGATAAAATATTTTTGTAATTTTCATTTTTCTGATCCCCTTTTGTCATCATTCCGAAAATACAGTTTGGGGTTGTCAACACATGCAGTTTTTACTCCATAACATAAGAATAAGAAGAATCGGTTAAAAAAATTAATAGTAAGACCAAATGGATTGATCCATTGAATATCAGCCGGCTTTGGCTGTTCTAACAACAGGAGGCAAGACGACTAAATCGAGGTTCCCTGGATAAGGACTCCACAAGCCTAATCCACCCCTACGTTCTTTCATACTGCTGCCTCTACCCATCAACTCAGATGTATTCTTGACCCATTCAATTTTAGACGAATGCTCTCTGGTGTGTGGATGCAAGACAAACAATGAGTTGTATTCGCAATTCGGAAACATATAAAACTTGAACATTCCCCCTAACCGATAAACGACATAACCAAAACTCAGCTGGTCTCGGGGTGTAAAGAGGTTGACCTCATTGAACCAAAGGCAGCTAAATAAGTTAGTCATTGCTGTATGTTCCCGTATGATGACAGCTCCCTCTGGCACATCTGCATTCCGTAAAATTTTGTCAATAATACAATTGAATGGAAGCACCCAAGGTATCTTTCAAACTTATATGAAATAAGTAAGCGAAAACCAGCTCTTATGGTTCCTATGAGAGATCCCAAGCACCCATTATATAATTTCACCTAAAAAACCAAACAGGAGAAAGCAAATGTAAATAGACCAAAAGTGTGAGAATCTTCTTACCACCATCAGTACTTTTCTTTATACTCCAAGGCTCCATTCCTTTATAGTGGTAAATTTTCATGTGAAGATTGATAAGAGGTCATGCATATCGCTTCCTTCGCTTGTTTGCATCAGCCTCCTCATATATACTGTGGTGATGTTTGTGCTGAGCAATCGCAAAGGTATTCTTATTGCGCCATAAGTATCTGTGGATCAGAACTGATTTATACAGTCAAGATGCTTCTCCACTAAAATCATTAACAAACTTGGAGACTTTTGAGCAAGAACAAAGCTGGCAGATGAAGGCACCCTGGTTCTTGAGAAAATATTGGCTTGAACAAGTTATCACAAGAATCAACATTATTCATCTCCAAGCTGTGAGACATTAATAGATTTAAAGGAATTGCAAGGCCAATAATTGAGAAAGTGGAACTTTCATCTCATCAAAGCTCTAAGCCATAGTACCACAACAGCAAAGCAACCATAATGCCAACATAACAAAATCAATTTGTACAGCTAATTAAATCTTCCAAATCACTATACTGTCATTCATAAAGGGTAATGGGGAGCATATTTTGTTCATGTGGTTCCCAAAGATCTCCATTAAACCGAGGCTTTTAACTAACTTGACTAAACTGAGGTGACAATTAACTTTCAGAATAGTAGAACACCATAAAACATAGATTTCGAAATGTTATTTTAGATAACTTCATAAGCAATAATATACCTTTCAAGAATTAGCAATGAATCAACAATCAGCTCCATTTTACCGTCAACCCAAATGCTGAATTGTCCTTGAGGAAACAGCCTATGGGTTAAAATCTTTGGAACCTTCCCATTCGTTCTGGGCTCATCATAAGGTGGATTCTTCAGCAGAATAAGACGCCATATACCCACCCATTGCCCCCCAGCAGATAACAGTAACATTCTTCTTTATGAAATTCAGAGATTCCTCATCCACCGTCATAAGAAAACAGAACAGGTTTTTAGAGCGTTGGCTTATGTTCGTAGGCGGATGAGGTACATCATATCCATCAAAAATCCCAGATGCAACCACAAGCCTACCCTTCTTAACATATTTGACATCTAAGGAAGACATTTCTGCTCCACCATTTCTCATAAATCCACAGTGCACCTGAATAACATTACACATCAGAAACAATATGAAACTAGCATAAAATTCAGGGGGAAGGTAAATATGATGGATTTTAAAAGCCATAAATAAGTAAAGTTGCATGAATTGATAAAATCCATTATCCGCAATCTACATTTGATGTTATAGAAATTTATATTCTAGTTTTGTGGTCAACAGACAAAACATTGACTGTACATAGAAACTTTAAAGTTTACCTTCATGGTGGAATTTAATTTGAAACTTTCTTCTCTTTGAGACCAGCTCTGATTTCCCCCAAATAGAGGAAATGAATGAGATCCATTATTCAAAAACACCTCCTCCATAATATAAGTTAGATTTTTGACAATTTCGTAGGAAGTTCTTTCCTTAGGAATAATAATTCTGTTAGGGTCATCAGCAACAGGAATTGGACAACCTAATTAACATTCACAATTACTATCAATTATCAGAATAACATAATGATCAATACCTAGAAAAAGATATGTTGCCATAGTCTTACGATGTTGCCATAGTCTTACGGTGTTGCAGTTTTGGTACAGATCCCATTGTGTTTAATATGACCTGGCCCTGCTTGTTACAAATAGCTGCATGAAATAACACATAAGAACCCTGGAAATTGAGCTACTCTACTCTTAAGAGTGACATAACTAATAAGATTCACGCTCTTGTTTCCAATATTCTTAAGTATTAGTCACAAGAAAAGCAAAACATTCAAAATAGTGATTAAAATCTCGCCAAACACCTGAAATGAGAGCCACTGAAGATTGGCAAGACCAAACATGAATTAGCACTACAAAGAGGATCAGCAACATCCATACAATGCCTGCTACAAGAACTAATCGAACAAATCCCCTCTTCCAAACGATCTTCATTGGATAATCTTGAGAAAACCTCCAGCCTTCATTTTCTGCATTACCAGTACACAACTTACACTGGCTTCAACTATTATAAGCCCCAATAAAGCAATGCCACACTCATAAACCAAAAACATTAAAACGTCTACTTCCACACCAAAGAGGATTTCAAAAAAAAAAAAAAAATTTCAATTGTTGCAAAAGAGCTGTCCTATCTTTTTTCATTTTGCAACATAACCTCACAACAGTAAAAACAAATTTATATGTCTGATACCGCAATGTGATAACTATAAAAGAGATTTTAGTACGAACCCACATAATATAAAGCGATGACTCAACAAATTATATCATAAAAAATAAGAAAGATTAAGTATTTTACTAACCCTTTGCACATGGAGTTTGATTTCGACGGTTTAACCGCGAAGGAAACGAACATTGAAACTTGCCCTCCATGATTACTCAGTCGAAGAACTCTCTCAAAAATTTATAAAAATTTTCACACTAAATTGCCAAAAAAATTGACACTTAACCAGCATTAACATTACATTAACAAATTGTTAGAAAAACACAAGCAAAAAATTAAAAATAAAATAAAGCCTCAAACTTTGGCGTTATCAAGAGTTTATAAGCAAAAACTGTCGGAAGAAGCTGAAAAAATTGGAGGAAGCAGCTGAAAAATTGGAAATAAGCTGCTGAACTAGTTGAAGAAAGCTGCCAGTTCAGAAACAAAATAAAAATAAGCTGTTAGAGCTTTTTTCAAGCAATCGGAATTTTTGACAAAACTGTCGAAAGTTGTTTACAATATAATTAGCCACCCACCAAGCATTAAATGGTGGGTAGTTGGACAGTAAAATGGATGACCAATAAATTAATCTCCTTGTCTCATTTTTATGCATTTAAATTTTTTTTCTCTTTAAAATTTTTAAAAGAAAAATTAGAGTATTTTTTTTATTATAACCAAATAAATATTTTGTATTTTTTTTATAAGTTAAAAAAATTATAATTCTCGATTTTTTGTATAGTAATACCTTTTATTTTGTCTGTAATTTTGATCATAATTTATTTATAAATTTTTTACGTAAAATTTATATATCATTTATTCTTAAATTTATTAATTATAATTCTGTTTTATCCAATTTCTTATTTTGTAGCAAAAACATAAAAATATAATAAAGCCTCAAACTTTGGCGATATCAAGAGTTTATCTTTCAATGGAGCTAGTAATGAAAAGAAGAATGGCTAAAGATACAGAAACTAGAACATACAAAGATTATATTTTGAGAAGCAAAAGTACAGACTGAACTTATATAAAAACTGCCCCGATCTAGGAAGCTTATTCTTATTGCAAAACAAATAATTTTTTTTTTTTTTAAAAAAGATCGAATCTTAATTATTTTTTCAAATAAGTTGTTTTTGCAAAAACGTCCTTTTTCCAATCACCCACCCCGTTGTAAAAAAGTTACCATTGTGTGTGATATGATCAAAATACCCTGTGATAAGATTACAGTTAAATTTAAATTAAATTAGTTTATCTTTAAGTTTAAACTTCGTTTAAATGACTTTGAAATAAGTTTGGTTAAAATGATTTTAGACTCGATTCTAATATCAAAAAATTATTGAGTTTAAATTTTAATTCGAATCTAATATGAATTTGATTTATAAAGTTTATAAATATAAAAAATTTGATTCAAATTAACAAAAATAATATTATTTTACATTTTTCAAAGGCTTGGATCAGTGGATGGATGCTTGGCTTAAAATTGCGAAAATCTTGCATTTGTTCTACATTTAATATAGGGACTCTAAAAAATAATTATATTTAATTCTCTAGTTTGTAAACCGACATCGTTTTACCCGGTTTAATTTTACCTTGTCACGACCGAAGGTTCGCCTTCTCCGATCCATCATAAAGCTTTGGTTTGGTTAAGCAGAGAGAGTGAGTGATGGAGGCGGAGGTGATCGAAGCAGAGCTAGTATTGCCAACTTACATGAGTTTCAAGAGAGTGCAGATGTATGAGAAGTACCCAAAAGGCCAATCAAGAGGTAGGCACTGGAAACATCTTAAGCAGATTCTTCAAGCTGAGAATTACCAGAATTATCCTCCTGACGAACCCAACTGTAAGCAAAGAGAAAATCCCTTTTCCTGATTCTGTTGTTGTTTTATTTGTATGAGAATTTTGTAATGCATGATTGGAGAAAGTGGTTAATTTTGTGAACATCCTTTTTTTTTTTTAAGTAAAATCAAGAACTTTGCTTATCAAGGTGTTAAGTTGAGTGTTGTAATCCGTAAACTAACAGAAAAATGCAAATGCAAGTTTATTTTACTTTAGTTTTGAGGGGAGCTGTTACAATATTTTGGGGGAATGTGATTCATGGGTCTTTGCATTACATCCATGAGCCTTATTTAGGGCAGATGTGATTAGTGGGAAGAAATGACTCATATGGTGCTTGAATGAGATGATGCTTGTGAATAGGGAGAAAAAGAAGCTGAATGGTAAAGTTTGTGGGTTTTTTCATCCTTGAACCCGTGTCTTTGTTATGTGTTTAACTCATAATAATACATGGGTTTTCAATTCATATACAGATAGGTTTCTTTCACCCCAAATGCACTTGCGTATGGAGTTTGATTGAGGTGTTTGATGTAAAAGCAACATTTGACTATAATGAATCAGTGACATGATTATTTGCCTATTCAGTAGCTCTGAACTTCAACGAAAACTTGCATTTGTAATAACTAAGCTTCTGTGATATTTTAGCAAATATTATTACTGAAGTGACCTAGTTTTCCTTGGAATTTGAAGTATTCAAGGGTTTGAAATATCTTCACGGCAGCAATATCAAATAGACGGATTAATTACATTATATGATTATGTAGATGGTGTTGCTAGGTGTGTTTATAGATGCATTGCGCATTGCAGCTATAATGGAGCATTTTGGTTGTAGTGCGTGAAACCAAAATATGACACTGTTCCTACTGCTTCATGTTTGGTACGATTGTTTCTAAAACCCAAGAGATGCATCTCATGTTGGCCTCTAAGACGACAAATGCCATTGTTGTGGGTTAGTGTCTTGGTCTACCTGATAAATCTGAACTCCTGTATTGTTTCTCCCTTTGCAGATGTTAATGTTGAATCACCACCCTCTATGCATCCTTGCAAGAGACTTTGTGATATAACAGGATACGAGGTATGTGTCTCTATTGGAAGATGTGGTCAATGGATCTATTGAACCAGACATTTTTGTTATTATTCTGACCATCCTTGAATGAATGCACTATGCTTCTAGAATTTGATTGGTTTTTGACATTCTTAGAATCCGAAAGCATTTAAAACATATACTGCACATTCATGATTTTGCATTTGCGTAGAACATCTTCAGCCATGTTTTCAATAAGTGCTTGCTGATTCGTCCTTGGTCTAATCCATCCCCATTTCATTTGTCTTATCGGTTAACTCAATCCAGTTGCTAAATAAACAAAATACGTTCTTTTCAAATTTTTACAACGCAGGCTCCTTACTATGATCCCAGAACTAATCTCCGCTATGCCAATGCTGAAGTCTTCAAGCTCGTAAGGTCACTTCCTAATGAGTATGTTCAAAGATATCTAGCTCTAAGAAATGCAGCAGTTGTTCTCAAGTGACCCGGGAATTTTCAGGCTGTCTGTATCGGCCATTTGTTTCCAAAACAATTGTGCTTAACCATTTCTTGTTTGTATGGAATGTATTATGCAATGTTAAACTCCAAAACAACCTTGAAACAAGTTCTTCTGATTCATTCGCAAAGTGGCTCAATCAACTGAAGCGCTTCGACTGCATTATGTTATGTACAATGCTATTTGTTTATTTGTTGTGTGGCCAGATCATACAAGAATCTTATTAAATTAGAATTTTATTATTTTAACATATATTAATAAAAGAGAAGAAATTTTATAAACCTTTAAATTTTTTTTTTTTTTTTAAATTTATTAGTATAAATCGAACCAATCGATAGAATTCTCTTTATCAAACTCCAATACTTGATTTTAAGTATTTGGTTTGATTTAGGCTAAATTCCTTAGTCCCACCCAAGATTTCCCTATATGACAAATTTTCATACCCATCTATTAGTCAAAATCCTTTTAATTTTATTAACATTTCCAATAAAATTATTAAATATCTTAAATAAAAAATAAATAATATTAAGATTAGATTAAAATTTAATATAAATTAATATTAATATAATAATAAAAAAAAAAAAAAGCAACTACCCTACAAGCATATTAAATCTGACAATACAGTCACTTTAATAAATAAAAAATTCTGACTTCTTCACTTGAAAAAAAGGATACAGTTCTATACTTGTTTGTTTTCTCTTTTCATTATTAAACCCTTTCCTATTTTTCTATTAATATAATATTAATGTGACCTGTCGTCTCCTGTTTTGTGTCAAAGGCCCAAACTTTACCTTCTAGCTCTTTGTGGATTTCCGTTTAGGGCTTAATTCATAAGCCCCTATCTACTTCTCCCGTCCCTCCCAACGAATCACTGAGTTTGCCGGAACGCCGTCGAACTAGTTTTCACTTTGTCTCAGTCCTCTCGCTCTGCTCTTTCTTGGTATGGCGTCTTAAGTTATTGATTTGATGATTAGGATTTCTTTTTCATCTTCTATTTCTTTATTAGGGTTTTGCCCTTTTCATTGTATTTAATGCGGGTTTTTTATTATTTTGGTTTATGGCTTTCTGTTGTACTTAATTTTACCTTTTTCACGCCACTGCAATTTTTTCCTAGGCGTTGATTTCAGTTTCCTTTTAAATTTGAAGTCTTGTTAAATGTTTGGACTTCGCATGTTGTATTTATCGTGTTCTAGGATAGATAATTTCTTACATGTGGTATTTATCGTGTTCTAGGATAGATAATTTCTTAAGTCCTCACTTAAGAACCTTTACTGTTGTAGTTTAGCACGGATAATTAGATTACTTTGATTGTTATATGAGACTGCTCCTTAAGTGCTTATAGATTCACTGAATTTAGGATTCAGTTGGGCGGTTATAGGTATTTGTGAATTTAAGTATTATTTAATATTATTTAAATTCCATTTATTTTCAATTAATATATGCTTAGTTTGGAATGATTTATTTGATTTGAAGTTTTTTTTTTTCTTTTTGGGCATTGAAACAGAGATTTCAAAGTTTTATTTATTTTAGATAACTGTTTTGGTATTATCAATAAAAAATGTGCTTATATTCTGTGAATCGAGGAACAAATTTCTATAAATCCTTTGGTTACTTGATGAACAAAAAAAAAAAAAAAAGAGTAAATAATTACATCCTAATGGCCTTCATGGTAAAATCATGTCTTTATTTTTTCTGTATTATATGTTGAAGTAATGGTTCAACCTAAGCATTAAGAATGCGTATTTTTGTTTGGATTTGAATTTGTGGCTGAATAAACGAAAGAAACTAATGTGAATTTTCAATCATGCTATAGTGCCTGATAATCTTTTTTTTTTTTTTTTTTTTTGGTTGAAAGTATTCAGACATGATCTTATATAAGTTCCTTAGTTGGTGTGTGTTTGGGATTATGAAGAGTTTGGAACTTTAAAGAAACACCATGGGTTCTGTATGAGTAATTGCATATGGTCAAGATTTATGTGATAAGTTGTAGCTCATCTTATGTATTTGATTCAATTGCTGAACTAAAGCCTTTTTTTCTCAGTTGCAGTTTATTATCAATATCTATCAGAAAGAATGGATGTTGATGTTGATGTTGATCACTATAAAGTACTGGGGTTACCTTCTGGTGAGGAAGGGGCTAAACTCAGTGAAAAGGAGATATCAAAGGCATATAAATTGAAGGCTTTAGAACTACACCCGGATAAAAGGCCTGATGACCCAGATGCCCATGCCAATTTCCAAAAGCTTAAGTCATCATATGAAATTTTGAAGGATGAGAAGGCACGAAAATTGTTTGATGATCTACTCAAAGTCAAACGTGAGAAGGAAAAACGACTAGTGCAGCAGGATGGGAGAAAGAGAAAGATGAGGTCTGATCTTGAGGAGAGGGAAAGGGCTGCTTTTGCTCCTGACCCGACTGTGAAAGCTCGACAGGAAGAGGAGAGGATTGCCAGGCAACTTAAGGAAGAGATTGCAAGAATTAAACGTGCACATGCAAGTCAAGGAGCACCTGCAGCATCCGCTTCGGTTAAAGAGACTAAAAAAAGTGGAAGTGGTGCTGCAGTTGCTGGGGTAGGTTTGGAAAAGGAAAAGATGCTTAAGGTGTCATGGGAGAAGGCGGGAGAGGATTATACTGCAGAGAGGTTGAAAGAGATATTTTCAGAGTTTGGACGGGTAGAAGATGTTGTCATAAAGAGTTCCAAGAAGAAAGGTTCTGCGCTAATTGTAATGTCAACTAAAGATGCAATGGTGAGTTTGTTAAATAGTGTTGGTTCTTTTTTTTTTTTTTTTGGGTAAGTATGTTGGTTCATTTTTACCTTATGCAAGTTTGTAATTTTGTGATTACTTATTATTTAATTTTTATTTTTTGGTTATAGGTTGCTGCTACAGGAAGTGTGTGTGGCAGTCTTTTAAACCCTTTGCTGGTTTTGCCTCTTCAACCTGCTGTAGCAACTGAATTTCCAAGTGCACAGAGTCAGGAGGAGACTGATGGCCTGGATAATTTGGTAGGAGCTGGCTATCAAGCATATGAAGACTCTGTGTTGCAAAAACTCCAAATGGTATGATTTATAATCTTTATTAATTATAAAATTTCAAATTGTAGTTCAAATGCTCTTAGATTCAAAATAGAGTTTATCTATGAGTGCATCGATTGTAGTTGTAGGTGATTAATGGTGGGGCTGACCTTATAACTGAGGGCTATACTTTTTACTAGTTTCATATGTGCCACACATGTTGATACACTGTTACCTCTTTCCCCTCCTCCCTCTGTTTCTCACACTCTAACTGCATATATGTTAAACTGTATAAGCTTTTAGTAATTATAATTGGCAAGCTTTATTTTAATATACATTCACGTCATTTGAACTTGGGTGCAATTATCTCCTGTTAATGTTTTTCCAAGTGATCATTCGATATAATGTTAGAGATTTTCCACCTTAGATTTTCCAGATAGGCTTAAATTTTCCTAATCTTGGTTGGTATGAATACAGCTAATTTGAATGCTCCTTTATATTTACTAATTGGAGTTTTCATTTTAATATAATCTATTTATTGTTTCAGATTTAGGATTTTGAGTTCAAATTTCTAGGAGGTTTCTAAAGCATCACTGGTTTATCAATAGCTTAACGTTGGTTCTTAGTGTTTCCTTGAAAGGAGCTTGGTTCAAGTTTTTGTCAATTTGTGCTTCTCCTCGGATCTTGTTATCTATACATAACTATATTGTTGGAACTTTTTCAAATTGTTAAAAGGAATTGTAATATCAGTAGATTAATGACGTGGGTGGAGATAATCATTTAATAACAGATTATATTTGGTAAAAAATTGGTATGTAGTTCACTGGCATTAGTATGTGATTTATACTCTTTTGCCAATACATGATTGAGAAGTTGATACTAGAGCATGCTACATCTGCGCCCAAATTATAGCATCTGCATGTAGTACTCTTTGTGGAGCCTGAAAGTGGGATTATGTCACTGTTGAGTCAGTGGATAGACTGATGTGATGTACCAGTGTGGGCCATGTTAAAGCCATACCTTTTGTTACACTTTATATTTGATTTCTGCCTTTTTTCTTCCCATTTCTTGGTTTTGTAATGAGATGTCTATGCTTTTCAACAGGCTGCAAAAAGACAGAAGTGACAAGTAAAAGTGATGGGGAAGAGAATCTTGGATGGATCATGTGTCTGATCTTTTGGAATTCTTAGCGAAGGCATGGAATCACCTTCTCCCATTGTTGCTCATGTCATCATTTCTCTTCTTCCATGGTCGGATCATATTTGTTCGGGCTCAAAATGAAAGGATTCGGAACCATGCATTACCTCTCTGACATTTTTGAATATCGAAAATGCAGGACTTTTCATCTCATGGTCTTTCAGAGATTGCAGCGTATTTGAAGGGTGATTATCTTAATCTGATACAACATTGGTTTAGTTGTACATTGAACTTGATACCAGTGTAGAAACTTGTCATTGATAACCGTATTCAGATTTCTACTGTAAACATTTCCAGAATTTTTGTTGCAAATTACCAGAAAGTCCGAGCTAGAATTGATACTCAGAAGTTGTCGAATCCAATGCAGCTTGTGATAAATTTCTCTAGGCTGTACTTTTATTGTAGAAGAAACTGGTTTCTCTCTGCATTCTTATGATGATATATTGATATTACCCTCTTTTTTTTTTATTGGAATTCAGAACTTATTTGAATCCCAGGTTAGATTATTCAGAGAATATCTTGTGAGGTGGATGACATGTCGTGCATCGCTAATTAAGTTAAATGACTTGTCAAACACTAATTATTAGAACATGACTATATATTAAAAATATTCAGTCAAAATTAAAATAATATTATTGCTTTTTATTTGTTATTCATAAATTTACATATTCATTCTTGAAAATTAAAAAAAAATAAATTATTTTCTTAATTTAAATTTTGATAACGTATTCGTACCTGTAATAATACCAAGTACTATCAAAATATGATTGAAACTCTATATCTCGTGACATTATTTATTATAATTATTTATATAATTAACAAAACCCACGGGGAGACCCTCTTCTTCTCCTGTGCCCACCCCCAATAGTCCGACTCCGATACTCTGAAACTTGTCTAAACACTACCCTTCTATTCCCTTTTTTCGCCTTCTACAATAAAAATGGCCGCCCCCGCCTCGTGGCAGCCCCAAGAAGATGGTTTCAAAGAGATCTGTGGCTTGTTAGAGCAACATATTTCTCCATCTTCAACTGCTGACAAGTCCCAGATTGGGCAACAACTCCAGCACTACTCTCAGTTCCCTGACTTCAATAACTACCTCGCCTTCATCCTCGCACGTGCCGAGGTGAATAGGAAATGCCCTTTTTGGTTTGATCATTATTATTTTTGTTTTTATTGTTTGACTACGGTAAAGTTTGTGGTTTTAGGTCGTTAATTGAGTGGGTGGGTGGGTTTTTGAGGGGTTGGATGGATTTCAGTGGTGGGTTTTGGTTTGGTTGGTTGATTTCGGAGATGATTATTGTTATTTTTTTTTTTTTTTTGTGAATCGTGTTGTTTTGTTGCATTAAGATGGTGGGGTTTTGGTGTTTGGATGATTTTCTTTTTATGGGTTTTTGGTTAGGCTTTATTGGTGATGAAGTTCGTATAAGTTTGAATTGGTTGATTTTGGGTTGGTTTGAGATGTTGTAGAGGGTTTGATTGACCTGAATGTTGTATATAAAATGCCTTTAAGATATACGGAAGAGACTTCAATTTTCGTTTACATTAGTGAGATTAATAGCATTTACATAAATGATTTTTAACATAAGTCAGATCAATGGGATTTACTGGCTAATGAGGTCTCATTATAATGTGCTAGTCAAATACCATCTAAGTTTTATAGCTGGGCTGCAAACACTTCTGGTTATCTTTTTATTTCTTTTTTAATAAAAAAATTTATTAGGGTCTTTAATTTTTTAATGCTGTTTCATTATCACTAGTCTTTAGAAGTACAAAGAAGTTCATCTGTTAATTCTAGATATATTATAAAGAGTGATAACTTCTAGGGGTTAATGTAGCTTAAAGCTTCTGGCTAACAATTGCAATTCTGTTTGTGGAACTTTAAACAGGGTAAGTCAGTGGAAGTTCGACAAGCTGCTGGTTTGCTACTGAAAAATAACCTTAGAACAGCATACAAGTCCATGGCCCCTGCAAACCAACAGTACATAAAGTCAGAGTTGTTGCCTTGTTTAGGAGCTGCTGATAGGCACATCAGGTCCACTGTTGGGACCATCATTAGTGTTTTTGTTCAACTAGGTGGGATTTCAGTGTGGCCTGAACTGTTGCAAGCTCTAGTAAATTGCTTGGACAGTAATGAAATCAATCATATGGAAGGTGCTATGGATGCTTTGTCCAAGGTGAATGCTGCTTTTTAGAACTAATGAATCTTTCTGCTGTTAGTTTTCTGTTATATTTTTGTGCAATGAATTAAAAACTCTTGGTGCTATTACTCTGTCTAGTAGCTTCCTTGCTGTTCAATTATATATTTGAATTCTTTTATTTTGTGTTCTTGTGTTGCATCCTTGTTCATTAATTGGAGGAAACATATTAATTCACGAAACGCAAAGTGTTATAAATTCTGCAAAAGCTATTGGGAGTTATTCAGAGGTGAGAAGGGTAGGGGTGGTTATCTTTCCAAATGACCGAAAGCATCATTAGCGAGTTAGCATACCTTTCATCATTAACTCAGCATTTCACCATGAGGTCTACAAAATTAGGCATCATCATAGTGAATGGATAAAAGATGGGTCTGTTTCAATGAGTGTGATAGCTGATAAAGACATGACTTGATAACCATCTCTTAGTTTGCCTTAGTTACCATTCACATTTTCTCTTGAAATCATAATTCTCCTTGTTAACCTGCATCATGGTATGTGGATCCAAGTGTATTCCTTAGTTTTAATTTATCTACGGAGAGATGTTTTATATTATGATAGATTTCCTTATTTTGATTCTAGTCATGCTTTTTGTTATCTTTCAAGTGAGCATATTGATTGTACAGATGCTACTTTTTCTGTTGGACGGAATAAGAAAATATGTTTGCTTTTGTTGTTGGTTAATAATTACATATGATTGTGACCAAGGATTTGGTCCAAAGATCCTTATGCATCAACAAGAGACCCTTTTCCTCTTCATGTAATCGTGCAGGTATTTGGGTTAGACTTGACTAATATGGTATTTCTTAAGTTTTTATGTTTGATTACCTCCATTTTTATGGTTTCTGTTTCACATGGAAGACATAAAAGGTTAAGTTGTTTTTTGAGTGTACAAGTGAGTGTTAAAGTATTCCACATTGTTATTTATGGTATTTTGACTTATATTATGTTTGGATCAACCTAGTAGTTAAAATTTTTAGATTAGTTTGTCAAACTGGTTAATTAGCTATTCTTATTAAAAAAAAAAACATAGTTTATCTCTAATTCCTGTTGCTTTACTTCGTGCCAACCATACGTTAGTGATCTAGTTGCAAGAATATAAATCTTTCTAATTGTTTTCTCATAGCTAGTGCACAGTTCAAAATCTAGATTAATGTCCTTGGTCTATAATATTTAACAAATTATGCTGCAATTTAATGCAGATATGTGAGGACATACCCCAAGTGCTGGATTCAGATGTAGCTGGGTTGGCTGAGCGCCCCATCAACATCTTCCTCCCTCGATTTTTGCAGGTAACATTATAATTTAGTATTGGTCTTATATCATGCCCAAATCCTACTTTTTGTTTTTCCTAGGTTTTTATTATTCCGTTTTTTGTATGAACAGTTTTTCCAGTCACCACATACCTCGCTAAGAAAGCTTTCCTTGGGTTCTGTGAATCAATACATCATGCTGATGCCGTCAGTGAGTGTACTTGAATTATTTGTTCTTTTCTGTCTGAATGTTATTCTAGTACATGGGGTTAATAGCCAATATTATGTCTTTATTCAATGCAGGCTTTGTTTACATCCATGGATCAGTACCTTCAGGGTTTGTTTGTACTTGCCAATGACTCTGCTACAGAAGTCCGAAAATTGGTGATTGCATTCTCTTTCTGAGTTGCTAGACTTTTTGATTTGTGGCATCCATTGCAGACTGAAACAAATACTTCCCTACATATGTTGAAAATAATCTCTCTTTACTTTAGTAATCCGTTTTGTGGATTAAATTGTTTCTTGTACGTGAAGTCTTGGCTATATAGTCATGGTGTTTTTTCTTGAATGGATTATATGATAACATATATCTCAATGGAACTGGATATTTGCTGATCTAGTTGGATAACATTTTGTTTTTTGAAGTGAGGTTGCTAATAGACTATATTCTTATCATTTTATGACTAGTGTTTTCTATTTCAACTTAATAGGTTTGTGCAGCATTTGTTCAGCTAATTGAAGTCCGTCCATCTTTCTTGGAGGTGAGTTTCTTGCTTGTTTGATATTAGTATTGCACGTTTCCTTGTGATTTTATATATTTCTTTTTGGTGTTAATTTGGCTGGATGCTATGTGCTTTCTTTCATCTCATGTAATCTAATCTGCTCAAGGAATTTTGAGTGGACCCTTTATTATGATTTATTAGTTTCTATATCATCATTTTTGTCTTTTTTGTTGACTGTTCTATGTGGCTTTTCTCCTTTTGTCATTGATGATAACATCCTCTATTTCAGCCACATCTAAGGAATGTGATTGAATACATGCTACAAGTAAACAAGGATGCTGATGATGAAGTGGCTCTTGAAGCTTGTGAATTCTGGTAATCCTTATCCTTTCCTTTGCAAAAAAAAAAAAAAAAAAAAAAAAAAATCTGAATGTCTTGACTAGTAGTTTAATACGGATTATGTTGACACATGTGGAAATTAAACATCAAGGCAATTCTTTGTTAATCATGTATGTATCTAGATTTTTATGTTATATACCATAGAATCTTGATGGGAGTATGAAATGCTGTTCTGATGTGCAATACTATTTCTGGAAACATTTGATAATAATGTGGTGTAAAAATGTGCTAAAAGTTGGTGTGAATACTTGTTGCATTCTTGTGAGGCATTGGAATTGTTATTCTCTTCGGAGAAGAGTGATTGCTTGCAACTTTTAATTCTGGGTTTGCTGGTAGTGAAATTCATAAAGGTATATTTAGGTAGAAAAAGTGGTTAGCTCAGAAGTTGACGTTCAGTGGAGGGGCACGTGATGTTTGATTAATTTTGCTACTTCCAAATTGTCACTTCTTTTCAAATTTTTGATTTTACGCTGTTATACCCTTGGATAAGCTAGTGTTTGTGCAGATTGTCAGTGTTTATTAGTTCTCAAATGCAATGCCATAGTGTTGCATTCTTTCATGAATAAAAGGGGAGATTTTCCTAAATAATGTACTAGGCAGATGTATGTGCTGAGGGTTGTGACTTTTGCTTTTGTAATATCTGCAACCCTTTGTTAAGAACTGGTGAAGAAGGGCAAGGTTAAGGGATCTTGGGATATTATTAAAGAAAGGAAATATTCTTCAAACCTTGTTCTTCTCTCTCTCTCTATCTATAGATATATTTATATTTATTGATGGTCATATCCTTGTCAGGTCTGCATACTGCGATGCTCAATTACCACCTGAAAACCTGAAAGAATTCTTGCCACGTTTACTTCCGGTATAGCTAATGTTTGTTTAGTTCCCTTTTCTGGTACTTACTTTTTTCCGGACTAATTTTCTATGAAACAACTTTTGTAGGTTCTGCTTTCAAATATGGTTTATGCTGATGATGATGAATCACTTCTTGAAGCCGAGGTTAACTTTTCTGTTCACCTTGTCTTTCTATTAGCCTGAATATTGGATTGCATAATTTATGTGGATCAAATTAATGTTGCAGGAGGATGAGTCGCTCCCAGACAGGGACCAGGTTTATACATTATATATATATTTATTAATATGTTTGTTCAAATGTTGCTAGTCCTGAAGTCATGTCATCTTGCTTGATATATTTATTTATTTTATCTATGTACAACACAGGATTTGAAACCTCGTTTTCATTCCTCACGGTTTCACGGTTCAGAAAACTTGGAAGATGATGTAAGTCGTTGCATTATCTTATTTATGTTAGCAGTTTTAAATTTCTTGATTAAACTATCATTCACGGAGTATATGGAATTTATAGAAGTTGTGATTTAGTTGATATTATAGAGGAGGTCCTCTGTTGTTTTATTAACCTGTTTAATTTACAGGATGATGACACAGTAAATGTGTGGAATTTGCGGAAGTGCAGTGCAGCAGCACTTGATGTTCTCTCCAACGTGTTTGGGGATGAGATTCTTCCAACTTTGATGCCTATTATTCAGGTAATATCATTTTTTTTCACATAGCAGCTAAATTTTAATTTTGATGAAACTAAAATTTTCTGCTAGAAGCTCTTCTTTCGAGTACAGTTTTGGTTATCAAGAGTTTTTGCAGGCTAAGCTGGCAACTAGTGGTGATGCAGCCTGGAAAGATAGGGAAGCAGCTGTTTTGGCTCTTGGTGCCATAGCAGAAGGTTGCTTTACTGGCCTTTACCCTCATTTATCTGAGGTAAGAATTTGTGGGATGATCTTAATTTTTGAATCTGGTTACATATGGCTTGACCATACTAAGTGTGAATGCAATGCATTAATCTGTTTTTTTTTTCTTTTTAAAGAAAATTTACAGCTATGCTTAACTTCAATTTGTTACATTCATATTCCTCTTTTGACATTGCTTCTGCAGTATTCCTTGATTTTCTTGTCTTTTAATCCATGATTCTTCTTGAAGAAGCATTTTGTAATCTTGTCTCTTTTCAGGGGTGTTTATTTCTCTATTTAATCTGCATATATGAATTACACAATAATTGTTGCATTTCTGATTATGAATTATTCATATTTTCTTAATTTATCTCTATCCTCCATTGAGGGGTGAGTATTACCTTTGTTTAGAAATTGTCTCGCATAATGAAGAATTATTTTTCTAGATGTGGCCATTCATTTGCTGATTCAGAATGTTGAGTTCATCAAAAGCAATACAATTTTGATATGTGCAGATTGTGGTGTTTCTTATCCCGCTTTTAGATGACAAGTTTCCTCTAATACGAAGTATTTCTTGTTGGACACTTTCTCGGTTCAGCAAATTTATCGTTCAGGTACATTTTTTCAACTGTTACTCAGCATTTCCAATATCTCAGGTTGGATAAATTTTCATTGTTAATGACCTGTTAAGGATGAAGAGTAAATTAAATTGGCGGTCCCTGCAAAATCTTGGGATCACTGGATCTAGAATATGCAAGATTCATAATGTGGATATATTTTTTGCAGCATGGAAGAAAATAAGGAAATGTTGATTATTGATGGCTAAGGGAAACCAAATAATGGTTATATTGTTACCATGTTTAACTGTAGCTAAATGGATGAAATGGATGAGTTGTTTTGGATTGAAAAGAATGTTATATTTACAGTTTCAAACTCTAAATAGGCTTAATGATAGACAGGTTGATTAATCTTAAAAACTCTAAATAGGAGTTGATGGCTTAATGTCAACAAATGTCAGTAAAAGAAAGGATGTGACAGTTTTTAAAGATTTTTAAAACCTACTAAATCTAAATTAAATTCTTAATAAAAATCAGTTGGCACTGCAGTTTCAGGGATAAATTTTGTACTATTCAATTAGTTCACGTTTGTTCTGTCTATGTTGATGATAGGACACTTTGCACAAGTACATTTATTTATTATCATATTTTAGAAGATAATTAGATATGGATATTTTGAATTGGAGTGTTGTTGTTGTTATTGGGTATATTGAAGAGTAAATGCAGTTACGTTTCCTAAAATAATTATGGAAATATAATAATATGATATTTTTCCATGTTTCTGAAAAAAAATATTATTTTTTGCCAATAGAAACTTAAATGTGATCTGAGAGGATTAGGTTGATTGAACAACTCGGTTTTTGCATGTCAATTTTTTAGTGATAAGAAAAGTTTAGGATGATTATAGGAGATTTTTAGGGGTTAGTTTTCTCAATCTTTCCGTTCTTTCTGGTAACACTAGCTTGCTAGAAAAGTAAGAGTAAGGCTTGGGCATTTTAAAATTAGATCCAATATGAGCTAATAATGTTTCAAAAACACAACAGTCTTCCTGCTCCCAGATATTAGAGAATCGATGAACATCGTGAGGGCATGCCAACAGTCTATTTTTCTGAAAATTTGTTTGAGTATCTGTGAAGCAATCTACAAAGGCAAATCAAGTCTAGGTTTGTGTGTCTCTAAGCATTTTGTCATGTATTGCAATTATTGTGTTGTACCACCACAAATTGATGATAGTTGTTTATATGTGGTCAAATTTGGTATTAGGGCTGGATTCGATTTGAGATGCTCAAGCTTGAATTTGAGCCCGGATTGAGCAAGCCAAGTTTATAAGGAGTTAAAGCCAATCCAAACATTTGAGTTTGAGCCTGCTCCGATCGAATCCAAAGAAATTGTTTTTGAGTTGAGTTCAAGCTTTAGCTTGGTGATCTTAAACTGGCTCTTTTAGATTCAAGCTTATCTCAAGCTGGGCCTTGTTTGGGCTCGACCTGGATTGAATCCATCCCTATTTGGTATATGATATGGCATCTTAATTCACTTATTACTTTATTTTATGCAGCTTCTACAATTTTTGTGCATGGAATAACTAAATAGAATTTTTCTCTCTTGGAAATTTCTTGGTGATTTTTGGAGTTGCATCGTGGATGATGATTCTATCATTGTTTATTTCAGGACATCAGCCATCAGAATGGTCATGAGCAATTTGACAAGGTTCTTATGGGCCTTTTACGAAGAATATTGGATACTAACAAACGGGTGCAAGAAGCTGCTTGTTCAGCTTTTGCGACGTTGGAAGAGGTAATTTTTGTAACTGTGATTTAATTGTTTCTTTTATGGTTTTAAATACTTATAGACCTCTAATTTGCAGGAGGCTGCAGAAGAGTTGGCACCACGTTTGGAAGTTATCTTACAGCACCTTATGTGTGCTTTTGGAAAGTATCAGGTTATTTGCTGGTGTACTGTTGTGTACCATTTATTCAGCTACTTACAATGTCACAATAATGAGATGCTATGCTATATATATACCTATTGAAGTTCAGTTATAGTATTATGGTTGCTGGTATTCCATGTTGTAACTCTTTTAAAGTTTTTCATGTATTTATGTCCATTGCATTCAGAGACGGAATCTCAGAATTGTATATGATGCAATTGGAACTCTAGCTGATGCAGTTGGACAAGAACTAAATCAGGTATTACTTTTTTGCTGAAAACGTTTCTTGTCCCTCTGTGTTCCCTTTTGTTGTTGTACTGTTGCTGAAGATGTGTAAGATTAACAGCTGTATGGAAGATTTATTTTAAATTGCATTTCTGTTGCAAAAAGGAAATTCTGTGCCAACTAAATACCTTGATGATCTGCAGCCCGTTTATCTTGAAATTCTGATGCCACCATTAATCGCAAAGTGGCAGCAACTTCCAAATTCAGACAAAGATCTTTTTCCATTGCTTGAGTGCTTTACATCCATAGCACAGGTGTGGACTTGTGACCTGCTCTTGCTTCTACTTTCTTCTCTCTCTCTCTCTCTCTATTTAAGAAAAATTTATCAAGCTGTCTTAGGCTTTGATATTTTTTCTTTTTCCTGATTTATTTGTATCATTTAGCAATCTGATGAAAAATTTTAATTAATTAATTATTTTGCATGCTTTTAGACTCTTGACATAATGAAAGTTGGTGTTATGTACATGTAGCAAATTTTGAGTTTTTTGAGAAATAGTCAGTGGAGTTATGGGTTGTATTGCTAAGATCAATAATCTACCTTTTCATTTTTGTTTGATGTTTCATTGATGGGTTTAATATCTAGAATATCAATTCTAAAGACATTTATTTGTTTGCAGATTTGTTATTAAAAACTAATAGATGAAGTCAAGGGAATTAGAGATACCATGTGATTAGGAAATCTGTTCTCAGTCTTGCACTGCCAAACACATTCAACTAGCAGCATCTAGGAACAGTGCCTCGATAGATAATTAGTGTAATGCATTTTCATGTTATTCTTTAGGAGGCTTGAGATCTTGAACTTGATGTCAGATCTGAGATGTGTTTGAACTGTCATTCATTCCTTTA
This sequence comes from Anacardium occidentale, assembly GCA_026122585.1. Classification (NCBI taxonomy): domain Eukaryota; kingdom Viridiplantae; phylum Streptophyta; class Magnoliopsida; order Sapindales; family Anacardiaceae; genus Anacardium; species Anacardium occidentale. The sequence continues at coordinate 340,790 of JAJEJH010000188.1, forward strand.
AGTATAGCAAATTCTTCTTTGGACACCCCTGTCGATATCACATATATGTGTAAGTTTTTTACACTAAATGTTGTGATGGACTCTATTTTGTTTTACCTGCTCTGTGGTTTGTTGAAAAATATGATTATTTTATGTTTTTAACTGAGTTCCTAAACTTAAATAGAATAACAGCTTGGAGTTGGATGATAATGAACTTTGGTTTACTTCTTTCAGGCATTGAGTACTGGATTCACTCCGTTTGCTCTTCCTGTATTTCAGAGGTGCATAGATATCATCCAGACCCAACAACTGGCAAAGGTTTCAGTTGATAGAGATATTTACTATGTTCCTGATTGATATGTAGATAGTTACTATGCTGCTAAACTTGTTTCAGTTTTCCCTTGAATAGTTATACTTAAATGTCATCAACTGCTGAAGCTTAATTTCATATACTTTAGTTATGTCTGTTAGGTTTCATTTCCTCACATATTTCTTCTGGATCATTTTAGCACTTGATAGGCATATTATGTAACTTTTTTTTTTTTGTTTTTTTCTCATTGTTGAGATGCCTAGCTATAATTGTTTTCATACTGCTCCTTCACAAATCTTGCATCTTTCTCTACATGCTAAGATGGAATGCTACTGTTTCGGACATAACTCACTTTTGATGTGAATAATAAGTGTGTTGCTGCAGTCTATATCTTTTGAATCCAGCCTTGACACATAAATGATTGCATTATAACTGAAATCTGCAGATTTACTGAACTGTAATTGCATATCCTTTTAAGCTTGACATTTGATCTCTTCTGATGGAACTTTTATTGCAGGTTGATCCTGTTTCAGCCAGAGTTCAATATGATAAAGAGTTTATTGTATGTGCTCTTGATTTGCTCTCTGGACTTGTGGAGGGTCTTGGTAGCGGGATAGAGAGTTTGGTATTCCCCTTTATCTATAATTTATTGATCAGGATAAGCGTTAAGATGCATCTTTACAACTGCATATATGATATCGTTTTGGGTTCTATCTGAGAACTGGCTCCCACTTGTTCCTTTGGAAGATTGAAAAAACAAAAATTCATAACTTGGATCATATTGTCCATATGTTATGATTTCTTGTTTTTTGTAAATACCTTATTTCTGTGCTTTGGATGCTCCTATAGATACTTTTCTTATGTTATTAAAAGTCATCGTTTGTTCTTGATATCTATAGGTCTGGCAAATGGAGACAGATTTTTCCCTAGGATTACGAAACCATAGATATGCTTAGATATGTTCTTATATTTTTCTCTATGCAGATTGTGCAAAGTAGTTTGCGGGAGTTGCTTCTTCAATGTTGCATGGATGATGCTCATGATGTCAAGCAAAGTGCATTTGCCCTTCTTGGAGACCTTGCAAAAGTAAGTTGAAACTTTAGCTACCATTTTATGTAAACTGTTGTTCAGTCTAACCAAGTATCTTATGACCCTGGAGCCAATAGTGAGATGTGAAGACTTGAAAGCCATGCCTTTTTAAAAGGAGTTGGTACCACTGGGTTTATGGCTCCTGCGGTAGCCAATTAAAAGTTTCTGTTTATGTTTAAGAAGTACTATATTATTTTGTGATTCTTAATTCTTAACAATGCTTTTTATGTTATTTATTAGGCCTGTCCTATTCATTTGCACCCTCGATTATCTGAGTTTCTTGATCTTGCTGCCAAGCAACTGGTAAGTGAAGCTCAAATCTGTATTTCAAGAAGTGTATTTGGCTATCTTAATTTTGCATGTGGTGCATGCAGAACACTTCTAAGCTCAGAGAGACTATTTCAGTAGCAAATAATGCTTGTTGGGCTATTGGAGAACTAGCTATTAAGGTATGCGAGTGCCCGTTGCTGTTGTTTTATTAGGCTGGATTAAACAGTTTTCTGGTGCTTTTGTTTGATTTGAAGTTACTAAATTAAATGCAATGATACTCATGGCATCATGCTTGCTTGTACTTTACATTTTTGTACGTATTAAAATGACCTCTTCACTTTTCATTTGATGGACTAGAGTCCTCACTGCTCTATAATTCTCTTATTTTAGGTTCATCAAGAAGTTTCTCCAGTTGTAATGACAGTTATTTCAAACCTGGTCTTAATTCTTCAACATTCTGAGGTGATTGTCTCTTTCCCTTTTCTTAATATGTTTTGTCTCTGTATGAATCTTATGCATCGTAACTATAAGTAACATCTCTTCACAATAAGCAGGAGCTCAATAAGTCGCTAATAGAAAATAGTGCAATCACACTTGGAAGGCTTGCTTGGGTTTGTCCAGAACTTGTAGCACCTCACATGGAACATTTCATGCAATCATGGTGCATTGCATTATCTATGTAAGTGTTTTTACTTGTCCAATTTGAGCAATACCTTGATATGAAATCCCATAGATTCAGTAGTGTTTGGTTAATACTAGAATCAGGGACATGAGTATTTCCTTGTTTTCTAAGCATAAACTCAGAATTTACTTTCACAGGCCCAAATGTAAATACAAAATACGTTTTCTTATGAGCACTTAATGTAATTATGGCAGGATACGTGACGACATTGAGAAGGAGGATGCATTCAGAGGTCTCTGTGCCATGGTGTGCAGTTGTTTCTGTAATATTGTTATGGATAGCTGTTTCCCATGTCATTAACTTTTTTCATATTTAGCTGGACAGATTAATGGCTAAAACCTTTGCTTGGTTCTTGTAAATTTTTTTCAGGTTAAAGCAAATCCCTCAGGAGCTCTAAGTTCACTTGTTTTCATGTGCAGAGCTATTGCAAGTTGGCATGTAAGAATGGCACTGCATACCTTTTCCAAAGTTTTACGTTGTTGACTGTTTTTCTTCTTACCAACTTTTTGTTTTCCTACAGGAAATAAGGAGCGAAGAGCTTCATAATGATGTTTGCCAGGTCTTGCTTGGTTATAAACAGGTGAGTAAAGCTTTGGTTCCATGCTTATATACTTCTGCGTAAATAGTGGTTTCTGAAATGAAGAGAACAGAAAATTGATTCACTGCTCTTCGTATAAAAATATTATTACAGATGCTCAGAAATGGGGCATGGGACCAATGTATGTCTGCTTTGGAGCCCCCTGTAAAAGACAAGCTGTCAAAATATCAAGTGTAACACTACTCTGGTTTTCTAAGCAACAGTCTTATACTCTTCTACAATGTTGTGGTCCATCAGAACTGTGTATTTGTGTTGCTACCATTGGTCATTGTGCATTGCCAGATGAGGCTCTTATCCATTAAAGCAAAAAAGTCAAAGTTTTGGTCATATTCTTCGGGCACAGCATCTTTGTTGCCTAATCATTAAAGCTTGAAGCTGATGTTCTACCAGAAGCAAGCTGAGGTTTGAATATGGATATCGTGTACAGGATACAGCTTTTCAAGCTCTAGGAGAGTGTTCTCATTGTTTTGTGTTTTAGGGTGGGTTAAAGCATTTTATTCAAGCTCAAATGTCTATCTTTTTCCTCCATTCTGGTCTGTGTTTCTTATTTTTGTTGTGTTGGTTGATAGGTTTTTTCTTGTTTCCCACAGATTTTGTACAAGCAGTTTTGACTATGATTATTAGAAGTTTGTATGCTCTAATTTGTAACTTAACAATGAGAATCGACTTGGGTAATTCTTTGTGCATCTGTTGATTGTGAGATTTAGGTTGTGGGGGCCAATAAATATTCTGTAACTTCTGTTTTTTACCCCGAAAATGATTGAATGAAAGTAATTCATTTGCACATTCAAAAGTTTTCATGTTCTTGATCTGTGATTTAAATACCAAATTCATGTGTTGGAAATCCAATTCAATTGTATGCTTGTTTATACCATTGAAAGATTTATATTCAATGTGTGTGACCTCTAAAAATATACCTAATTGCCAGTCAATGAGTTATCAATCAAGTTATGAGAAAATATGCAGAACTAGCACATTCCTTTATGGGGTTCTCAGAAGCAAACCCAGCAAATAGCTGAGGAAAGAGTCTGTTGATAATAGTGCAACAATGAGCACCCCCGCGAGAACAAGTGTAAGAGTTGCAGTCTTCAGCTGAGCAAAAGCAACAGGAAAAACCAAGATTAAAACCTCTGTCTGCATTCACCTAAAAAAAATCTTCAGCAAGATCCACATGATGTATATCAATCATTGGAAATATTTATACCAACATGGACTTAAGCAATTAAGCATACCGTATTCTGAAAGCCTGGCCACTCTATATACCTCAGCTGACCAGGCTGCTCAACCAGAAATACGAGTATAGATCTCAAAGCCCTATACAGAAGACAAAATATGCTTACATTCAGTCTGTTATTTGTATTCCTTTATAATAATCTTCTGGCTAAGCAAACCGACTACTTTGGAAGACCCCATGTGATTCAATGAATATTGCTACTGTGCAAAAACATGAAGAAATTAGTAACAAGGCTGAAACTACAATACCAAATGGCCTCCTTGATGCAAGTTAACAACAGGGGCCCTTCGGGAATGTCATCATCAAAGCTTAATCGATGCCGATAATCTCTCCCGACAGAATTAACACGTTCATGGCCTAAACTCTTTTCAACCCAATACCCAATTCCTCCTCTAGAAACCTACAAAATAAAATTACAATAGTCAATTATGGGCCGTTACTAATACGATATATAAACAGGACGTACCAGCTGAGTGGCATTGCGTTGAAAAAACTTGAAGCTGTTATATGTGCCAGTTGGGCACGGGAGTTTATTCGGCCGAGCAGGATGAATCAAAGCTGCAGAAACAGAGAAACAAAAATGAAGAGAAGTAAAGCGTGGAAATTCTGATATCGTTAAAAAGAAAGAGAGTGAAAACCTGGACAATTCGCCAGCAACCCAGAAACAAAAACCATTCTAAATGAATTCAATCAATTTTATTAAATGAAACTTATTCTGAAACCAACGAGAAACCAAAAAAATTCACTGATATATACCAAAAATTTGGAGCCAAGAAACTAGAAAAAGAAGCATATGGGAATTATAATACTTCCCTAGGAAGAAAGTGAAACAGTAGAACTTGCTTCCTGGGATGATGGTTGGGTTGTTCCGGTTGTTCCAAAGCTCTCCAAATAACTTTTGATAAAATTATAAATACATTTTAAGATTCTAATAAAAAATAATAAATATATTTAAGTTTACTTATAATAAGCATATTTATATTTTAATGATTTATAATGAATATATATATTATAAATAAATAAATTTAATTATAACAACGGGTTAAAATTGAATCAAATTTGAAATTTGTGTTTAATTTGATTCAAATTGAACCTTATTTTGTTTTCCAATTCATTTGCTTTTTTTTTTTTCTTTTATTCAATTATAGAAAAGGATTGTGAGTATAATTGTAGGGTTAAATGTACTCATGGTTACTGAATTATGCCCATATTGCATTCACGATCATTATTGTTTAAATCATTGGATAAAAATCGTTGAACTTTGGATTTTGTTTACCGTTAAATCACACTATTGTTCATCCATTTAAATATTTAACGGGTGCTGACGTGGATATTTTACTGACGTGACATTCAGTTAATATCCACATTATCAGCCACGTCAACATTGAAACAGTAAAAACTAACTTGACATCCTGTCAGCGTTCACGTCAGTTTCTGTGTTAATTTCTGTTGCAGTGACCTAACAATAAATAAATTTAAAATTCAGTGACTACGATTACAATTAATGATAATTTTAATGACCTTGAGTATATTTAACCTCTCCTATAACTTTTTTTTTTTTTCCTAGTTTGTTAAAGTATTGGACTACCAATTCTCTCACTCTACAGAAGATGCCTTATTTTTTCTCTTATCAATTTTATTAGCCACTCGATAAAATTTAAAAAAGATGTAAACTAGAAATTTTTAAAATAATAAATAAATGAGAATACTAAAAAAAAATATTTCTACAAATAAAATTAATAACTTTTGAAAGCAGTTACAAGACAAAACTGTAAAATAAAATTTCAAATGAAAACACAAACTCATATAAAAATCTAAAAAAAAAACAAAGTTTCAATGTCTAATAAAAAAACTAAATCACAATCAATTCATAATCGTTATCATTCATCAGTCATAAAGAAAATTGAGAAAGTGAAAAATATTTATTGTTTGTTCGATTAAAAAAATTAGTATGTTTTTATGGTTATTATTATTTGACTTCTCAATTCATAGACTAATCAATCTAAATGTGTTTAGATAAAAAAAGAAAAAAGAAAGAAAGTAGAGTGAGAGAATTGACAGTCTAACACTTTAACAAACCAAAAGAAAAAAAAAATGTTATAAGAGGGGTTAAATGTACTCAAGGTCATTAAAATTTTCACTAAATGTAACCATAGTCACTGAATTTTGAGTTTTTTTGCTATTAGGTCACTGCAACAGAAACTAATATAAAAACTGATGTGGATGCTAACAAGATGTCATGTCAATATCTATGTCAGCTTTTACTGTTTCAATACTGATGTGGCTGATGACGTGGACATTGACTAGATGTCACATCAGCATCCGTTAAATATTTAAACGAATAAACAATAGAGTGACTTAACGGTAAACAAAATCCAAAGTTCAGTGATTTTTATCCAACGATTTAAACAATCATGACTACGAATGCAATATAGGTATAGTTCAGTGACCATGAGTGCATTTAACCCTTGAAAACTTAAATTCAAACAATATACTCAGTAGCGGTGTTAAAATTTGGCTTTGGGATACACAAATTTCCAGCACACAAAATTATGTTTTGTTGTTCAATGAGAAACACATATATTGTGATTGTTGGAGTAATCCATTTAGAGATGCTGCCATTTCAATTCTTTCCCATTTCTTTTTCCTATTAATCTCTTGTTGTTGAGCTTCAGATTCTCTAAGATTTATGTCGTGCAGGCACTTTTTGTAAAAATTGGGATCCATTTTTTCCAGCATTAACTTTACATTTTCTGTCAATTGCTTCACACTTGTGCTCCAGTGCAGCTTCAGGTTCCTTTCCATGCCTTCCACTATTACTGGAAACACTTCTTCCAGTGCTGCTCGTGCCATTTTTACAAATTCCCCATTATTCCATATGTATAGTGCGCGCTCAGCAACCTGACTCAAAAGCAATGTATGTAGCAAGATTATAATAGTACATATATGTTGACACTATGCAAACCTCGAGGACTTTTTTGAACTTCCAAATATGTTGGAATCAGCAAAGTTTAAAGATGAAAGGATTTCTAGAACTGCAAGGCAAGCTGGTTTCACGTATTTATGTTCTTGGTCTCAAGGCCATGAGTTTCAAGATGATAAATCAGTAGGAGAAAATTTTTTTCAAGTTTGATCATTCATTTTCCATTTGGTTTCTGTGAAACTATAGGAAAAAGGCAACAAGTAAAGAGTATTCAGTTGGGAAATTGAGTTTTAGCTGCTGTTGTCAAGTTAAAAGTTGTTTTTGATGGAGAACAAGTTCCTGGAAAACAATCGCCTTTTTCAGAAAAGTCCTTGAAAGAAAACGAAACAAACTGCTGACGGAGGAGACTTATTATTGTGAGCTAACCTGTGAGTTGCAGCTGTTTAAGCATCTTGTGATTTGGGTACACAGAGGCAGGGCCAACTTACGGTATTGATCAGGGTCAATGCTTTCCACCAATTCTTCTAGTTCACCTATAAGCATGACTTCCTTCTGACAATTAGTGACAGGCCAGTACTTTAAAATGCCTCTAACAACCACCCCACCGAGCGCAGGCTCCTTCTGCACAAACTGAGAAACACAATATGCCAACTGCCTGTGATAAACCTGCATTCCTTTGGTCTTGTGCAAAGGAATGAGCACCCTCATCAGGAACACCTTGTGCTCTTCCTTAAGTGGAACTGCGAAACCATTGATGATACTTCCCCAAATCTCAAGAAGCTCGCCAATCCCATAGTGCTTCTCTGTCTCATAAACATAGTGAAGGAAAACATCGCTCATGGATTTCCTCATAAATGATCGATAGAAAGTGAACTTGGCATATATCTGATGGTAAATATTCTTCAAGCTGTCTCGTTCTCTTGGATCTTCTGTCTGAAAGAGAAAGAGGAGGTTAGTAAGGAAATGGTGATTGATGTACTCGCGAAGTTTCTTGGGATCCATGTCAAGAACAAGCCTGAGGAGAATGTCATAAACAATTTGCAAGTGTGACCACATAGGCCGTGGACTAGAAAACAACTCTTCATCATCAGCTAACTCTGAGATGAAGAAGGAATTGGAAGGCGGAGGGAGAGGCCTGAAGAGGTTGGTTGATAACATGGAGATTAAAGGAGACACAATTTGATCGTCCAGTGGCTTCTTGGGGGATTCTGTGACAACGAGTAATTGACTGAGCATGAGGCGCTTGAGGTCCTGCTGCGAGGAAGACTCTGCAGGATCAGTGAAGGTGAAAACAGTAGTACAGATAGAAATAGCTGACAGGATTTCTTCATTTTCAGAATCGAAAGACGAACGCTTGCCATTGTTGGGACTTGAAGGATTACTGCCAAAGTTGGAATCTAGATCAAACAGGTACTTAAGTGTACCCCGGGGTTTTTTCTTTGCAGAATTCTCTTTGGAGTTCCTAAAAACACCCATGATCTTTCTTCTTTCCTTCTCCAACCAGACCAAACAGTTAGGTTATAATTTTCCAACTGCTGAAAGAAAGAGACAATCGTTCAATGCATTTTCTTTATCTTTTTCCCTTGTTGGGTCATGAGAGAAATGCCAAAAGGACAGCGATGCTTTATAGACAACGAGTGTTGTAATATCCGATAATGGAATACAAAAACTTCTCCCAAGAGTCAAGTAATATGACAGATTGTGATAAACAAGGGATGTAGCTCCTTTGTTCTTGCTGCTCATCTGGGTGAATGCCACATGGATTAGTTTCTTTAGTTACAAATTTTACTTGGTGGCAATTCATATGGAGTCGTCAGCAAGAGGACAACAGGCCTCGTTAAAATTTGCCAATGCATTACAAATGTGCCTCACCTACCCCTCAGTAATCCGGACATACTGAACCTCAACAAATCCTTGATGTGCAAAATTGGCTAGTGTTTCAGCAATTTTCTGCATGGAATCAGAAATCTAGGAGGCGTTTGCTGGGTAACTTGTCAAGTATTTTGCTTAGTTACAAATATGAAAGCAAAGGAATATGCATATACCTGTTAATCTTAGCTGGATTAAAGATATGATAAATAAAATTACAAGAAACAAGGGATCGCATAGTCAGGGAACAAGAAAGACAGCATAATTTTTACAGAAACCATACTTAAAATTAAGCTGAAATTCTCATCTAAATAAATAATATGATTTCGAGCAATGAAAGGCGTCATGCTACAGAAAAATAAAAGATTATGATATGTGCCTCAAGTATTTGATGCTTACTGACAGGCTATAATCTTGACTCTAGATAAACCAAAATAAGACAAGATCAGTTCTGTAATCCCTTAGCTACTACTTCCAGAATGGCAGATCCACTACATCACAAAAGCAGATCAGAAACTGTTGCTGATATGTACATTCTATACGAAATTGCTAGCATTACCATTCACAGTTCATGATTCATTACTTTGGTAATGGACAGAAGCTGAGTAGATATCTGGGAGGTCTGAACTCCTGGAGAATCTGAACCATCTCTTTCTCTCAGAGTAAGAGAGACAAGGTTGAACAAAAAGCCCGATCATGAGAGTAAAGATACTAATAACCATAATCTTTGAAGAAGCAAGAGCTAAAACCACCAAAATTAGCAGCGTAGGAGGAATGCACATCAAAATGGCCCCAAATGTCCCAACAGGTACCTTATATGGACGAGGTGCTGCAGGGTGTTGCATCCTTAATTTCACAAATGCTATGAATTCCATAATCATTCCGAAACAATATAAGGAATTTTCAGCAGCTACTATCTCTTGAAAGCTCAACCATGAGAGTAATATCACACCAGATGCAGAGAATAAAATCCCAATTACTGGAGTTCCATATTGAGACCTTTTGGCAAAGAACTCAGGAAGCATTCCGCGTTCTGCCATCCCCAGAAGTTGGAAAGAGTCACTACTCATCTCAGCCACAAACATTCCCATGTTTGACAAAGCTGAAGCCCCCTGGACCCAAGATCTCAACGAAACACCTCCAAGCAAGTAGGCGATATCCGAGAAGTATCCATCAAACCATAGCTCCCGGTCAAGTGGTACTGCTCCAGTGCTGATCAAAAGAGGGAAAAAGTACCCAAAAACAACCAAGATTAGAGCATAAAAGAGAGCACTAGGGAGGGTTTTGGCAGGATTTTCCACTTCTCCGGCAAGAGTGCTAATTGAGTCCCAATAGTTTAAATTCCAGAAAAGGGAGTTCAAATACCAACCCCAATTAACATTATTCAAATCTACCACAAACCACCTTGAAGGCTTCAATTTGGGAATTGCCACAATCCCCATAACCACAAAAGGAAGAAGGGAAAACAGCCCCAAGAATATTGCAAGCCAACAGACGATGGTTAGACCTCTGTAATTCATGTAAGTGAGAAGTAAGGTCAAAAACAAAACCGCAGCTATTCTGGGAAAGCCTTCTCCTATAACTGGGAATGCTGATTTGAGATAATCTAGAAACAGAACAGGGTATAATGCATTGTCAATAACCCCACTTAACCATTTCATCCAACCTTGTTGAAAGCCCCAAAAAGGGCCTAGAGCTGATGAAACCCATACAACATATCCACCATTCTCAGGAAACATAGTACCCAATTCTGCAGTTATCAATGCCTCTGGAATGCTCCATACAAATGGAAAAAACAAAAAACCGAGAAGGGCTAGTAGGGGACCTGCTGCCTGGACACTGTCTTCAACACCAAATGGTCCGCCAGAAACCTCATAAAATATGAGGAAAACAAGAGGTACAATTGAAACTTTTTGAAACGTTTCTAGATTGGGAGATGAACCTTCCCCTAGTTCCACATATTGGGCATCATTGGATTCCATCAATGCTGCAGAAGTCTCCCTGCAACATCAGAAGTCCAAACACAGCCTTAAACAATTCTACCATTTCCAGGTTCAGGCAATTAATGTAAAGAGAAATAAATGAGAAGCACTGATATACTGGGCCCATATCATAATGGAAACATCACAATATGGAAATACTAATCAACAAGAAACTTTATATTGAATGCATCAATCGTAAAAATAGAAAAAAGCAGATCAAAGGAGAAATTTTCATAATTAACATTTATACAATGACATATTATAGCATTGACTTACCTCCTTGGTATTCTAACCTATTCCCTGAACAATACGTCATTCCAATTCAGCTTTGCCTAGTTATTTTAAAATTGCTGAGCAAGCACACGGTATAATCTTATTAGAGGCTGTCCCTCCCTCTCACCTAAAATTTCTTCCACTGCTACTAAATGGTTCAGTCATTACACATCTTGTCACAAAAACTAAGCTCCGGTAATGTGTTCTAACAAGGAAACATATCTAGACTTTCTTCTTTATAAGAAAGGAAAACACAGAGACAAACAAATAACCGGACAGACCCAGAAAGATTAAAAAGGATGGATTCAATATATGCATTAAAAATGTGTCAAACAACTCAGACCCAGAAAAGAATATACTCTACCTGGAACGTTGATTATCTGTGTTCTGACTTAGTTAAAGAAAAGCATTGAAAACCACTCGATGATACAATGAAATGCGCATGTGAGTGATGAAAGAATGAAACAAAAATTAAGAAAACACTCAGTTGCGCTTTGAAAGTAGTCGTGTTATGTGTCGAATAAGTGTGTACGTGAGCGCATGGGTCGGCATCCACACGTCGTCTTCAAGTTCATCGTGTCCCATGAACGAAACGGACACGTCGTTCACTCCTTCCCTCTCCAACTTTGCATTCTCTGCATGGAGCTCGATGAAAACCGAGACAAACAAAGAGACCGATGGATTGAACGTCGGAGGAACAGAAACATCACCAATTTTAATCTTTTTTTTTTTCTTTTAAAATCATTTCTGCTTTTAAACAACTCCCAAATAATTAAGAAATTATTATAGTTAAATCTTTATCATAGTGTAGTCAAATTAATATCATATTTCTTATTATATAAACATAAAATATTCTTTCTTATTTTAAAATTATTAAATCACTCAATAAAACATTATAGGAGTACACATAATAAGTGCAAAATATCATTTATAATGTCTTTATTAAAATTAAACAATGGTTTGTCTTAATTTTTTTCTATCCATAATAAAAAAAAGAATTATAAAAAATTCAAATTTGATCATTATCGCTACCTTATCATAGACGAATCAACCATTTTTTATTCAAATTTGTTGTTGATAAGCTCTGTTTTGATTAGATTTTTTCCGTTTTCACCAACTCTAAAATGTCTTGCCACTACACAAGCCCTAAACATGTCTAGATATATCAGATTATGTTTTTTAGTGGCCAAGAAATGAAAATTAATAAGATGAAAGGAAAAATGAAAAATACAAAGTAATTAGGGGTGAATATTAATTTGTTTATACTATTAGGGAGTATAAGAGAAATTAACTTTATTATATATGGTATAAAGTAATAAAATACCTTATATATGGTAATAAAATACCTTATATATGGTATATGACCCAACTTTTTATGTCCGTCACTTAATAAGGTTGGACTTGACACAACCCCTAAGCACGATAAGCCATGCCAGAGGTGGCCAAGCCTGATGCGAGCGACTGCCACCTCTAATCCTTACTAAGATAATCTCTCTGCGGTGGAGGAAGGCACAACTAGGGCTGAATACAAGACAAACAAGTTTGGATTCATTTTTAAGTTCGTTTTGTTCGATAACAAAATAAGAAAGATGTCAGACGAATTGATCATTAATATAAACATTCGTAATGTGTATTCAGTAATATGAGTATAAATTCAAATTAAGATGAACGAATAATTTGTTGTAAATCGAACCATTCGTTCAGTGTATGAAACATTATCATTTTGTCGGGACATAAAAGTCTCAGTTTTGTGTTTTTTGTCCAAAAATTGATTGATTCACACCCATTCTTTCCTGTCCCATCTTGTTTAACTGTTTAACAAATAAGCGGTTGACACATTTTGATTAATTAGCCATTGATTAGTGTTAATTAACATATTAATTAACATCTTTGAAAGAAGAAGCAGCACTTCAAGCGTTCTGAGCTTCGGTGGTTGGTGTCAGTCTCTCTCTCAGATCTAGTGGGACAGATTTTCTGTATTCTGTTGTTAGGATTTTCAACTTGTTAAATGTGTGTGAAGTTGAATATATGATTAAATTTGATGTAATGTTGAAACCCTTACACTGATTGAATGTAGTTGTAACATCCCAGGGTTAGTTTGGTCTTTTCGGCTTCCTAATCTGGGTTCAGTTTGAGATTTCTGAGATTTCTAGGGTTGTGAGAGAGTTTTGGGGTGAAAGTGGAGTTTTCCTTGAGTTTGAGGGCTTGTGCATGGATCCGTTTGAGAGGATTTGCATGTGAGCGCGGGAAAATGGCATTTTTGTAATTTTCCCGGGATGCACGACCGTGCGTGGTAGATGCACGCCCGTGCATGAGCATTTTTCCAACTGTCTTCGCTTTAAGTCGAGTTTATCCGTTTCCAAACTCATTTTTCACCCAAATTTCCTTCGATTTTCAGAGGATTCACGCCCTAGAAGTGGAGAGCAGCTTCCTTGATCTTCCAATCAAGTTTGATTCGTGAGCTTCTTGAGAGAGAAAGCATGTCAAGAGGTAGGCACTTCTTTCCTCTTTCCCTTGCGATTTTGGTTGGTTTGGTTGCTTGTTTGAGGCATGAAAGTCGTTCCCAGCATGCTTGTGACATTCTCTTTGTGTGTTGATGATAATTTGAGACGATTGGGATGATGATTTATGTATGTGTTTATGCTCATGTGCGAGAAAGTATGCTTTTATATGTTTGTGTTGAGTTGGATGTTTGGCTGGAGGCTTGGAGTGGCTGGAAGAATATTCATAGGTATTTGAAGTGTTTGGCATGTGATTTATGCTTGATTTGAGTTTGGGTTGTGTTTGTGGTCGGAATCGTGTTGATTCCGAGTGGTCATGGAGGTGCAGAGCAGGACGCACGCCCGTGCACCCGAGGGGCACGCCCGTGCACGCTGCGTATTCTGCATGGTCACGGCCGTGTTTACGTGCCCGTGCGTGACCTAATTTGAGGGGTCACGACCGTGCATAGTTCATGCACGCCCGTGCACCCAGTGAAATGTGAGGAAATGCTTTGAAATTCCAGAACTTTGCACGACCAGCGCACGACCAGGGTCACGGTCCCGTGCACGTTCATGCACGCCCGTGCGCGCGATCACGCACGCCCGTGCGTCAGGTAGAAAATTGAGAATAAGCTTTAATTTGTGAAATTTGCACAATAAACCCTATCCATGGATAGTAAACAGTAATTTGAGCTCAATTAAGACTTCATGATGCATCATATGCATATGCATAGCATGGCATGCCATCCAGTGTTTCAGAAAGGGATCCGAGGATCCGAGGATCCGAATTCATGTTTTCAGTTGAAAAACACCGATTCCAGAGGTGAATACGAGGGGGCACTTGTGAGTTTCAGCACCCGTGTCACCAGGAGTTATATACTCAATACTAGCCCTATGTATTGGCATGTGCCGGTTGCTCAGCTAGCAGTTTATGTTTTCCTGGTCCGAGGATCAGATGAGTATAGCGCGAGGCGCTCAGTTCAGTTTCCAGGCCGAGGCCTGATGGCATCACGTGGGCCATACAGTTTGTGGCACGTGTTTGCAGAGGAAACTCACATGGCCAAGGTGCCGAATCCCTGTATTCATCAGTCTGCGCAGCACAGTTTTCAGCATATCAGGTACCCCAGGGTACACAGTTTTCTGCATAGCTTTCAGATAAAGCTTTTGCATGATTTTCAGTTATGGGATCCCAGGATCCAACAGCTTAGTTTTCATGAACAGTTTTCAGAAAACTATTTTCAGTATGCAGGCCCAGGCCTAGCTATGTTTTCAGCTTATTGCATAGCATGTCATTGTTATATGACACATCAACATATCATTCAACGAATGATAAGACAGTAAATAACAGTAATTGAACAGTACACGATAAGCCACGTAAGCTTCAGTTCAGTATCAGTTTCAGATCGGTATCAGTTCTACATCAGTTCAGTATCAGTTCAGATCAGTGCAGTTATGAGTATCCGTAGCAGAGTTTGGTGGGTCGAGTGTCCGGTTCGAATTACTCTTCACTCTCGGTTGTTTACGTATACTCATTTACGTATTTTACGACTGGGTATGAGGTAGTATCCGGTCAGCGAAGGTGTGTTCGTCAGAATTGTTGCCAGTTGGAGTTTGTTCTGTGTGGGGTGTTGTGGAATCCTTCGAGAAGGGTTGGTTTAGGGTCAGTGGATATGAAGTGCTTACTGGGTGATTTTATCACTTACTCCCTACTTTCCTTTCTTTTTGCAGGTGAGTTGTAGAGAGCTGGGAGGAGGAGATGGCTGCTGTTTGGGATCCAGTTTACTTTAGTTTTGTTGTATGCACATGTATATGTTTTCCGCGAATATTTTAATATATGCAAGTTTTATTTGGGCATGTATATATGTATGTATACAATGTACCACAGGTATTTCCGCTGCGATATTTTAGTTCAGTTAAGCATTTCGGTCGGGTATTATTGACCATATTTTCTTTATTTATTTATTATTATTTTATTAAACAGTGAACAGTAATACCCTTCTGAGGTGTCTTACAGTAGTATTTAGGGTTTTCCGTCGTAGGAATTTTAGTTTGTTTATATATATATATTATGTCGAAATTAGGTATTTTCATTTTTATCTTCCATCTTTTTTTATGTTTATAATACTAAATTGAAACTCCTCTTCAATCTCTGTTATTCAGTTATTCGATAATATTATTCACTTTATTAGATAATCTTTTAAAAATATTATACATCAGTTTGAATAAATTCAAATTCAAACTAAATGTGGATTTGATTTAAACTCAAACCAACTCTAAACTTAATTCCTTTTTAATTGAATTGAATCTAATCCCAAATGTAATTTTTGGTAGAACGAGATCAACTTGCCCTCACTCTATTTATTCAAACCCAAAACTAGAATATATATGCATCTATTTTCAATTATGTAATTACTTTTAGATCAATACACTAAACCATTTTTAAAAAAGAAAATTACTCAATTTCTCATTATTTGCATAGAATTTTCTCTTTGTTTCTATGTACCCAATCATCACTAGCAATTTTAGATGTATGTACCCTTAAAAGAGCTAGGGCAATTAAGCACCCAAATGAAGAAACGATGCAACAAAATTTTCCACAAACAAATGCATTTATTTGTTACTATTGAAAGATGATTAAGTATACTTAGAGTGTGTTTGGTTAAAAGTAATAAAATAATTATTAAAATAATTTATTTTTATTATTAATATTATTTTATTTATCGTAATTTTTTATTACAAATTCATGGCAATAAGTAATTTAAAAAGCCTAAGTAGATATTAAAAGATTATTAGATTAATCTTAATTCTATTATAAAATATTATTTTATTTTTATTGAACCAAACACAATAATTATTTATATAAATAAATTTATCTAAATACATTACTTTGATGATTGGAGTTGGATTTTGTTGTGTTAGGAACTACTAATAAATAGTTATATGTTATATGGTTGTTGTTATTTGGTTGTCTAAGCTATAAAAGGATATTGGTTGCTCTTTAATACTGTTGTAGGCTTCCTATGCTTCTCACGATTTAAATTCTCTCCAACTTTGTCACAAATTATGTATCGATAAAAAAATATCTGAATCAGATTCTAATCATCAAACTGTTAGGCATAATGCGCTCTCTAGATCGTCAAGGCCATTTGAAAGAGGAAAAATTATAATTATCGATAAAGTAGCTTAACCTAAACCTAGACTAACCCATGATCTACTAGACAACGTCGAAGTTAACATGACAGTTATTGAAAATTTTGACTTGTTTGACTCTGATGAACAAACTGAGAGAGATATTGGTGTTGAGCAAACATGAGATATATTTCATTCTCCCCCATCACCATTATCCCACCTACAAGAAAACAGAAGATATTGGTAGTTTGATAATGTTCTTCTAAAGAGAAGATAGTTACTCTTGGAGATACACAGTACATAATGTGTGTGACACTGGCTACTATATATTATCATTTATTACTATTATTACTATTTATTGTTATTATTATATTGATAATCTTTAATATATAGTAGGAGTATCACGCATACTTATTTAATAATATACGCTATGTAAAAGCTTATACATAAATACACTTAAAATATTGTACAATATACTGAAAACATTATATACGATTATTTTATCTTATAAAATAAACTATACATGTTGTGTTGGTTGGCTTTTGATTGGATTGGATTAGCATTCATTTGTCTTGTGGTTTTGCATTTCATTTGTCTTGATTTTATAGCATTTGTTTAGATGTCGTTTAAACTAGTTAAGTTTGAATTCGAATTTTGATCAAACTAGTCAAGTTTCAAGTCATAATTTGGACGCATTTTCATAAATCAAGTCAAACATAAAATATTCAAGTTTAAACTTAGTCTTTAAATTCAAAAATAAATTATTTTTAAATTGAGTTTTAGTTTGAGTTATAACTTATAAAACACAAATCGACTCTTTTTATTTTATAACTTGTCAAATTGAATCTTTTTTTTATTCTAGTTTGGTATTATTAGGATTTGACTAAGATTGAACTAATCCAACTATAAAAAATCATTGAGCATTTGAATACAAGTATAAATGAATTATTTAGTTACCAAATTTTCAGAATTTCTTGTGTAGTGTATCTTCCAACTTCCATATCAATGATATGAAGTCTGAAAACTGAATTTTGGAAAATTCGGTTTTCAGATTTCAATTTGCAGATTCAATTTTTTGTCAAACAAACATGTTCATTCGATTATAATATCAAACATGTTTCTTCGTCCACAATGCAAACCTAAACAAATGAACGCACACTTATATACTCAAATGAACAGAATCCCGAATGTTCTCGTTGAATACGACATGAACATGACTATTCCTTGCTTAGCAAAAAAGCAAGACTAAAATTTTTTCGTATTTGTGCTCCATTCACTTCATGTCCAGCCCTAGGCCCGCCGTCTGGTTTTATAGTTTTATTGTCATAATCTTTGCCGGCAGAAATATTCTAATGTAACATTCTCACCGATAGACAAAATGCAAAAGATGGGTGTTGAACTTGGACTACATACAAGATTTTTTTTTTTATTTTTTTATTTCAATAATGCTCTTGCTTACTTGGCATCCAACTTTGTCTTGCTAAATTTGGTCACGAAACTTAATTAACAAGTTATTTAATTACTGTTTATCACAACTGTATCCAAATTCACGCCATCAATACTAAAAAACGAAGGAAGATGAGTGGCTCAGGAGCCTCGAATAAAATCAATCGAATTCGAATTTGAATAAAACTGAGTTGAAGATAAAGATTAAATTTATATTTATAGTGAATTTCAAATCAATTAAATTCGATTTGGATTAAATGCAGCTCTAACATAAGCATGTTCGCTACTGAAAAGTCAACCTGTTTTGCAAAAAGTAATTGGCCCTTCACCTAAAATTCGATCATTCCCACCTGAGCATTTTTACACTCAGGCTCTTGAACTTACTCTCAGTCTCTCACTGTCGGAGACAAAAACCCAAATATATAATAAAATAAGCAAAGCACAAGCAGATAAATCGTCTTCCTTGGTTTACATATTTTATATATTCTTTTGCTCTTTCTCTTGTTTCTTCTGATTGATCGTTCAATCAACAGAAACAGAAACGACCTTTCTTTCATGGCTCAAACTCAAACCCATCTAATTAAAGATCCAAACGCAAATCTAGCGAGTGATTTCTCGTTGAACTCGGCCTTTCTTTTACACAACGGCTTCAACGACAATTCGAAAACTACGGGGTTTCAGATTTCTGATATAGAGATGATCAAGTTGCAGCCCCCAAGCTACACGAGTTTAAAGGACTTGTTACCGACGTCGATCATTTCACCGACCAACAGCTCAAGCTGGAGCGAGATCCCCATTAAGAATCCGCTCGTTAAACACGCGGCTCTGGCTTATTTGCAGCCCATGTCGAGCCCCCCGGATGCGGGGGACAAAGGGTGGTTGGGGAAAGTCAGAGAGTCGTTTTGCTATCAATGTGAGTGCTTTTCGTGGATAAACGACGTCATTTTTAGGAGTGTAAGGGAGGTGTTTTGGGATGGACGTATCGAGGATGAAGATGAAGAAGATGAAGATGACGAGAAAGTTGAGTGAGGGAGACAATTTTGGACGCTAAACTTTTGACTGGTAGGTAGATCACCTTGTCAATATCAAAAATTTTTTTTTTTAATTATTTTTGGGAGGGGTGACGTGTAATTAACTAAATTAAACGTGGAAAATTATTGGATATGAATTCTGATAGAGTAATTTCTTTGCGTTGTAATGTAATCACATGATTGCAGGAGAAATATATTTAAATTGGGCTTAACGTCCCACCCAAGGTTTTCTTAAATGACAACTCCCACCTTTAAAAGTTTAAAAAGTAAATTATCTACTCTTGTTTTTCTAAAATGATCAAAATATCTTTTATAAAATTTAATAATATTAATATTAAAATAAAATTTAATATAAATAATATAAAAATAAATTTAAAATAAAATAATATTAAAATATTAATAAAAATTTTAAACATAAAATAAATAATTAAAATTAACCGTCGTTGATGGCGGTAGCTTTTACTTTCACCAGATGGTTGAAAATAGCCACTTGGTTTTATTGGCGACTAAATCTAGCCGTTAAAAATCTAACGGAGATGACTAGTCTACTATTGGAGAAAATTGAAAACTACTTGAATATTTGACACCGACCATTTTAGATGGTAAAGATAGCCAAATTTAGTTATATCTACTATCATAGAGGTCAAATCTGATCATCTCTATTATTATGAAGATCAAATTTAATCGTTAATAGAATTAAGTAGTTGTTTCTAGTCACTTATAAAATTAAAAACAGTCATTATTGTCGATAGTAATGGTTTTTTTTAATTATTTATTTTATTTTCAAAATTATTATTATTTTGATATTATTTTATTTTAAATTTATATTATAATATTTTATAAAATTTATTTTTAATTTTAATTCAAAAAAATAAAAATATCTTTATGACTTTAGTTTGGGTGGGTATTTGATTTTTAAAACTTTTAGGGTGGCCATTGGTTAGTGAAACCTTGGGTGGCAATAGGCGTTGGGCCCTTTAATTCAGAAATGAACAAAGAAAATTGATTTTATTTTTGATGCAGAAGAAAGAAATAGTGAGATTCTAGAATATACCCTCATTCTCTTGTGGGGGCGTTTCAACCTAAGCCAAGTACTTTTGTTAAGAATGGTAGGTTTATATTTAATGTTTAAAAAATCATTATAATAATAAATAATGATACTATTCATTCATAAATAGGTGAATCCACTAATAATTACATAATATTACTTTATTTATTTTACAGCCTCCACCACCACTAAGGAAAGTTCATTGTACTTTCTTAAATGCTTACATGGCAGTTTCATAACAAAGAAAGTTGCCCTTTTGATGAAACTTTTTTTGTGGAAATTGATTTTCATTTTATTTTCTTCTTCCATTTTTTTTAATTTAAGCTTGAGTTCATATTTGTATTCAGTTTATATAATTTATTATATATATATTTTTAAATTTTATTTTATTAATTATTAATTTAAGATTATTAAATATTATTTTATTTTATTATTTTTTTCTTTTTATAATCCAAAAACCTCTAGTATAAAAATCAGTTAACCTTAACTAATTAAACAGAATAAACATGGAGAGTTATTGATTTCATATCAATCTGAACTCTGATCATCTTAGTTACTCTTTATCTTCATCATTAAATCAAATCACTTGAGTTTTTGAGATATTTTAGTTATTTCATCGAAAATAATAAATAAATAATTTAACTTTTAGCTAACAGAAAATTTGGACGGAATTGAATAAAAAATACTTTACAAGCGAATGTTCGGATTGAAAAAAGTGGATAGGTGAGAGTTTATTAGGATTAAGTTGTTTAGCTATTTTCATCAACAGGATATATGTATATGGTTCGAGTAAAATGTGCAGACTATTGTTAAGTCTCATTGGGGCCTCCCTCGACAAGATGTCTACCAAGATTTTCTACAATTTATTTTGTGCGCATGCTAAAGAAACTGCAGTCACCGGAAGTCTCCACAAGACCAATACCCATCTCTCAAGTGGTGAAAGACCAAAGCACAACCTGTGTTCATATGTTCCCAGAAGTAGAATATGCCTTGTGGCAAATTCAGCCGAGACTGCGTCATTGTTTACTATGCTTGCGGTCAACAAAGAACCCACCCCCCAACTCGTTAGAACGCCTATAGATTAGAAAAAAGAGTTTTAAGATGTGCTACTGAGCCTGGAGATATAGATGGAAAGGTCCATAGTTTGACGTAGGGGGAAAGGAAAATATTAGAAACCTAGTTCAAAAACACGGCCAGGCTGAAACTGTAGCGTTCAAAGAAACGCTCGGCTTGCTCAATATTCCTGCTGCGGCCAAGAAGATCAATAATACAACCATAACGCTCAATTTCGGGATCTATGCCAGAAATGCTGCAAGAGGAAGTAAAAGTACTCGCATCTGGTGTAAGAGGTTCTCTCCATGCTCTGCTCATTCTGTATGTAAGCTGCTAATAAAATGGAATTAGTAGGTTCCACAAAGTTAGAACTGAAACCTGCTCAAAGAAGGTCGATTCTAGGCAAGAATAGGAATAAAAAACTGGGCATTTGGCGAATCCATTTCTGATTTGAGTATCTGATTGTAGCTAAATTTAAGTTGCAAATTTTGTAATTACAAATCAAGCGTTGTTTACATTGCTAGCTAGAGTTGGTAATCAACATGCTAATGACAGTTAATTAGTATTGATGGAGTAGTGTAATATTAGAGTCTGGGTTAGAGCTCTTCAGGGATGCTTTGGAGGACAGGACGCCAAACACCTCTTTGTTTGTCCTTTGATGCAATATGGACTCTGGAGTGATGCTTTATCTTGAGAAGATTTAGCCTTTTTTCTACGACTGATGAAGCTGAGGGTCGATGAGCATTGCTGCCGCTGCCTTTGATGGCTTCAATCATTTGCTTTAAATCTTCTCGTCTCACTAGAATTTTCATCCTCACAACTCCATCTTCATTGCTCTGAGAAACAACACCGCCGTAGCCATTCACTAGAGAAATCGCTTCCATTACATTGCTCTTCGTACAACTTCCCTGATTTCTACCTTCAGAAGGCCAAAATTCTCTCTTCAACCCCATCTTCATCTTCTTCTTCTTCTTCTTCTTCTTCAAGTAGATAGATATTTGATCTATATATAGAGTTCTCCAACCAATTGTATGCATGTTTGTTCACCAATTGCAACGTTTTGGTCATTTGACTTCAACCAAAAAAAAAATCTAAAAGCCACCAAATGCCAACCCCTTGTTTGGTTAGTTGCTTTCAATTACATTCTTTTATGCATTTTTTAAGAGAGTCAAATGCCAACTTCTTATTTGGTTTGAATTCACCTGCTTCATGTTTATATCTTAGAACAAAATTCACCTGCTCCAGTTTTAAGTAATTATTTTTCAGTTAAGTTAGTTAATTAAGGCATTTGTTTACAATAAGACATAGTTGAGAAAGTTTGCCTAGAATTGTCCATCATAAGAGTGACTTACTTTCTATCCGATTAGATTTCAAGTTACAAGTAACATATATTACAACAATATTATACTCTGTTTTAATCGACGTTGTGGTTGTGGGTTAGGTCACAATTTCTTGAGGGGTTTGTTGGTTTAAGCGAAGAATGGATTAAATTCCTTAGGTTAAACTTGTTTGGATAATTAAAGTTTTGACAAGAACTTGACGAATTTTTATTTCACTGAAGGAAAAACTCACTTTGGGTTGAATACCTACTAAATAACTATTTCTGATCAAAGGCTAGATGAAATAGTAATTTTCATCCTTTAAGTTTGAAAAAAGTCATTTTTCCACTCATATATAAAATTTATTAAAAAAATTTGTTAATATTTTTTTTTATAAAATTGTTGAAAAGACAAAAAAAAAAAACCCCTCAAGTTAAATGATACTTTGTCCCCAAAATTTTATTAAATACTTTTTTATTCTAATTTATATTAATGTCAATTAAAAAATTAAATAAATTTACTAATATAAATATAGATCAAGATACCACTGATATATAATTGTATGTTGACTGTAAAATATCATTTTTGAAAATTTTATGGATGTTAATGGGTTTTTTTTTGGAAATTCTATGAAGTACAAATTTGTAATGGGGTATTAAGACTTGGAGACTATTGATTACATCACTGAAAATACTAAA
Organism: Anacardium occidentale; assembly: GCA_026122585.1. NCBI lineage: Eukaryota > Viridiplantae > Streptophyta > Magnoliopsida > Sapindales > Anacardiaceae > Anacardium > Anacardium occidentale. Next base: position 364,203 of record JAJEJH010000188.1, read on the forward strand.
AATTGGTAGATCAAAGCAACTTTATCCCATTCTTCTTGAAAGGGGCAAAATTCCATAAACAACACTAATTGCATCCATACTAGGGAAAAACCTCTTTGAAAATCAAAGCTATATTCAATATTTGATATGTGTTATCCCATCGAGCTAGGTAGTTAAGAACCAATTTCCTTTCCTTAACGCCATACATTTTACAAATATTTACAAATTTCTTTTGTCTAATCTCACTAGCCTGTATAAATTTAATACTATCCATTATTTTATCTATAATATCCCTTATTTCACTAAAACCATCTTGTAAAAAGAAGGTTGATACTATGAATTGTACATCAAATATAAAATGTTTGATCACTAGCCACTAATGACTACTCCATGTGAAAAGTTTTTATTCTGTGACTTAATACATTTGTCATTAACAGAGACATTATCAATCTTGATATTGTGCACCTACAAAATTTAAACCATGCAAAAACAAATAATTATAAACAATATAATATACTATCACATTATGGATGAGACTACCTAAAAAAATAATTAGAAACAATTTAAAACATACCTTATATTCTATTCTCCATCCAGTAAAATAGTTGTACAATGCGGATACAATATTTTTTCCTATTTTGGGGGGAGGCATGTGCACAAAATTTATTTTACGCTTTTGTAGAGTCCACGTCTTTAAATCCACCTAATGTGCAATGACTATCATATACTCAAAACTCTGTACATCTAACTTTCATAACCTAAAGGTTAGACTTATCCTGTAGAGTTGTTCAAACTTTTTCTTTATTGTTTGACCCATGGGGACAATATCTTTTCCTAATGTCTTCCTTCTTCTTCCAAAGCGTTGTTTCATATGTCTAGTGAGATATGCAGTTGTACTTATTTTTTGTGATTTCAAATTTTTTTTATAATATTTTCAAATCGCATATCACGTATCCCCAATGATTGTAATTTTCTTTTCGAAAAAACATTCTTATACAATTGATATTTTTTTTTTTTCTACTTTATAAGATAACGAAGGTGGGAAGAGAAAACTTTGTTTTTCTCATTTCATTGTGTAACTCTTTTTTACTAGGATCATGTGATAGTGTTGATTGAGGTTCTTCAATGATTACTTCTTTTCCTTTTATAGATACTTTAAATGCATAAGAGGACAAGCTACCACCAGTGGTAGCATGGGAGGATCCTCTCTACTTACATTTCTTCGATCTAGTTTCTATAAAGGAAATTAAAAAAAAGTTATACAACATAAGCCATGAACATGGGACATTTCAATTAAAAACAATTATTTTAAATTTAAAAATTATAAGAAAATAATTGTCATATAAAATGAAAGTTAAAAACAACAATGCAATGACACAAATTTAAAATACAAATAATAATGCACAATGTTAATGACTACACCTTATATATGGATAAAAAAAACATGATGCAATGACACAAATTTAAAATGTGGACTGGGTCTAAGTCAGTTGATCAAGAGAAATCTTGGAATTTTATGGCGTTTTGGGAGTGATTTTTTTGTAATTTCTGACTGCTGTGTTTCGTGGTGGTGATTGTGTTGAGGTAGCATGGAAGAAAGTCAGAACTCCACAAATTTGATATCAATTTGTTGGGGGCATTACTAACAATTGTTTTAAATTTATTTATTTTTAATTATTAACCTTACAATTAATATAAAAATAAAAGGAGAAAATATATTTAATGCAATCTTTGAGTAAAATTATTTAATTTTAATAAATGTCACAAAAATAATAATTTTTTTAATCTTTTAATATATTTGTACAAAATAGTTTCCTTACGGATTATATTCAAGAATGAAAGACATATTTAAGCTAAGCAATCTCATACTAAATTAGACTTTAGACTTTCCTAGCTATAAGTGGTTACTCAATCTCTTTCTTTGTTCTTCTTTGAACCTTACATTAAATCCTTCTGTCAAACTTCAAACGCCCACCAAGAGAAAGATGTGCCTCAAACATACAGAGGATCAATCTTCCATATCCAGTTAGTCTCGCTTCAACATTTACTTAAAATTTACAAATCAAGGACAGTTTGAGAATCTGAGGTTACCCCTAAAGCTAAGAAAATTTCAGAGCTCATTCAGAAGTAGCACTCACAATGTAGAATTCCCTAAAACTCCAGGGACATTAGATATGATTTACTGCTGCTAATTCATAATCTTCATGCTCCAGGCAGACATTAAGACACTCTCATACAGCAGGCACACATTCACAGCACAACAACTCCATAATCTTCATGCTCCAGGGATACAGTGGACTCACACGAGCACACGTTAACACACTCACACAGCAGGCACATATTCACTGATTATTCACAGCAACTCATTACTTCGAAGACTGAATTTTTGTTCATATACGAATGAAGATTATCTACAGAGAGTTGAGGAGTGAGATCTGTAAGAGTTTGAGATGTGAATTAGAAATTTGAGGAATTTATGGATATGGGTCGGATTTATTTCGATGATTTGCAATTTAGAGTCATTCGGATTCTGAAGGACCCATGGGCTCCTCATGTTGTGCATTTCTCACAATGGCGATTTTGGAAAACCCATTTTTCAAAATTTAAACCAAATAGCTATTTCCAACGTATGGAGAGAAGGTATTGATCGGAATTACGAAATTGTTTTGTGAATTTTATGTGATAATGATTCATTTGAAACAGAGGTTTTGGAGGCAGAATCTCAGAGTCCTTCAAAAGTCACTCCTCCCATTTCTGAACTGCGAAGCTCTGTTTCTTGTCTTTTATTTTCATCATAATTCACACGGTTTCAGAAAGACAGATTTCTTCTGTAGGGAATAGGCTGCCCTTAGTACTTTAAAAAAGTTATATGTTGCTTACACTTGGGATCTAGTTGAATATTGCTGCAGAAATCAGGCGGGGAACTTCCAACAGCATAAGGAAGTCAATACTGCTCCAAAGCCAGCCACATTATGTTTCATCTGTATACCAAATCTCTATAATCCAATGTGATTCTACATATGCTAACATTATTTATAAAATATTCCATCATTTAAAACCCTTACTCATGTTACTTAAAAAATGGAAGAATATTAGTGTCAGAGCAGCAAACAATTGATGCATTACCTGAATCACCCCAAGTGTTACTAGCAATGAGAGGAATCTACCCAACTAGACCCTGCCGGCTTCTTGATATTATTATTTTTCATTGCCATTCTCAATTTTGCTGCATCATCCCAACGTCCCATATCTGCATACATATTATACAGAAGCACATATGGGGCTGAACTTTCGGGCTCAAGTTCCATCAATGCCTCAGCTGAAACTCGGGCCAACTCTACATTGTTATGCACCCGGCATGCACCCAGCAAAGCACCCCAGACAGCTTTATCTGGCTCAAATGGCATGTTTTTAATCAAATCCATGGCCTCTTCCAGATGCCCATGCTTACCCACTATGTCCACAAGGGAGGCAAAGTGCTCAATTCTTGGCTCAATACCATATTCACTGATCATTGATTTAAAATGTCTGCGGCCTTCTTCTACTAGTCCTGCATGAGCACAAGCACTCAATACTGAAATAAATGTTATATGTGTAGGCCAAACTTTGTAACTCTTCATCAAGTCGAAAAGTTTCAAAGCCTCCCTTGCAAAACCATGGGATGCATATCCTCCAATCATTGCATTCCACGAGATTACACTTCTCTGCTGTTTCATCTCATCAAAAACTCTGCGTGCCTCAGTTATTGCTCCACATCTTGAATACATGGTAATCAGGGCGTTGTCTATTGGCAGATCTGGAATAACTGTTTTAGTGACTAGCTGATGAATCTGCATTCCCAGGAAAAGGTCCACAATTTGAGTAGACACACTCAGAACTGAAGATAAAGTGTGTCGATCAGGTTTCTCTCCTTCAATTTGCATCTGGCAGAAAAGCATAATTGCTCCTTTATAGTCCTCGTTTCTGTCACATCCAGCTATCATTGAATTCCATGAGACGGAACTTTTTTGTGGCATCCTCTCAAATAAATCACGGGCAAGCTCTAAATTACCCGTCTGAGCATACCCCGATATCATTGTATTCCACGACTGAGCGTCAGGATTCGGCATTTTACCAAAGAGATTTAACGCCTCTTCCATATTTGATGCATGAACATACCCACTAATCATAGTGTTCCATGAAAAATTGTCTCGTTCCACCATTTGATCGAATATCTCCCTAGCAGAAATAACATCTCCGGTCTTCACGTAACACATAATCATTGAATTCCATGACACAACATCCCTTGTAAACCTACTCTTTCCTTCTCCTTGCTTACTAGACACTGGTATTCGATCAAAAAGCTCTCGTGCTTCAACAACCCTTCCTCTCCGACCATACCCGACAATCAAAGTATTATAAGCATGCACTAAATCTTCTCTATCATCATACCTATTCCCAAACTGAACTAAAACTTTTTCTGCTTCATCCAACTCACCATTTTTTATAAGACCGGCCACAAGTGCGCTTAAAGAAGCAGAGTCCCGTTCAGGCATTTTCTCAAAAAACTCAATAGCACGACCCACATCACCATTCTGCAAATACCCTGAAATCATAGCATTCCATGCCACAACATTCCTCTCAGGCATTTCATTAAAAACCCTCAACGCTGCCTCCATCATACCATTCTTCGCGTACCCGCTAATCATTGTGTTATATGAAATACAGTCTCTTTCAGGCATTTCATCAAACAAGAACCTAGCCTCCTCCAAAAACCCACTCCGGCGACACGAAACATACCCCGAAATCAATATATTCCAGGAAACAACATCTCTTTGAGGCATTACATCGAATAGTTGTCTTGCTTTAGCCATTTCTCTGAATTTCACATATCCACTGATCATCACATTCCACGTTACAGTGTTTCTTCGTACTGTTTTTTCAAACACGGTTCTTGCTTCGCTCAGACGATTCATTCTTATCAAATGGGAGATCTTCTTGTTCGCAGAGTAAAAGTCCGGCTCCGGCTTCGGCTTCCTATTCGTCTTGGAGGCAAAGTTGCGCGACAGTGAAGCTACTTTTTGGGTAATGCTTGGTCCCAGTAAATGGCGACAAAGATAGCACCGAGCTTGAGCTCTTCTTTTGCTGGCCAAAACAGTCGCGTTTAGCCTCTGCATGGTTTCAGTGGAACCCCAAGCTTGTGGCTGAGCTTATCGGTTGGTAGATAAATGGTAACAGCTTGAAGAGCCGAAGACGCGCAAATCTGAAATGGATTCCATATTGGAGTTTAGAGAGCAGGAGCTGGTTGGTCTTTTAAGGGAGTGTTTTTGATCTGATACGGCTGTTTATTAGGTTAAACACATCAATAATGAAAATTTATTTTTTTCGTCAACAAACAGTTTATCAATTCCAATAAAAAAATCGCTTTAAAATGTTTATTTCCTTATTTTAAATAAATAAATGTAAGACTGAATATGATGCAAGAATAAGTGATGGGTAGTCTCCAAGCCTGCATTACGCCGCCGTGGAACCGCTGCGCCCGCTGGCTTCACAACCCAGAGCCACAACGACCCTTGTGCCATTTCCCAGCCGCAAGTTTAAGCAAGCAAGGCCAGCGATTCCTCACTTCTCTGGTAGTCACACGAGACTCCAAAACGGCCAACCGTTTGATAAATAAATTTGTCGCATCGTCTCCTCAGTTTATAGCTCTCAACGCCCTCTCTCACCTCCTCTCTCCTCAGTCTACTCATCCCCGCCACCTCTCCTCTCTGGCTTTACCAGTAAGTCATAGCTTGCTTTACCATATTAAAAGAATCAACTTTATTTTATTACACCATCAAAATTGCCTCTGTTTTTGTTCCTGTAGTTGTACTTGAGAATAACTGAAGAGTCATGGTTTAAGTGGAATCCAAAGCTGGTCGCTGAGCTCATAGCGTTGTTAGATAAACAGGGGAAGCATGAAGAGACTGAGGCTTTAATGTCTGAAACTGTTGCAAAATTACAGTTTCGAGAGCGAGAACTGGTTGTTTTTTATGGGAATCTGATTGATTCTTTTTGCAAACATGAGTTAAAAGGTGGGTTCGATGAAATTTATCGTCGTTTGGATGGGCTTGTAAGGGATACTTCTTCTGTTTATGTAAAGCGCCATGGTTATAAGTCGATGGTTAGTGCCTTATGTGAAATGAGTCAGCCCCGTGAAGCTGAGAACCGGGTTGAAGAGATGAGAGGAGGAGGACTCAAGCCAACTGGATTTGAGTTTAGGTGTCTTGTATATGGGTATGGAAGATTAGGGTTGTTTGAGGAGATGGAAAGAAGTTTAAAGCAAATGGAGAGTGAAGGATTTGAAGTTGATACAGTTTCTTCAAATATGATTCTTTCTTCTTATGGAGCTCACAATGAGCTTTCAAGAATGGTTTTATGGCTACAGAAGATGAAGGATTTGAGCATTCCGTTCTCAATAAGGACTTACAATTCTGTGTTGAATGCATGTACCACAATCATGTCAATTCTGCAAGACTTGAATGATTTTCCGGTTTCAATAGCAGAGTTAACGGGGGCTTTGAATGGAGATGAGGTGTTGTTGGTTAAAGAGTTGGTTGCATCATGCGTTTTGAATGAGGCGATGGAATGGAATTCCACAGAAGTAAAGCTGGATTTACATGGGATGCACTTGGGTTCAGCCTACTTGATAATGTTGCAGTGGATGGAGGAGATGAGACTCAGGTTTACTGATGGAGATTCTGCCATTCCGGCGGAGGTTACTGTGGTATGTGGATCAGGGAAGCATAGCAGTGTTAGAGGGGAATCCCCATTGAAAGCTATGGTTAAAAAGTTGGTGATCCGAACTAATTGTCCACTGAGAATAGATAGAAAAAATATTGGTTGTTTTGTTGGCAAAGGGCATGTTGTTAAAAATTGGTTATGTTGATCAAGAAATGGTATTGATGTTCAAGAATTTTATCTCAGAAAAGCTTTCATTTGTATATTGGAATTATCTTTACCGGTAGGTAAAGAACTCGTTTTCTTTACATTTCTAGGCTTGAAGCTATATCAGAAAGTTGTACAACAGAAACAACAAGGACAAACCATGACACAGAATACCATACCTGAAAAAATCTGTCAGTAGCTCTCAAAACCATGGCATCCACCATATATACATCTTGCCAAGATTTCTGTGCGAAACTGCTTCAGCAATTAAGCGACGTGCCTGGCCTTCTACACCTAAAGGTAAAGATGGTGCTGCCCCAACCCCAACCACCACCCCTTGCAACCTTGCCTGAATACTACTGATGGCTCGCTGCAAATATTTAGAGTATATGCTTAAATGAGAAAGGCGAATACAAGTTGCTGCTGATGATACAATATTTAAAACATTAGAATCATAAAGCACTATTTTGTTACAAGAAGAAATGAGAACAGCGAATACGATATACATACCTGTGCACATGGGTTCTGAACTTCTACCCCACTGGATTTGTGAGTTTTAGTCCACTCAACAAGAGGATCATGAATGAATGTTTCAAGAACACTCATTAAAGTCTCCCTGTGAGTTCTTAGCACTTGAAGTGTAATTTCACAAGCCTTCAGGAAGATGCCCTCATAGCCAGTGATCCCCAAGCCATCAATCATGTTCTATATGTTACATCAGATAGTATCAGTTCTTCCAATAGGAAACTGAATAACTTATAATTAGGATACAGTCAGGGAAACAAAAACAAGTATGAATAGGACATCGAGTATTGGTAAGAGTTAACTTTTAAAATGAAGTCCATGTAACCACTGCATTAGAAATAAAATGATTATTTTACTTAACCAAAAAGTCATTATTAATACATTTATCACCAAGGATTCTAGGAATATCCCGGGCATAATTTCTTAAAATAAATACTCAGATCATATTTCATAGATCTTGTTCTCACTGAAAGTGGGAAAACTTGAGGATTTCTAAAATTTCAAGTTATATATGGATATGTTTTATTCATACCTGGGTCAACCTGAAAGGCACCAGCTCAGGCTTCTCCAGCTCCAAACCTTTATCAAACAAGCAACTGAAATCAACATGAACACAGTCACCTGTCGTAGAGTCAAAAAGAATGTTTTCCCCATGTCGATCACCCAGCCCTACAATATGCCCAACCATAGACCAAACTGCCGTAGTGTGTGCATAGGCAACTCGAGCCCAAAACCAAGCAGCAGGCTCAGAAAAAGTAGTCAAGAACCATTTGTGAAATACGGGGGTAAACATGGGAAGGATCTTTGTCTTCAACATCTCGTCTTCTGGCATTTTACCTTGGCATTGATCATAAATCCGTTTAATTTGGGGATTTGTTTTCTGCCTATCAAATTTTCCACAGGATATATAAATGTCCTGAAGTATATGCCGCAGTCCACGAGTATGAGGTACCCATTCCACCATACCACAGTCCTCAGTTAGAGGAATTACTGCAAAGGTACGAATATAAAGCTTCCTTCGACGACTTTCAGGATATTTTGATAACAAACGGTTTATCATTGCAGTGAACTCCATCATACGAGCATCTTTCCTAAGATCATCCTTGGGTTTGCAAAGGAATGGGCGCTCAGTGCCATCACTGCCCAATAGAATAATCTGAAAACACAAAAATTAAATAAACAATGAATAATAAATAAAGCAAATGGTAGAGAGATTAGGTGTGCAAACTGTCTAGGTAGCTAATAAGACAGTCTATTAATAACATGGCAAAGGGATGAATCCCAAGTGGTATGGTCTATATAGATTATCAACAAAATCAACACAATTCATGACTTACACCCACCCAATTTAAAATGCTTATCAACATCAAAACGCTAAATCATTAGGTCCAAAATGCTATAAAAAGGGTTTGGTTAGTTCACTATTTTATGCAAGCTAGGAAACATTTATGGTAGTGAAGCAATGCCTTCTCAACAACATAAGTGTTATCCCTGGGAACAAAGTTGTGGTATGATGTCAATATGAACCACGAAAATACAACGCCAAAAGTTTATTGAGAAATGAATTCAGAAAAATGTCAAAAGCAATTTCAGTTAAATTTATAAGATAAATATCCCAGAGTGTTACCTTTTTAGGTCGCTGAAGAGATGAAAGAATTTCAGCCTCATCAGCTATTCCCAATATCGTAGGAAGATCAGAGGTAGAAAAGATATTAGAAGAAAGTGATTCATTAAGATTCACTTTGTATGTTGGTAGACTAACAGAAAGGGATTGTTGAGTAGGCATAATTATCCCCAATGGCATCATCCTTTTCAAGGCACTGAATTCTGTTGAGATATTGATTGTCCTTGCTTTTGACTGCCCCGCGTGAAAGCACAATTTGATCAAATGATCAATCAGGCAAGCAAACTGATCAAACAAATTGTTTCCACTATTTCCTTGGCTAAACCCCTTCCGTGCAGCTTGTATGATTTCTGCAGCTGCCTCCCTCCTTGACGAAACTGTGGATTTTGAAACTGCTGCCATAATCCATAAGGCTTGTTGTGGGTACTGCTGAAGAACTAAGGTGATGATGTGTTTAACCAACCGAACAACTTCTTCATTCTGGTGGCAAATTCTGGAAACTAACTGAGGCAACACTGTTAACCATTGGTATGGGGGCAAATCCTTCCAACAACCCCTCATAATACTCATTAACTGTAAAATACAACAAGAAAGAGAACCATATTAATGTATTGATGAAAAATGGAGATACGATTTCACTGGCAAGGAAAATAGAATAAAGCTCTTCTTATCTTAAAAACTTAAAAATACCTTCGCATGGACACTTCTCAAATTTTTGTTAGAGGACAAGCCACTTCTTTGATAGAAACTCCCAAAGTCAAACCATAAGGTTAACAACCTTGGAAGAGCTTGGAACAGATTTTTGTGGCCCCTATGGAGTCCCTTTGCATAGAATAATAGAACATCAGGTAGGTAAGACCACCAATGGTTCTCAATGTTTACTTTCGCAGAAGTAGACACAGCAGAATTTGATGGCACCGTCCTGGAGCCTAACTCAGTATTATCTTCCTGACGTTTCCTAGCATCCACAAGCACATCATCGCAATACTTGGCCATATAAAAGTATCCTTTTTCCCATGTGGGCTGCAGTTCCCTCACCCTGGAATAAAGACTAATTACATCTTCCTTCTGCTTCTGCCCAGTGTAATGAATCCACCGAGAATAAAGGAGAAGGGTCTTTGCGATATCTGTTTTCTCATTCAAAGTTTGATTATCACAAAGTAAGGGAGGCGGGTTCGACAGAACAAGTGAAAGGCTTGTAATGGATGATACTGCAGCAGAGCCAACAACATCAACAGGCATGTTCAGGAGATACTTTTGCAACTCATCGATGGCTCCATCAGATCGTTTAAACCTCCAAAGAAGCTTGGACTTTTCCATGTGAACATTAGGTGCACCAGAAGCTTGAGCTTCTAGAATTGCTCGGTTTGCAATCTCATAATGACCAGCCAAGCGACAGAGCTTTGCGTATTGGAGCCAGCAATTTCCAACTTGAGCTCCAAGACCACTAGCACCAAATACCATTCTCCGAAAAGCCAACAGTGGCTCTCTAGCCCAAAGTGAAGGTTGAGTAAATCTGAGTCGGTTTTCCCAATTATCAATTACCTTCAAAAATTTCGGATCACCTAGATGAAAAGATTTCTCCAAAAATGAATCATTCACAAGTAGAGCATGGAATTCTTCCAGCTCCCTTAGTAAATGAAGCTTTACAATATATGGATAAGCCCGCATATAAGAATCCATGCCAGCAGCAGCCAATGGAGCAATTAGAGCTTGTTTGGACAGTGCAATTTTTTCAGCAACTGAGAAATGATCTTTCTTGATCATTGCCTGAAGAATCTTTGCAACATCCATGTCAAAAGAGGCATTACTTTCAGAACTACTACAAAGTAAACCTTCTTTATCAGCCCCACTAACATACTCATTCATCAAATCCCATCTTCCAAGCCTCCATGCTGCCTGCACACCTTGCATGCACCATGTTTTCTTGTATTTCGGTATCCTAGAAATCAGACCATCAACATGAGTGACCATGGCTTGAAGATGGCACATGTTAAGTAAACAATTAAGGACATCTGAATGCCTCTGAACAGAAGTTGGATCCATCTGTAAGGCTTGTTCACAAGAAGTTAAGACTTCAGCCCAGTTTCCTGCTTTTTTGTTTATTAAGAGCATATCTTGTGAACTTAACAATGTACGTAATCGCACCAATCCAGATAGACCATCAGACTCATCAAGACAGCTATATACTTCCATTAAAAATGAAACATCTTCATCCTCAAAGATGCCACTCTTTTCAGCTGCAGGATTGAAGGAACCCGACTTTCTGCGCACATGAGATTCAAAATACATTAAAGACCTTTCATAAGCCTGACACCTGAAGGAAGCCTTGGCAAGGGTTACCTTTGGAATCACATTTAAAAGTTCTGAAACATATTTACATTGAACGAGGAGTTGATCTTGATTGGCCAAATAAGTTGGGGTTGGATCCTTTGACTTGGATGCATGGGACCTAGAAGTGGCTGATCGTACTGACTGTGAAAGAGCTAATTCTTGTTCAACATCATCCACCCATTGCCCAAGATTATCGAGAAGAGTGAAAATAGCTTGAATGCAAACTTCACTTTGCCCACCACTGATTCCATGAACTGCAGCTCCACTATTCTCGCATGCTGCAGCATCAAGAACAGATAAGATTTCCAGTGTAATCCCTTCACGTGCCTCCTCAGTGCCATGACAGACAGCATTAAGAACTAAATATGGCAGGAGATAAATTGCAGTTTGCATATCATGGCGCACTATGCCTCGACATGCATTAAAAATGCTTGCACGGGATCCAATTGCATGCACAGTCAGTTTTTTAATCCAAAAAAATATCCATCTCCTAAATGACATAGAAGGACGATAAATTGGACCTGTAGACGCAGAATCAGACACATTCGGAAGTTGAAATCTAGAGGTTAAACAAGGGGCTAATATCTCTTTCACATAATTAGAGAACCGATCCCACAATTTTTGACCCCTTCCATTCATCTCATAGATATTATCAGAACTTTTATTGCAAGATGTGGCCCTTTTCAAATTCAGTACTTGAGACATAGAAGCAGCACCATTCTCATCCAATGATGCTTCACAGCCTGCAATTTTTAAGAGCTCTTGTATAGCCAATGCAGCTGAATCCTGAATGATGGTATCAGGAGCAGCTCTAAAAGCCCTAACCAGATGCTTGTGAATCAACTCAAAAATAAGGTCATCATCTGAACATTCAATTTTAAAGCGTTGGCATGGAAAACCCTTCACTTTGGCAGGGTCAACTGCTCCCAATGCTCCGAGGCAATCAACACAGACCAATTTTAGCCGCTGACCCACTGTAGTCCTTGATTCTTCTGCACATCCTCTAAGTAAAGAAGTGATCAGAGAGCTCAAAACATCCATGTCTGAACCTGTTTCACCATTGATTAGAGCAGTAACATTCTCATTTCTTAGCTTCAACAACTTACTCAACTCACATGCTACCATGTACCTCACATTCAGGTTCTCATGATTCAGACCATCAATAACATCACGTAACTGATCCTTCAAAGTCATTGACCCCCGAGCTTCTTGTATGGCTCTATTCACTTCTGTAAGAGCAGGAATACTAGGCAACAAAGGGAACTCATGAATATGCTGCTTCAAGATAGCCTTATTCTTTAACACCAGCTCTTCTAATATTTTAACCACTTGATTCAAAAGTACAGGATTAGCTTTATCTCTCTCTAAGAATGGAATAAGAGCAGCAAAAACTTGAGAAATAACATGCTTAGTGCTAGATTGTGATACTGTTGCCAATTGCTCAATAAAAAATTGCAAGACAGGTAGACCCTCACACTGAAGTGATTCTTTACCAATGGCATGCAAAAGGAGAACCAGTACTTTTGGGACATAAGTATTAAGGTGTGAACCCATCATTTTGATCAGCATCTCAATACGTTTCAAAGCTTGTTTCTGCAGTGAAAAATCCTCTGCATGGAGCATTTTCCTGTCAATACTATTGAGAAGACCAACAAAATGATTCCTCAGAAAGCCTGGAAGATCTTCAGAACCAGTCAGAACTACAGCAACTTTCTTTATCATCTGAGGTACTCTGGTTAACCTGTAAATCAAAGTCATTTATACTTGGCAGGAAGACCAATATTGTCCACCTATAGCTATATAATCCCAGTTAAACATATTCATGACTCAAACAGTAGCCAGAGGCTAGTCAATGATTAAAAGAATAATACAAATTTAGTGCCTACCTTAAGTAAGGACATAATGTTGGTAAACTTCTCAAAGTAAAGCAAAAAAATTTCAAAAAACCAAAGAGAAAATAAGTAAAAATAATACTACGCACTGCACAACCAAAAGCTTTACAGAAAAAACAATACAATTTTTCAGAGGTTTTACCTTCTAACAATAGAGTAAAAGATTCAGAGATGTACAAAAGGATCTGATTAGCATTTAATTAACTTCATTTACATTCTTATTACCAGAAGTAGAGCTCTACCTGTTGTTTATCTCATCAGAATCACCTCCATCAAGAAAACATACAAGTTCATCCAGAAGTGCAGGTAATGCAGCTGCAAAGATTTCTTGGTTGTCAGACCCAGTCTGTCTGCGGTAAAACTCCAAAGCTGAGAGTAATCCTTGGTCATCTGCTTGATGGAGAGCATATGCAAGTACTCTTGGCAGCCAATTTACTACCAGTGGCACCATATCAGTTTCCAAACACTTGGCCAGCTCATATAAGATGCCAACTGCTTCATCACTATCCTGCTGAGACACCACAAGCTTTGGAAGAACTACAGGAATCATTTTCTTGAGAAGTTCTTCAGTTTCAAAACCCAAAACAGCCTCTGCAAACTCTCTGACCATTTTTGGACGGCTTGCAAGCCTCACAGATAGGTAATCAAACAGCTCATTGCGGACAAGAACTGCCTTTGAAATTAGTAGTTCAAATCCTCCTTTTACATGAAAGTAGCAAGATTTGTGTATTAACCTCGATGCATTCATTCTCACCGTTGTGTGTGAATTGTCAAGCTGTTCAAGCAACAATAGCAGAGAAAGAAAGAAAAGTTGACTGCGAATATCAACAGCCATCATAACTTCAGCTATAGATTCCAAAAGAGTCTCAAAGATCTGGGGATCATCAGCTGCTGTCAAGGCATCTTTTATTATATCCAAAAAGTTGCATTCCTGACTTGAAGAATTTTCGTCCAAAAATAAACAACTCAAAACATTATCCTCAAGGAAGGAACTAATCTGAAGGCAGAAGGCTTCTCTTATAGCCTTCTTTCTGTTAAGGAGTAGAAAACTGATGCATTTGATCCATTTAGATCTTGTTTTAAGCAGAAGATCTCTAGTCCCATGAACAAGTATCCGTCGAATGACTCTCACACAGGCAAGTTGAACCTCTTCCGAAGACTGATCATAAAGAAGATCAAAATATAAAGACATTAGATTAATGTAATCACAACTAAAGGCAATGTCCTTGGTCTGCACATCAGAAGGATTCATGATTCTTGAAGTTAGGTTATGATTGCGTCCAGATTTTATGTCACACTTAGAACACCAAAAACCTTGCAGTAAATAGCCAACTGTCTGATTCAGTTTCGCATCTTCGGTGCTCAAAAATAATTCACAGGTGTTTCTATCCAAACCCTCAACACAATTACAAGATCCATAAAGGCATGATAAAAACCCAAGAGATAAAGAAAATATTTTCTTAACTTTTTCATGCTCATCTTTCCCCAAAACCCTGCAAACATGGAGCCAAAATGCCAATGATCATGCAATAACAATGTATTGTAGATATCCTAAAATTATTAGTAATTTATACATTTATGAACAAGTATTTTCTGACCCACTTCCCCAGCCCCATCCCTCACACAAAGAAATCATTTCCATTCACAAACACACATATAGACAAACTACAGTTTCTGCTGCTATCAAACAAATAAAATATATTCTAGCAATAAAAAATCACAACAGATTCTTCATTGTTCTGAAATGAAAACTTTGAAAATAGAAAATTCAAGCAGAGATGCAAGCTATTGTTAAGTAAAGGGAAAAAAAATTCCAATATTCACTTACTCCAGCCTGTTGAAGATATGTGGTAGTGCATTAAGACCAGACCACAAGACCACCACCGGCAAACAAATGATAGCTTCAATTCTTACTTCCTCAGATTCATCACAACAAGCCAAATCTAAGATTTCAAAATCACTTTCGGCAGTTAAACTTTGGCCAAGCTTGGAGAAAACTCGAACAGCACTACATTTTGTTTTCCAAGGAGGGTGAGGTTCTGAAACCACAATAGGCTGTGTCCATGGAAGCTTTAGCACCACATTTAGAAGATCCACACCATCAACTTTATTTTTGAAAAGCTCAGTCTCCATGAAAATGGGGCCTGATTAATGATACAGTAAACATAAGTTGCAGATTATAATAAAATATAACCTAGCCTCAAAGGCCAAACTCCTATGAAGAACTATAAGTCAAGACACTAAATGTAACACAAAAAAAAAAAAAAAAAATGTAATCGTACAAAACATAGCCAAACTCCTATGAAGAACTATAAGTCAAGACTGTTAAAAACCAGGACTTCAATTGAGTGTAAATGATGCTTTTACTTTCAGCAAACTGAGCGAAGACACTCTGTATTTTTCAAATGCAATAATAAATAGCAAAAGATTTTCATTACCATTTATCCTTTGTAAAGAAAACTTTGAGAACTGTCAAGCAACAACCAATTTTCTTAGCAAAACTATTAGTATATGTATAAAGTAGTACAATATAGCAACCCATGAAGGTTAGATTTGTTGCCTTACTTTGCGAAAGCAAGATGTGGTGAATTCCTTCCAAGTAGATAGAAATATCAAGTGTAATCAGACTTCCCTGCTTTACCTAGAACAAAATAAATCTAAATTAATGATAGAACTAAACAAGTGGAATGAGAAATTTACAAGTTCTGGCATACCTGCTCATTTATCCAGGGGATCCAGGCAGTCATCTGCTGGAAAATGCAAAGTGATATATTGTTCTGAGGATATCTAGAGAATGCAATGCAAAGCATGCTAAGAGCAGTTAATGCAACATCTGGGCTCAGAGAACTTGGTTTGATAGAGGGAGAGCCTAAACATTCAACAAATGAAAGGAGTGATGCACACACATAGTCTGCATATTCCTCTTCTCCTTCAATATTAAAGATATTAGTAGCCCCATGCTCCACCATCACATTATCATCAGAAACAAAATTCTCCTCATCTACTTTTTGGCGTTTGATCTTGAAAGTACTTACATTGCAGATAAGCCTTTTTTGTCCAATTTTCCAGTTTTCAGTATCACCTAGACTAACATTATTTGTTGTCCTCCCTCCAACACGATCGGGATCAAGAACAGAGAGAGCTACTTGGAAGCAATTAATCAATGGAAAGCAAGGTTCTGATGAACAAAGAGTATGTACAAGAGATTCAGGCCTCCAGACATGCGGAGGGCAAGTTTTAGCAATCCGTGTGTATACACTGCACAAAGCAACCTGAAAACAAAATTTTAAATGCTTGTTCAAGCTAGCCTGAAGATTAAATGAGTATCAGAGAAGAAAGTTTAAGCTACCTAAACAAGAAGTTATGTATTCAAATTACCTTGAGCTCCTGGCTTTTGGTTCGAGACAGTGACTGAGGAAAAACATTTACTAAAACACTAGCTGTCAACTTGACAACAGCATCAGGACAGCTAGAGTGTAGTGCTGCCAGGCAAGCACCTATGGAGGAATCATAATCCACATTCCTGAAAAGTAAACCTTGGCTTAATGCATCTCCAAAAAAAATATCACATTTTCTAGAATTAGGTGAGTGATCACTCAATCAAGAGAACAAGTGCACAGTAATCATTAAATTGTCGAAGCTACTCATTCAGAACTTCTTCCAAGTCAGTAATTTTGGTGCTAAACTGTTTAAGTGTACTACAAGATATCTACCACCAAATAGGGATAAGTTCTAAGCATTTGAGCATGTACCTGAATATAGGAAGTCCCTCCTTGTCCTCGCTCAAAATGGTGGATATTGACAAGATTAAATTCTCATGAGGGATGATGTCATAACATATAACTGATATCATGATGCGTACAAAGTCAAAACATGCCTTCCACAAAATTGTAATTGTCAGACAATTGTGAGAAAAGGTAAATCATATAAAAAGTGCCAAAAAAAGCAACAGTTCATTCAAAATGTCTACATATTGGACAAATAAGTTAAAATTTACAACTTTGAGTCACTCTGTTACCCACCATTTGCAGATCAGCATCTCCATAACATAAGAGAGAACATGCAGCTGATACAAATGATAGATTGATGAGACCTTCTAGATACAAAGTTCCTTCAGTTAAGCATTTGCTAAGAAGCTTCATAATCCAAGCAGCAAAAGATTGCCACCTCTTTTTACCCAAGAGGTTGATTAAGATACCAGAGCCATCAATTGGTTTATTACAAGCTGGGAGATCACATAGGGAAGTTGAATCACTGGAAACTCCACAAAATGACTCAAGAAAACACTTTAAAGTCAACCCGGTGGATTCAGTAATGCTTGAACTGTTGGTATCCAGTGATGCAATATACAAAATATCTGTACAAAAACAAAGAAACATTAGATATTTAGAATTGTTGTATGTTTTTATAATGCAGGTGAGATGTGTCAACGAAAGGACATCAAAAACATTGTGGTAAGGGGAGTTTCTTGTTCTTTGACAATTATCAGAATTAAGTAATAGTACTAGAATATAACAGCATATAAGATTAGCAATTATTTACTAGAAGGTTATCACACTACCAATTGGTGGAGTAATTTTCACATGTATTATCTTACCTTCAATCACTAGCATGGCATCAATAAAAAGAAGACGATATGCATCTCTTGCTCCAGTTCGAAGCAAGGATAGAAGTGATGTAACCGTTTCAAAAATCACTCCGTGTTGAAACCTGAAAAAACAGAAAAACAAAAAAATCAACCTGCTGTATTGTTAAGATATAAAATTTGACATGCAAACATAGCAGTAAAAGAGTCAAACTAAACATCATAAGAGAAATAAAATAAGGGTATCTTTATACTCAGAGCTGCATGCACAATTAAAATCCAATTTCCCCGCATTTAAATCTTAATAACACTAAAAAATTCACCAAAAAACATTTCAATTCCCAGTTAGACAGTGACATAATATAATTTACAAGTGTTGGTGACAGCATCTATACAAATAGCAAAAACCTTTACCATGTAGCAGTTGAAATTCAATTCATTTGAAAAGTGAAGATATCAAAACAAACACCTAAAAGAACACCAGCCCATCAACGTTAAAGCCAAAAATACTTAAAAACACTCAGACAATAACATTTCCATGAGAACTTGAAACAAGGTAAACTGATAATTATATCACTGACCACCACAATACAAATTTGACATACTTTTGTTTAAAGTAATAAACACTATTATTGTTAGTCAACATACAAGATTCATTTTTTCTTCTTTCTCTTAACTTCAATTTCATCAAACGAGTTACAAATAAAATATGAGAAACAATACAAGAAAATCAGAAAAAAAAAAAAAAAGACAAAAAAGTCGAGCTGACTTTACTTACCGAAATGCAGGTTCAGCAAAGAAAGGAAGTATTCGGCCAATGATAGGTAAAACAGCAGCAGCTTTACCGTGGTAAAAAACTCCGGGAAAATTTCTAGCCGTATGGGAAACGAGCTTCAATACAGCAACCACCTCTCTCTCATTCGCTAAAACACATTCCCAAATCAAGAACATAAAGAAAATGACATTAATCAATCAGATAATTTTCAATTAAAAAGAAACAGGAATAAATGAGTAATGTAGTGTCGAAAAAGTACAAGAAGGAGAGGGAACGACGTAGACGTGGAGAAGATTGGGGAGAACAGATCGAAATTTAGATTCTAAAGCGTGGTCGTTTTGGTTACAAGCGTTTAATTGAGTTGATGAAGATGCTGCTATCCGTTCTCGAAGCTCGTGCACCAGACTCGACAGATTGTTCGCCATTTCTCTGCTTCACCCTTCCCTCCCAATTTCAAGTTCCTTAATGTTGTTTCTTTCGTTATAACTCCTTCAGCTTACTTTACTTTCAAGGTACTTCCGATGTTTCCCTTTATATTTTAAATGATTACCAATTACCCCCCGAAAGAAAATATAATTTCTTTAAACTGGAAAAAGTTAATTTACGAGAAAGAACTTCAATTCACACAAAAAAAAATGAAGTCAAATACAAGTGTTCTTAGTTGCATTACAAAACGAACATGCCCAGCGATCAAGCAAGCAAGCAGACACTGTTTACTTGGGAGCCGTCCAAGTAGAAGGCATTCGTTCGGAGGTGATCGTCGGCATAGAACGTATATTGATGTTAAGAGGATACAGTCGATAATGCATGTCAAGGTCCTTGAAGATTTGCACCAGTTCTTCCATGAATAACGATCTTCTGGTATACCTTTCTGTCACGTTTTGAAGGTTCATTCTGTGGGTGAGCCACACTTGCATCGTCAAACCAGTGAAGTCTTTCACATCCTTCAGTATGATCGTTGGAGATGACCACCAATACTCCTTCTTCCCATCCACATAACTGCATCCACCATGACATAAATGGAAAGCTGGATTAAAAGAAAATGCTATATAGATGACCACCAGTACCTTGTTATTCTTTGTTTCATCATGGCAACTTTTTCCATTGGAGTGATAATGTGGATCCAGAACTCGATGACTTCTATCATGTCTGGACTTCGATAAAAATTGTTGATGGGTGTTTGGGAAAGAGTGCTGTTGGGGAATATGATTTTCAGGTTGTCATGTCTCAGAAAAACAGTCGTCAGAATGTTCATCTCTTCCACAATCATCTGAAATAATTAACTATAAATGTTGATTAATTATCAAACTAACTAAGCATCAAATCAAAAAAATTAAAATATAAAATTACCTGTGTTCCATCCACCTCGCATCTATCACCCACATCAAATGGGTGAATGATGAACAAGAAGATGAGAGCTTCAAAAACAGTTTTGCATGTGTTTCCAAAGACGAAGGCAACAAGCACAAGCTGTGAGCTGACGAACAAGAGAAATTCGGAGGTGGCGATTTGAAGAATGACAAGCCAAATGACCAATGTAATGATTCCAACTATTATATTCACTATGTTATTTAGCTTTTTAACTGCCGTCTTTGTGTCATTTAGTGTCAAAGCAAGCGCTCTTCTGTCTCTAAAACAATTAACCTGTAACACTAATTTATGTATATATAATATATGAATGTCTAAAGGAACAAATAAATTTCTTTGTCAATGCATACCACCCAGTTTTTGAGTGAAGATTTGCTGATTCTTCTGGTTTCAGAAGCGCCTTCGAAAAGGCTCATCGTCTTCAACGCCTCCCCTTCTTCCATAAATCGCATCAAGTCTTCCAAGTAGATGTACCTGTAGGATACCAACTGAAATTAGTTTTAAGATTAAAATAAACACCAAATGCAATTCAAGGGCAAAATTTTATTATCGGACTGAGGAGGGGTTAGTTAATGATAAGATAAAAATGAGTTACTTTGCTCCATGTTGAGCCACATTGAGAAAAATCTTCCTGGCCGCAATTTTAGCCTCAAATTCGCTTCTGATTTCTTTTGTATAGTCGTCTTCATTGGCTTTACTATGCAGAATTTGCTCATCCAATGTAGAGAGTGAACCATGACGCACCATGTTCACCAACCTTTTCATATTCCATGCCGAAATGTTCTTATGGTTAAGTTTGTGCAAGTGATAGATTGTGATCTTGTTGGATGCTGCTCCAGATATTTTACCACTTTTAGACGTACGCCTCAAACTTCCCTCTATCACTTTCCCACTCTTGCCTAAAGCGTCTTCTTTAAGGTCGGGAGGCAAAATGGCCCCGGCTTTTTGTAGCTTACGAACCTCTTCTGCAGTTCTCTCCACATCTTCCTCAGTTTGTTGAATTTCAATCAATGGTGGACCGGAGAGCGTTTCGATTACATATTGATTAAACAATGACTCTTGAATCCTATCAAAATATGTGCTTACATGGAAGGACGAAGCAAGAACCTTTACGATCAACGTTTTCACTAGCCAAAATGAAGTACCAATTAAAAGACACACCAGGATTCTGGTGATAGAATGGAGAATATGGCTTTCAGTTTCCTTCGCAACTTCGTGATCAAATAATTTATGCCAAGCCAGTAGCACAAGTCCTAACCATGTACAATTTTGCACTGGTTTTCTGACCCCATAAACAAAATATAGAAGCCTTTTACGTAAAAGAAAATTTCTTTCAATAAAGAACACTATTATACGAATCCCCCAACCAGAAACTAATCTACCACATATCAAAACCAGCACCATTAATTCCCACTTCCATAAATCAAGATTCCACACCATCTTTTGCTTCAAATACGGAATCGATAGAGTACAAATCAAGAGAGCTACAATTATAAATAAACTCACCCATTGAAGCAAAGTGATTGCACTGAGATTAGCCTTTGTGTATTCCTCAGGCAAGTCCTCGCTCCATAACGGGTCATCCTCATCATCAAGCCCAATATTCTGTAAAATTCCAGATTTTGATTGATCCGACTTCTGTAATCTCTCTGATCTCTCAATCTCCTCTTGTGGTGGATCTTGAAGCCGCGATCTTGTCTTTATCTTTGCCAACAAACTAGGATTTTTCTCAATCGAAATGTTTCTCTTATTAAACGATGCGTTACCGGTGCACCTCAAAACCTCTTCTTTTCCAGGACTATTATAGTAACCTTGTTGATCCTCTTGGGAGATGTTGTTCTGGGAGTCCTTGTATCGTCTCCTCACTGATTCTTTATCCACCATATTCGGACCAAACGAAACCCGGAGTTCTCTCACCTGATCTTTGTTAATATTTTTATTCTGTTTAAGCCCCTCCATTTCCAAGTCCATGTCCACTGCAACCTCGTCATTCGCCTTCTGTTTATTCGAAAACTCATCCCCAGGTTGACTCATACCTTCAAACTTCTCCCTCTTAACAACGTTGTTCTTATTACTATAATTATTATCACTTCCGTCTTGATGATATTTATCTTCTCCTTGCCAACTATTCACATAATCGGTGTCTGAATGATTACCGTCCATTTTGATGACAACATCTCGGTGAGGATCTGAAGGTTCTTGGTCAAAGAGAACGGGGGATTCTTCAGAGCTGGCGAAGATCCTTCGCATGTGTTTGCTAGAGTCGGGTGATTTGAATGATTTATCGAACGAGAAGTCCATGTTATTTAGATATATACATAAGAAGTTTACGTGGGAAATGGGAAGGGAAGTGAAGCTAAGAAAAAAAAAGGAAAATATTAAAAAGTTGTTTTCGATTTAAATGCTACTGAAGATTTGTTGTCTGTATGATTACGCAGCTCATTGGAGTAGATTTATGGCTAGAAATGGAGAGTTTTGCGACGAATCAAACTAACTTGTGGCGTACAAGGAGAGGGGGAGAGCGAGAGATACAAGACAAGTGCATGGCTAATTAGGTTTAGAAAACCAGAGTCATATAAATTCAATTCATATGGACGTAAATACCCGCGTATTTAATGTCACTCAATATGACTATTGCTTTTAAGCTTACTTGTTAATAATATTTGTATATTATTAGACTTTAAAACTAGAAATTTAAATTTATATATATAGATGTATATGATGTATGAACTTTTTTATATAGACCGCATGGTAAAAAGATCATGAAAGGGTGAAGAAAACTATTGGTGAAAAGATTAAGAGACCTGTTTGGGTGATGGTATGGCGAGTTTTATAGAGGACAATGAGTGAAACACATTGTCAATTGTGAGTCTCTGTTTAGTTGGTGCAATGTGAGTTTGTTTTGTATGTTGTTAAGCTGGTTGCATGTTATATTTTCAGTTGTTATAATGCTACTGTATAAACTTTATGTTACGTGAAGAATATAAGAAAAAGGGGGATTGGTTTGATCTAATTTCTCTTTCTTTGAATCTTTTTGAAGTTGTAGGCATCCTTGAATTGCCTTATTTCCCTTTCCCATGGACTAATACCAATTTGGTGCTCTCATTGAGAGTAAAGAAAATAAAAAATAAAAAAATCCAAACTCCAGTGGGAACTTAACTTGAGTTATGATGAAAATGGTTGATGATTGTGCAAGTTGTGTGAATGCAAAGGTATTGAAGGAGCTCAATCTCAAGATGACGATACTAGAGGCAAAATTGAATTGACATTTCTGCCCCAAAAAAATTGAGGATAATGGATCTACTGGTGTCGATGAAGTATAGGTAAATTCATATTCATTTTCTAATTTACATTTAAGTAATCCTTTTTTTTTTTTTAATTTGTTTGGATGGTCTCCATTTGATGGCTCGGATTTGAAGCGTTGGATATTTGTTACCAAGCAATCCTTTAGTTTTCATATTTGTCAAATGAGAGGAGATTGTCATTGGTTGCACTCCATGTGGATAGATCAGCTTGAACTTGGTTATGTTATCAAAACTAACAACTATCCTTATGGGATGCATTTCCCACTGCACTATTAAAGCATTTTGGTTCCTCTAAATATAGAGATATGAAACTTGAGCTATCTAAATTGGTTTAAACTTTCTCTATCGTAGATTATTACAATTGTTTTAAGGATTTTTTTACCAAAGATATTGGAGTGGATGAAACCTTTTAATAGAGGCATGACCTCCAATTCAACGTGGGTGAACAAAATTCTAATGAAGCTCTCTCTAGCCATACACGCAACTTCCCTTCACCGGCCAAACCTATTCCAAGTTGAATTGATGATTCTATAGGCTCTCTTAAAAGTGTTGGCAAAGGGTGGATATGCGGCTTATAAATTGGATATGTCACAGCAATCCAACATCCATCTAATGCTCGATGTATATCTTTTGAAGTTGTTTCATGAAAGATTGCCCCTTCATACTCCAACCTTGCCACAACTTGTCAAGGAATCCACTTGGGTTCCCTTGCATAAGTTTACTCATTTTTACCTAGATTTTGAACCTAAGTGCAAGGTCCTATATTCAAAAATGGAGAAATTTGATATAGATTCCACAGGCGGTAAAAAGGTCATGGCAAGAGAAACTAGATGATCATCGAGGGCGAAGAAAACTCCAGTTCGACAAAAAGATAACAAGAACTTCCACTTTGGTGATGGCTTGTCAAATTAAACCAATGACAATGAATGAAGAGTATTTGAGTCGCTGGTGTATGGTGTAGTTGCTATCAAATATGTTTGATTTGTATGTTTACATGTCATATATTCTTTTTCATTTGTTATCATGCTACTATACAACCTCTGTGTTATATGAAGAATGAGATGCTAATTACATGTTACCTCATGCTCATCCATGTCACTATCCCTCGCTGCAACTTTACTACATCATGCGTTAGAGTTAAAAAAATGAATACACAACCCAATCAAACAACAAAAGCCTTCACTCAGGAGGAAAAAAAATACTGTACACGGCGATGAAAAAGAAGCTCATAAAACAAGGCCTACAAAATTAAACTTACACCCAGGTCATTAACATAATCAGTATATATCTCCAGTCGATTTCATTGGTGGCCTCTTCGAAGCATGGACAGGAGTCCTCCGGATGATCTCTCTTTCCGACGCTCTCGTTCGCCCTCTTCTCCAACCTATTTCAGTAACTTAAATGTGAATCACAAGAATAAATAGAGTTTGATCAGGCGGAAAATAAAAGGCAACCATATACAGTAATATAGGATGAAAATATGTTTCTTTAAGGATAGTGATAATAATTTGATATATAAGATAACACGAAGATACCTCCTTAGCAATTTGCTGTAGAACCTCAATGATTTCGGAAAAGTCAGGTCTTGATGCTGGATCTTGCTGCCAGCATTTTTCAAGCAGCTCAGTTAGCTTTGGATGAGTGTTCTTGGGGATTGTAGGCCGTAGACCCTGTCCAACAAGTTAGTGATAACAATATGTGACCTATTTTAATTACCAAAAAGATAAAAAATATGTGACCTATTCTCATGTAATTCTAATATACTCCTATACTAAGTTCAGGAAATGATGATGAAGTAGTCATTGATCTCAATCTTTCCATCACACAAGCATGGACGACTTAAATAGATACCAAGGGTGCGTTAATTATCACTTTCATTTTCTCTGTTGTTTTTATCTATTTTTGTTCTCTATTTTTTTGACAAATGCAAGCACTTGGTTACTTATCCTTTCTGTTTATTAAAACTGAAAATAAGAAAACCATGTGTAGGAATAAATTTAAAATACAAGAATGTTGAATATAAAAATACATTATTTTATTTTTTTTGTCACAACACATTTCATATTTTTCATAAGAAAATGATAATAAATGAATTTTATTATTTTTATTTCCAACTACTGTTTGAAAATAATAACAATAATAATAATAGCAGCATCTTCCTATTGTGAAAATACAAAATTAAGCTTCCCTTTTTTTTTGTTTTTTACAAAATCAGTTCTGAAAACAAAAATACTAAATACAATATTAAACACCACCTGAACTTATTGAACAAAAACTGTTTGTATGAATGATGTACCTTTTGGACCACCCCAACAGCTGCCTGTAATGGCGTCAAGTATTCGTATGGAAGCTGCCACACAAAATATGTAACCATATAAAAAAGGGAGCCAAAATTTTCAAATATTAACCTCCTTAGAAAACAAATAAAAACAAAGAAACTATACCTTTCCGGTGAGCAATTCCCACAATACAACTCCGAAACTAAATACGTCAGCCTTGTGATCATATGGTTTGTGTTCAATAACCTTCAGGGCAAAATGGACAGTTGCAAGAACATGACGATATGAAAATGTGACAATGTACAAAAATTACTCAAAAGAAACAGATAACAGCATCATCATATCCAAAATATCTATCTTGAAAAGATAAAGTATAGACACGAAACTTTTTTTGCTGATAAAATTTGGAAAGGCTGATAAAACTAATTTCAATAGACTTCATATTATGGTAAAGAGACGTGAAAAAGAATGTATAAGTATGCATGGAACACATCAAATTAACTTGATACATTTAGGGCTTACCTCAGGGGCCATCCATCGATACGTCCCAGTTTCAGCAGTCATAACTCCAGATTGAGCTTTCACTCTAGCAACACCAAAATCAGCTACTTTCACCACCTATAATGCAAAGCATGTGAAACTTCAGGGTGGAAAAGAAAGAACATGGGCAAATGACAGTAATAAAAATAAATACCATAGGACATGAAACATGTGGAAGGAATTTGGATCAAATAAACAGCACAAACTATAAGAATATAGACTTCCCAACAACGATCATAATCTGACACATGCAATATAAATCAAATACACATACAGACCTCCAGAAGGTTTTAATCATAAATATTAACACTAATATGCCACTAAGGCTGGATTCAAGCGCAATTTCAATGTTATCGAGCTCAAGCTCAAGCTTTAATGGAGTTCAGTTCGTCAAGCTCGTGAGCCTAAAAAATTCAATTGAAATTGATTAAATCGACATCATTTTTTATTAATA